>OX371223.1:166735657-167336041 GCA_947310385.1 Nephrotoma appendiculata
AACCGGTTCGATAAACAATTAGCCAACATTCGTACGTCAAAGGAACGCCAGATCGCACAAGAACATTGCCATGGTCCGTGAAAGTGTACAGGAGAACGCCAGGCAGCCAATTCCCCGTCGAGCACAAGAACTCGGCCTTCACAGACTTCAACTAGGCGAATTTTGCGTCGGGACCTACACCCGTACAAGATCCAAAGTTAATGACCATTCTTCATGTCGCAGGTCTATGCCAATAAGACACAATTAACCCATGCCCTTAAAGCCAACATAACCAATAACATCGCACAAATTCAGCCTGATCTATGCAGTAGAGTTATTGAAAATTGGAGAACTCGCATCCGTGTCACTGTGAGAAGTGGCGGCGGACATTTGGATGATGTTATATTCCATAAATTATGACATACATGGGCCTTCCAAATAAAAAACGAATTTCGTTAATACCTCACATACAGCTTGTTTTATTCCATTTCAAGATGGACCCGCCCAAATTGAAAACCCCTTTATAAGCGAATGGTGGTTAAGTGATAAATTTATATTTTTATCTTTTTTATCATCATGATTTTGAGCACATGGTTAATGGGGGAACGACGCTCGTAGGAATATGTTTGTTGCGACTGGCGACGGCCATGTTTAATGCGAAAAGTGTTAATTTAATATTTGTTTTTTTTGAATCTAAAAAATTTTGTTGTAAATTAAATTACAATTTTAAGGGATGGATAAGCAACATTTACGTTACTTCTTTCTATCCTGTTTTCAAATGATAAAAAAATTTGCTCAAGCTGTGGTATTGATTATTACGACTTTCCGTGAACATTCTGTGTCATTCAACAGTAAAAAAGTGGCATGCAAGATTTCATGACTGCAACTTTAATCTTGCGGATGATGCACGTCCAGGTGCAGTAAAACAATTTGAAGACGAAGGACTTAAAGTTTACTTGTTGAAAGTCCGTGTTAAACTCAAAAAGAGCTTGCAAACAGTTAATAGTTACTCACCAGCAATAGCACTTTGATTGCATGCAATGGGGAAAATACAGAAAGAAGGAAAACCGAAGAGTTGACATATGCATGAATTTGCTTTCTAATGAATGAATAATCATGCCAAGAAAGTGCTACTGTGTGTCTGGTGGGATTGGGAGTCATTTACTATGAGCTTCTGGAACCTGATCAAACTGTCACAGCTGAACGTTACCAGGGCCAATTGATCAAATTAAATGCTACTCTGAAGAAAAAAAGACCATTTACGAGCCAAGGAAGGCAGAAGGTTGGTATTGCTGCATGAGAACGCACGTCCACGTACAGCAAAATCAACCTAGGAAGTCTTCTTCTCCTTAAGCTGGGAAGTTTTACAGCATGCGGCGTATTCTTCAGACTTGGCTCCTTTTGATAACCACTTATTCAGATTGATGTCGTCATATTTGAAAGACCTGCGTCTCACGAAAGTTGCAGATGTGCAAAAATGACTCGATGAGTATTTTACTTCGAAACCACCAAGTTTCTATCCCAAAGGCATTCATCATCTACTTGATTAATAACAACAAGATTAAGATATTTTTGATAGATATCGGTGATACATTCGGTATTGGAACACAGAATATATTTACCAAGGACATACTAATTAGATTAGGTATTATTTGAAGAAATAAATAGTAGTAAATTCTATGTTGTTTTAGACGAAAATAACCATCGAGAATATGTATAAAGAAGGGGCTTTTTAAGGAACGAAATTACAAAATCAAGAAGTTTAGTCAGCAGCTCGTCACTGTAAAGGTATGTTTTTAGAGACTAATTTTATCTTTTCTTTTAGGCGTTCCAAGTAATCGATAAAATTTACACATTAAAATTTACAACACTTGCAGTGCAGATTAATGCATTTAAATTTTAACACAGCACCACAAACAGTTTTATGAACCACCCGCCTGAGCATGCAAGTAGTTCATATGACCTCACTTTAAGTGAAGATGATGGTGATACTTCTAGATATGCAACTTTATCAAAACCCCCCATTCGTAATTGATCAACGATTTGATAAAAACATTGTTAATAAATTAGCAAGTTCGCTGATAATAGTGCTAGATACAGTTTAGCCGTTACAATTCAAAAATTGTATCGTTACCATCCCTAGTCGCTTGGAGACATGTACCGTCCGGTTACCCGGTCTACTCTAGCGCACTGTTACGTTCTTTTAAGACGTTGATCAGTTCGGCGCAATATGCCCGAAACTGTGGGAGTACTTCGGCACTCAGTAATTTTGGCAGTGATAATGCATATAAGTTTGAGTTACCAAGCCACTTTTGTTTTAATGACTTGACCGTCACCTCGTTACATTCGAAAAGTAGGTGGTTTACATCTTCTACTTCCGAACCGCATAGACATCGACAATGGTTTATTATTTTAAATCTTTGGAGGTAGGCCTTAAACTTACCATGCCCAGAGATTACTTGACTAAAGGAGCTCGTTAGTAGTAGTTTCATTTTTAGACGATCTTTTACGTCTGGAATGAATGCAAATGTATGCCTTCCATTTGCTGATTCATTCCATCTTCTTTGCCACAGGTTAATCGCCATTTGCTCGATTTCATTTTTGTTGCTATATTGAATTTGTTCACTATCTGCGACATGTATATGTTCACCTGATTCATTCATGGCGCTTCTTCTAAGGTGATACATGAGCGCTCGCTTTTTGATTAGAATATCCGCCGGGAGCACGCCGGCCAGAACCACAACAGCGTCCTTAGATACCGTTCGGTAGGCCTTTGTTACTCCTAGCAGTATATTCCTCTGAGCACTTTCTAGTGATCTGATGTGGTGACAGTTTAACCTGTCATACCAACCAGCTGCGGCATATGTGAAAAGCGCCTCCGCCACACCTTTGTATATTATTACAAGTGTTTTGTGATTCAGTCCCCATCCCTCTCTTGACACTCTCGCCAATGAGTGGAATAGTTTCTTAGCGTTTTCACAGACTCTAAGAACGTGAGATGTTACGTTCATCTAGGTCAACTCCTAGATATCTAACGCATTTGACCATTTTCATGTTTCGACCGTTTAGTGATATTGTTGGTGGTCGACTAGAGTCAAATTTGCCTTTTAACTGCAGCATCACTGTTTTTTCTGCAGATAGTGACATTTTATTTGTTTCGCACCATTGTATCATGTTATTTATGGCGATTTGACCCTGGCGTTGAAGTTCAAGCCTCGAGTTGCCGTGCACCAGAATGACTTTGTCATCTGCGAATGCTATTTCGTCCAGCTTATTATTTATACTCGTATTAAACACGATATTCCAGATTAGGGGTCCTATGATTGAGCCCTGAGGACATCCTTTTGTAACTTGTTTTGTTACTGAACCATATTTGTCTCTAATTTCTGCGATTCGGTTGCTGAAGTAACTCTTAAAAACATTCATGATGTTTCCAGGTAGATTGTAAACTGACAAACTTGCAATGACACTAGGCTACGTTAAGTGATCAAATGCTCCAGCTATATCCAAGAAAATACCCATAACATATTTTGAACTTTGGGTTTTGACAGTGTTTGTTAGGCGGACTATCGCGTCCTCAGTAGACATGCTACGTCGGAAGCCGAATTGTTTGTCCGAGAATAGTCCGCTCTGTTCGATTCTTGGAGAGATACGAACCGCTAGTAGCCTTTCTAAGAGTTTCCCCATGACAGGTAGCAGCATGATTGGTCTATAAGACTTCGGAGAAAGTGGATCTCTATCACCAGGTTTCCTGATTATAATCATTTCACCCTTTTTCCACTCCTTCGGGAAGTAGCCAAATTTTAGGCAGCTGTTTAATAATTTTACTATGGAAGTCCCTATTATGGGCCAAGCCAGTTGGATTATTTCAGCGTTCAAGTTGTCAAGCCCGGGAGACTTGTTACGCTTAAAGCAAGTAAGGGCACTGTTGACCTCCTTCCACTTAAATGGGGGGTCTTCAGCATCAGATATCCAACTGTTGTTGGTGGCGATCTCACGCATTTCTGCTTGAGGCCCAGTAACGTTAGGTGTTTCGTCCGGCAGAAGCGAGCTTAGTAACTCCAAGCGTGTGTCATGCCACGTATCAGTGACGACTCCATTTGTCTTCCTGATGGTGTTTAAGACTTCAGGTGGTCTTGCTTTGCCGGGGGCAAATTTATATACAAGTCCCCATGGGTCATTGTTGCCATGTTCCGTGACGTACCTTTGGAAACTACTTTGCTTAGCTATAATTACTTCATGGAAGTATTTATTCCTTGCCGCTCTAAAGAGAGACAATTTCAACTCTTTTGCTATTTGGTTCCTTTCCTTCTGGTATGCTCTTCTGAGCTTGTGCATCGAGGATCTAAGTTTCCTTAGATTAGAGTTCCACCAACTATTTCGTCTCTTTGCCACTTTCTTCTTTGGAATTTAGTTGTTGCAGACACTGGTTAACTGCGTTGTGATCAGCTCCACACGACCATCAATTTCGTCAATCGAGTTAATTTCAGGAAGTGCTTCTACACTGTCCCAAGAGCCGACCAGGTGTTTAGCAAATAGACCCCAATCAGCTATCTTTATGGCAAATCTCGGAGTTTTGCTACTTGCAAGAGGACCATTCTGTGGCGCGTTTGTAAGTTCAAACGTGATGACTCTATGGTCACTATAGTTCCAATTTTCTCTTACACACCACCCAACTATCGAGCCCAGCAAGGCTCCGTTGACTATTGTTAGGTCAATGTTGGAGTTCCCATTAGACGAGAACGTCGTTGGGTGTCCCTGCAAGTTCATTATGAAGAGGTCATTTCTAGACACGAAGTCCTCTACTTTTCTTCCGTTTTCATCGGTTAAACGGTCATGCCACATTTTACTTCTGGCATTGAAGTCTCCGACGATCATTACCTTTTTTTGTTGACCCGATAAAGAGCCTAGGATCGTTTCGATTTTGCACAGATGGTACTTGATCGGTTCACTATATTGGGCGTATATTGAAAGTAGGTAGAATGAACCAGCTTCCGATGATATTTCAACACATGTGCAGTGGCTATCACAAGCCTGAGTTAGCTTCATCATGTCCATGCCGACACTATGAATACTAATTGCAGTCTTGGGATTCTCAGAGCATCCTGTTGCTACTCTGGCTGTAGAAGGCATGCCGCTGATTTGACCATTGACAGAGTGTGGCTCTTGCATACACAGAATATCCATGTCGTGGGTGGAAATGCTTTCACATATTTCGGATCCGACTATGTTGAGGTGGGTGATTAGTAGGTTGCTGTTACAATTCCTTTGATTGTGACTAATCATCATGCTTAGTATTAAATCTTAGGCGTTGCACAGCACTTTTGTATGCGTTACATGAAACGCGACCTACTTGGTGGTCATTTGGTTTTTGCATTTCTTTGCAGCTTGCGCAGCTGGCAGGTTTGTCTTTATTAGGACATCCCTTGAAGCCATGACCATGATGTGCACAGTGAGAGCACCTACAATTCTTTGCAATGTGACCATATTGCTGGCACCTAAAGCACCTAGTTGGAGTCACATAATCTCTCACATGGCATCGAGCCCAGTCCACGTGCAGTCTACCACACATTAGCAACATGTTTCTGGTTGCTGGTTCTACTTCTACCACCCAGTGAGCGGTCTCTTGGTTTCTCGCACCAGTTCTAAATAGAACCTTAAAATCTTTTTGATCCAGGCAGTTTTGTTTAATTAAACAGTTAGTTACCATGTCTCCATCAAGATCAGAGCTGACGTCAAAGATAATTACCTTCGTTAATCTCTTTATAAGCGGTGGTTCGGTGGCTACTAGACCCACGCCTTCCAGATCTTTGTTTTTCGTGAAAACTTTCAAATCGGAGGAAGCATCGACAGTAACCGCGACACCTTTCGAGCCGGCGTTCGTTACATAGTGAATCTTTACGTTCGATTCGCTAGGTCGGATAACTTCTTTGATTTTCTTTGTAATCTCGGTGGTCGTTAGGCTGGATTCATTATCCCTTGCTGAGATAATTATCCGTTTTGTTATCTGTTTTGGCCAGCGTTTTCTGTTTCTCCGTTTCTTTCGCTTTTTACCGACCAGTTGCCAGTTTCCTCCGTTTCCGTTCGGATCGGTTTCCACGTTTCTGGTTTTGTCCGAATTAGCACTGGGAACTGAATCCCGTGCAGCCACCTTTGGTGCCTTTTCCACAGTAACCAATTTTGGTTCCTGGCTGCAAGTACACCTATGGTTGCGTGCTTCCTCCAGTTTGCCAACAACCAGATTCGTTTCCGCAACCACCTCGAGGATATGGATTTTTATGTTTTTTATTTGCATGGATAGATCACTAAACTTAGGTTCGGTAAGTTTCGTGTTTTTGACTTGCTCAAGCATCGTTTCAAGAGAAACGATTTCAATCATGAGGTTCTCATGGGGTCGTTCGCTTTTTGTTACTTGACCACTACTGTTTGGCGAAGTGTTTTCAACTTCAGCCGTCGTCTCATCATTGCCGACAAGCTCGGCATCAGAGGTTGAATCATTCAGATTCTCGTCCATTTAGCCTTCTTAGAGGCTCGTTGGAAGTCATCTTCTTGCGAAGATTGACCCGAATCACGCCTTGACCCCTTACCAATATCTCTGGGTAATCCGCTAAATAAATTTAGCTACGCTTGTTGTTGGATATTTAAATTAGCTTTAAATATTTACTTCACTCCACTTGATACCACCCAAATCTACTTAAATCCCTGCACTAATTTTAACCATGTAGTGGATTTTTATTGCACCTTTACGGTAGAACCACTCCTTCGTTGCCTCCCCTTGGACCACGTACAGGTATTAGCAGACTTAGTAGTTTTGGTTTTTAGTCTTAAAAAAGACTTTATATGAAAAATATATATATGTATATATATATATTTATGTCACTCCTTAAATGTTTTACTCGTTTTTTTTTAAATTTTAATCGCTTTAATAAGTTATAGGCAGCACTATTAACTTATCCCCGAGGGGAATATCATATTAACTTATCCCCGAGGGGAACATCATATGCCACAGTAAGAAGGTGGGTAAAATTTTTCAAAAGTGGTCGGGAGTCATTAGAAGACGACAACCGCTCGGGTCGGCCAGCAGATGCTATTAGCCATGAAAACGTAATTTTGGCCGAATCTATTGTATTGGAGGACCGACGTATTTCTGTTCCACGGTTAGCGTGGAGACTTCTCTTTCATACGGTACCACCTATGCTATATTACATGACCACCTTCACATGTCGAAAGTAAGTGCGCGATGGGTTCCCCGTTTGTTGAATGCAGAACAAAAAAAAATGCGTGTTCAAACTTCAAAGGCGATTTTAGATATGAACAAAGAAGATCCAGAAAATTTCTTGGATAACATAATAACAGGCGATGAATCATGGCTTCATCACTGGGATCCGGAATCCAACCAAGAATCGATGCAATGGATTAAACGTAGTGAACCACCACCATTTGTATTTCTAATGTAATAGCAGCTGATTTTGAGGAATATTTGAAATATTCACTATGTTGGGGAATACTGCCAGTTTCCAACAATATCATTAATGTTAAGAGAGTTTTGTCGCGACGTTCATTCATCCGTTTTTTAGTTGCCTCAAAAGAGCTTGGCTTAATTTCTTCCATTTTGAGGAATACAAATAGGTAATATTTTGAAGGTATATAAATACAAATTTACCTTGGGCTGTTAGAAGTGTTGCAGAATTCTTGCTTAATTCCTTAATGGCCACTTCCGTTTTTTCTCAAAAATGTGTTATTCGGATGATCGAATATTTCAAAAAAATTTATCCGGATAACGGATTGTTTTAAAATAAACGGATAATCCGGATAATCGGATATCCGGAATATAAACTCTAGATCACTATTTAATTTTATCGTTGAAGACAAATAATTTTTCTCGATAGGTAACGATTCACTTTTTGAAGCCAAAACTGTATTTCATTGAGAAATAAAATAATCTAGGCCAGTTTTGAATTTAGCTTTGCTTGGTTATGAATTTATCGTACCAAAAAGAAATTATTCATCATAGTTGTCTGTTTTCTCTAGTAGTAATTGTGAAGCATTAACCAGCGAGTCTGTAAGAAATTTAAGTAACAAAGCGACATATTGGAAATCACACATGTCATGCGAGTATGGAAAAAAAGTTGCTGTTGACAATTCTTAATTTCTAAATCGTTACCATAAATAAATTAAGTACATATACCTTTCGTAGTTACATTTATTGTATTTAGTCATATGTAAATACCTTGTAATATCCGAATCGGTCTCTTATGCGATTTATTTTTCGTACCACACAAGACCGTTTTTTTTATTTTTGCCCCTTCGTCTTTTAAATAGGGTAGGTTTAGGTTAGGTTTCAGTGGTTGACACTTAGGCCATTTTTTGGCCCATTGTGATACCGCGCATTTACGCCACATCATTAACCCATTCACCTATTCACCTACTCACACAACTACAATATACCACCTGCACATTGCAAGCTCCATGTAAACCTATATATTGACATGGACGGTGGGTCGGCGTTGAATTCTGCACTCCATCAAAGGGTCTTAGTTGTGTTTTTTAACATCACCGATTGTAATCGATGATGAAAATTCGATTTGCATCTAGCCTCTGATGGGATTCGAACCCAATACCTCCCAGTCCAAGTGCCGAAGCTTTAACCACTGCACCACTTGTCCGGTTAAAAAGGGTAAGAAACTGTTCAATTTTCTCAAATAGATTCATTTTTGACGAAAATCGTGGTGTGGTTAGTTTGTAATTTTGCAGATTGACATTTCAAAATTCAATTGACAATAATAATCGTGTTACAGATTCGCTGGACAAACTGTCAAATATTCTGTAACAAAACGTTCTCATTAAATTCTGTAAGGTTTCGTTACTGACTCTTACAGACTCGCTGGTTATAGCTTAACTTGAATTCGATTTATTTAAAATAATTTTTTTTTTAATTTACATAAACTCAACGCGAACTTAGATACTACTGATAAAAAGGCCGACTATGATGAATATTTTTTTTTGCTATGGGGATTTTATAAACAGACACAGCTAAATTCAAAACTGGCTTCGATTACGGAATGAAGGAAAAATATGTTGAGAAAATCCAAAGAAAACTAAACCTTTTAAATGTTTCCAACCTGTGACGGAACATCAGATCTTCAATGCTATGGATGAAATTGATCAGAAATTTGAACTGTTATTAAAATTTGGTATATTAGGTGGACATGAATTAATTCAACAAAGATTTGGCTAAAGTTTTCAATTAGAGCCTCGCCGCACTTTAATTCTTTCGTCGTAATTGTATGATTTCAAAAAATCAATCGACGTCCACATTTAATTTCTTTGCGCATTTCTTTTTTTATGTATGTGCGTAAAATTACGTTTTTTTGATTTATTCGTATAGAGAACTGTTTGTAAATCTGACGGCAAAAAAATTAACCTGATTGGGTCTTTTTTTGTATGTTAATTTTTATTTTCATAAAGTATGCCGTGCTAAAATTTCATATAAAAAAAGACCCAATCAGCTTATTTTTAATGCGTGATGTCAATAGCCCGGACATTTATAGTTCTCAATAGTAAAAAATATTTATTATTGGCTGCGAAATTTGCTTCCTTGGTTGAAAAATTATATTTTTTGCACTCCAAGCAAGCATTAAACTAAAATTAACCCAAAAACGACCAATAAACAAGGAGTCGTTGAAATATTTAGCTATGTAGTAGCGCGAGAATTAGTAGAATCAAAAAAAAGAGTGAGTCCATTAGTACTTTCAAGGAGATGTGTAAACATGGCATGTGTATAGTACGTGTGTACGATTTACTGAAGAAGAAATGAAATTTTACTAACCAGATTTTTTCATTCGTTTATCATCGTCAAATAGGTCTATTACTCTATAGCGAAGAGGCAAAGAGATCAACGCAATTGGCCTATGGTAACTGCAATGCCTCCTAAACTACAGGCCTCTTACTACTCTCATTTTTTGCACATGACGTCAATTTATGTCTAAACCGAGACTGCGCAATAATAATATTAAGATATTTACACTAACAAAACAACTAGAGAAAGCAACAACAACGTAGACATAGCGTGTCGTCATCATTTGGTGTATGCGGCCTGTAGTTTAGGAGGCATTGGTAGCTGCAAGCATCAAAGACGCAATCCCATATTAGAGATATTTTTTTATCTGAGTTCTTGTGCAAATCGAATTTGTATCGCAGAAACTATGTAAGTGATTCAGCTTTGGGAGCAGCAAAATGAAATCTCTGCTCATAAATTGAAATCACCGCTCATAATCAGCGACAAAAGATGTTAGTCTCCTTGGAGAATTTCTGAAACTCTTTCAGAATGTGGAGCAAGGACGAAATGTACGTACTTGATTATGTCATCGACATCTTTATTCGGCGAGGTGTATACAACTACCGAAAGCATCTTATATCGCCAATGGGTAGTGTTGTTACGCTCATACCAGTTGCTTGTCCAACGATGATTTCCTTATGCGAGGTGACTGTATAAGTTCTACTTGAATTTTTATATTGCTATTCCGACCGCCCGCACATCAAAAAAATATTGCTGAAAAAAAATCAAAAATTTCCCCGCCAAAAATTACGACGAAAGATTTAAAGTGTGGAACCATGGATTAAGAGTTATGAAACAGGAAACATTACCAATTTATATAACGTTGCTTACAAATTTAACATTTTTTAAAGGTAAACTTTCTAGACAAAAAATTTAATTCAAGCCGTTTTGGTTTTGAGAGTCTTTGAAGCGCAAGTAAGCAAAAAGGACGGTTAATTTTTTATGCATCATATCATCCTATCCGAAATTGTAAGTTCCGGATAATTTTGCAAGCCATTCTTGCATTGTACTTAACTAAACCCATTGATTACTTCATAATGACAGTGACATGGCCCAGACCCAAAACCTGTGTGTCGGAAAGTTATGGTGTTTATATGTACCGATAGGAATACCAACGTAAACCCCGAAAGTAGAATTATATGAATTGCTACTGCAGATTGATGCTTCGAACCATCCCACATTAATATGTATATTTTTTCTATATATATCGTTGTACATGTATCCCTATTTCTAGTGAAGTATAACGAACCATAAAAAACAAAAATGTGAAAACAACGAAATCGTTTTATTTTGTTGTTGCTTTTATTATGACGATCGCAGTACCAAAACAAAATTTTTTTTTTCAACTTGATTCTCTTGCTCTCCCTACGAGTATTCTAAATTCTAAGTATTTGAAATTGAAAACGAGCAAAACATAGCAAATATGTACACACTCGTAATTTAACATGTGCATACGGTTTTAGGTACGGATTTTTATTGGTTTATTATTTGGCGCTTAAAAAGAAACAGAAAAAGGTGTATTTTATTGTATTATTTTGTTGTGTTCAGTATTTGCAGTATTAAAGATGTTTTATGTAACACTTTTAATAATTTATGTCAGGGTATCGATCAATTAAGAATTTTTAAATGTTACATGTCTAGATTTCTTGTTAAAATATTAGATTATTTTTAAAAGTAACCGGTAATTGACACCGGACATCAGTTTCTGTTTATTCTGAATCTATGATTTTTAATTTTGTTAAATAATATTTTGCATACCTACATTACAAATTATAGAAGTGGTTTATTTGCGAAGTTGTTTCGCTTTGGTTTTATATTCGTATGTGTGTAAGAGTTGCGGGATGAGTTGAAAACATATTTATTTGTTTTTGTCGCAATCTTCAGGATCACGCGAATGGAACATACCAACAATAAAAGAAGTGAATATTTTTCTTCATCTTGTACTTGTTCTTGATGTAAATCAGCGACAATAACAAACAATAGTGTTAAAAAATAATACTAACAAATTTTTTTGTTTCAATCTTAATCTATTATGAAACATAAAATAAACAACAACTATGGAAAGATTATTAAAGTATTTATTTAACTACGCTAATTCGAAAAATATTTTTTAGAAAGAATAAATTGAAATATTTTAATAGTTCGCCTAAATGTCGTTTTTATTTAATTTTTACCCATACAAACACACTTCCGTTTGTTTATGTTGGTTTAGAACTAGTTTAGGTCTAACTAAACCAAATCCTAATCCTAAGTTCAAACGCGTAAGGGAAGTCTAATGCAAACGAATTCGATTGGTGGTTTGCGGTATTTGTTTGCTTTTAAAGGACGATTTTTCACATCTTCGTTACGTATATCTTATGAGCCAAAAATCGGAGGTTGGAATCAGAACGGACACAAGGTGTGCCGTTTTCGATCAGATAACGATTAGATTTTTCGATTAGAGTTCGCAAAAAAGTATTCAATGAAATCAACATTGAGCATCAGGGAACTGTACTGTATACGCCGGACAAGAACGATTATTGAATGTTGAAGAATGATTATTTTTTGAAAGAATTTTTCAAAAAATAATCAGCATTGCTGCGTAAAATCAAATAAACTTATCGTTTGACGTAATTTTTCGATCGATAAGAATCGAAATTTTTATCATTTTTAAACTAATTTTTCCATTTTCTACGTCATTTCAAGACTAATCTTAATAATCCTGTATTAATAGCTCGATTTTATGTTTCTTAACATCTTGATGCAAATTTTTTTCGCTGTTTAGAAGTAAAATATTGAAAAAATTGATTTGTGCGTTTCAAAAAAACGATAAACTTTGAAACTTAACCGTAGACAAACTTAACATTTTATTGAGATAATCATGTATTAATCGCTCAATTATACGTCTAAGTTCATATTAAAGAAAGAATTAGGTCAATTGGTAATATTTTATGGTCAAAAAATGATTTTTAGTAAACATCGTTTTTGACAAGCTGAGTATCATACAGCCTTAAGGGAGGACGCACGATACAAAGTGGATTTAAACTTCCAGTGCCACTTCTTGATAATTCAATCTCATCAATGCGAATGCGTGAGGCTGTTCTTATTGTTATCGCTGAAATTACAATGCTTCCTAAGAAAGGTCTCCGCTGCATTGATAAGCTCTTGCGGGAGGTTATAGGAAATGACATTAGCTTCGGAGGTAAAGTTTTGGTCCTTGGCTGCGGTTTTCGTCAGACGCTAGCAGTCGTTCAAAGAGGAACGCGCACTAAAATCATCGAAAGCTGCATTAAATCAAGCCCTCTATGGAAATAGATTTAACAACTTTCTTTGACCACCAACCTGCGCAGCGAAGGTCAACACGAGCACAATGAATGGCTTCTGCAAGTCGGATCAGGAACTTTGCCTTGAACACCTGGCATTTATAAGGAGGACGCAATTCCGACCGAAATGATCACAAGTCAAGATGTAATCGTTGAATGCCTCAATGGACAGTATCCATACATAAAAGGGTGTTATCATAATGCTTCTACGAAATCTAAATCCTAAGAAAGGTATGTGCAATGGAACTCGTTTAATTGTTGAAGAGCTATCGCGAAACTTTATTAAGGCGAAAATCATTTCTGAGTGCAACAAAGGCAGTACGGTTCTAACCCCTCGAATTGATTTGGTACCTTCTGAGATCAATTTACCATTTATTTTGTGACGACGACAGTTTCCAATAATTCTAGCATACGCAATGAAGATAAACAAGGCGCAAGGCCAGTCTTTTAATAACGTGGGAATTCATCTTCAAACGGCAGTGTTTTCCCATGGGCAATTGTATGTCGCTCTTTCGCGCTCAAGAGATTTTCACCAAGTGAAAATAAGAATCGAAGATAATCCACCGTCAATTTTCTCGAATTGTTATTTTTAAAGAAATCCTGTAGTTTAATTTTTAATAATTATTATTGTTCGTACAAATAATTACAGTTTTTTATTGATTTTATAATCTTACATGAGATCTATTTAAAAAATGTTTAACTACACTTTGCTGGGAATAAACGGGCGCGAAGCGCCTCAGAACAAACTAGTTTGGAATAAATTTCGACATTTTCAAGGAGTTAAAAATATTTATTAGGTGTTTACATTTCAAATAAACGTCGCATACTGCGTTTGACAACTGACATCAAGTACTATAGAATATTAGTATTGCATATTTATAATACACGTAAGCAGTATTGGTAACGACACCTATTGGAGTCATATTCGCGCACCCAATATGATAAAAACACATGTTTTACTAAAAGACCGGTAAGTTTAATTTTTCGCTTTAAAAGTCAAGTATGTATGGTGTATGCGAGATCCATGAATACATTTGTGGTAAAGGAAAGCCTGTGGTGACATGTTGTAACTTCACTTCGCTTCGTTTCGATAAAAATCATCACATCGAAAAAACGATAAATGGTATGTTATAACTTTTTCGATGAATATTTACAGTTGGCAGCACTTTTTCGGAATGTTTTCGGAATTAAAATGACGTTTAGAATCCATTTGTTTACGTGTCAAACAAATTTAAGTGCTTTGTTTTTATATAATTTAGCTTCATCTCGCGATGTTGTTGAAGACGAGAATGAGGTAGATTTAGAATATGTTGTCGAGAAGAGGTATTTTAGAGATAGATACGACATGAAGGATATAGAAGACAAAAAGTGAGTCATTTAAATTGTTAATTTATTTTATAGTCTTATGGAATTTTATGTTTATTTTAGATTTATTGAATCATTTAGAATTAATAAAGAAACATTTAATTGACGAATTAAGGCCGCATACTTCCCATGACGAATGGACAACGAAAATCCCGCTGGAAATCAAATTGGCGGCAGTTTTAAATTTTTTGGGAACTGGATCGTACCGGCGAATAGTCGGTAATTTCATGCTTCACACAATGGATCAGTCTATTGTATTACTAGCCATAACTGACATTATTGAAATTTTACAAAATTCAATATGCCGAAAATTTATAATATTTCTAGATGGCAGGAAAAAACAACAATATAGTACAAACAAATATAAATTGACAAATCAAGTCACCCTGGCATAATTGAATGCGTCGATGGCACGCAAGTTCTTAATAATTGCTCCGCACAACGAGGACCACATATCAATCGCAAAGGGAACCATTCACTAAACGTACAATTGGTAAATTAATTATATTCGATCAATAACCGTTATTTTTAATGTATACTAATTATTTTTCTAGATTTGCAATTACAAACTCCAAATATTATCGGCTTTTGTAACCTATCCTTGGATCCGCGCATGATTCTGCTTATTGGACGCTAAGCACGGATAGACAAGTAATGGAACAAACAGACAAGTAATGTAACAAAACATTATCTACAAATTCAACAGGAACCAGAGTTTGAATATAATTCGAAAGAAAATGATATCGCTGCACTTATTAGAAATGGACTTAAGAACTGTTTTTAATAAACGCAAAGTTGTATTTAAATATATTTAATTATATTTATAAATACAAAAAAAAGAGTGAGTCCATTAGTACTCTCAAGGAGATGTGTAAACATGGCGTGTGTATACGTATAGTGCGTGTGTGTCAGTTTACTTTGAAGAAAGAAGGAATGCAATTTTACTAACCAGAGTTTTTCATTTGTTTATTATCGTTAAGTAGGTCTATTACTCTTTCGGTATAATGGACGCAATTTGATGGTTCAGCTTGAGGAACAGCAAAATTAATATTGAAATCCCCACTCATAAGATGATAGTCTCCTTGGATAATTTTTGAAATATTTTTAGAAAATGGACAAAGGACGAAATGTATGAACTTCATTATGTCTTCGACAGATTTATTCGGCGAGGTGAATACAAGTCGAGAAAGCATCTTATTCCCACTGGGAAGCTGAAGTTCAGCCGTATATATATCATCAATGGGTTGTGTTGTTACGCTCATACCATAGTTGTTTGTCCAATGATGATTTCCTTATGCGAGGTGACTGTCTAAGTTCTACTTGTATTTTTATATATTGTTACTCCGGCAGTCCACTGATCATCTCTCTTAAACTGAACGCAGCATTCAAAATTAGTAATATTAACATGCTCGTCATTGCGTATAGCCAGATCTCGGAAAGCAAGAAAATTGAGCATCCCTGCGTGACTGTATCACTTAGGTCGAGATGATGTGACCTGAGACTCTTGTAGTTCAATGTTAAAAACCCTGAGCTATACTTAGCAGATTTGTAGTGAGGCGCAATAGCTCATTCTGAAGAAGACCCATTGAGGTCCCATTTTTACGTCCATGGTAGAAGACATGGTCATTGATAGCCGACGTGATGAACAGTCCTTCGCAACTCGTTACTCGTGAAAAAGCAATATACACAAGTTGTTGACTGTGTCTTTTATGTTAAGAGTGTATAATGACTATGTATTTCGTTATAGGTACCACCCTGCGATGCATGAATTGTGGTGGCACATGAAGGTACGACTGGAAAATGATTACGCTTAACATTAATTGTCTGATTGTTATTTCGATTAACAGTTGAGCTTTTTCTTAAAATGGGTACCAAACATCGGTCGATATTCGTTTTTTGCGCCAATCCTTGCCAACTTGTGAATTTGTACCGAAATCCACCCAGAGTTGTTTAACACTTTTTACTGTTCACGTTTTCATCGTTCTCATTGTTGAGGTCAGGATGACTGCATTCGATATACCTCAGCCAGCAGTTTCATTCGCCAATCCATCTGTTACGTCAATATTGGTTGTGAGAAAGTAAAGCCGACCAATGGCAAATGGAAGTACTTCGGCAGCCCGCTGACCATCTCTCTTGAACTGAACGCAGCATTCAAATGTATATGAATATTAACATGCTCGTCATTGTGCAGCCAGGTCTCGGAAAGCAAATGAATTGAGCACCGCTGCGTGACTGTGGCCTGAGACACTGACAGTTCAATGTTAAAAACGAGTATGTAGAAGATATGATCATTGATAGCCGACGTGATGAACAGCTCCTACAGACTTGCTGCTCGTGATAAAGCAACATACACAAGTTGTTGACTGTGTTTTTAATCGTAAGAGTATGTAATTTCGTAATCGTAATTCGTATTTTGTATCGTATTTTTGTTTTGATTTTTCTGATCGATAGAAATGTCGATGGTTTTTATTTCATTTTTTAAATTAGTTTTTTTGTTTTCCCGACTATTATGCATATACATATACAAGCATGCCATGTATAGTACACAATTGTTTTTATTGAGTTTGTTGCTTTTTTTCAAACGAAGTAGGTACATACGTCATTTCCGTTCGTTTCATTTACATGTTTACTCTAATACAAAAATTTTTGGTAGGCGCGAGTAAAGGTTTACACATCAAAAAAATATTTCATATTTTTAAGTCAATAAAAAAATTAAAATTACATTACCATTTCATTTTTAGTTATGTCAAAAATTGTGTATCACCGAGTATCGATGAGAAAACATATGGTGATAAAATATCGAGAAAAATGATGGACAAAAATGATGTAACATACCAATTTAACGATACCATCGAATTTTTCGATAGTATCGAAAATTCCGAAGTTACAACATGTCACCACTGGTGTTGGTCACAAGATATTGTATATGTACTAATGATGTGTGCCTTAATCGACTAAATTAACTAAACTAAAATTGGAATGGTAACTAGTAAACTACTGAAAAAGTCATTATGTGTGCCTTAAGAAACACTTAACTAATTGGAATAAGTGTCAAAATATTTATCTAAACAATAAAAAATAGAGAGTGAAATTTACAGAAAATAATAAATAAATAATAGTTCAATAGTAGTGCCACATTTTTTATTTTCCAATACACTTCTACTATAAGTTCATTTTAAATAAATGAAATATAAGAAATAAACGGATACATCGAGCAAAAGTATGTAATTGAATATATAATATCTGAGGTTATGTTGTGATATATTCAGTAATTTTGATTAGTTATAGGTTCCCGAAAACGCAAACTGTGTGATTCTAGAATTTATCATAGGATAATGTCGAACGACAATGTATTTACTAGAAAACATCTAAGAGTAACGGCTAACTCTTTAAATACCATAACCGAACTTTTCGTGAATCCAGCAACAAAAAAGGATACACCGTAAAATTCCGAGTTTATATGTTTCTGCATTGGCTAGCATGTCGAACTAGCTACCTGGTTACGATTGTAAGCTTTAACATATCCAGATACACTGTAAGAACACTAGTGCACAAATATGCTCAGCTATTTTGTAGCGATTGCGCCATAAGTCATAAAATTTCCCAATATAGACTCGTACGTAGCGATTGGGGCTCAATTTAATTAATTTAGTTTCGATAAATTTTTAAACGTACTAGCTGACCGCCGATAAAAACAAAAAAACACCAACCACTCATTTTCTCAATTCAATGTACTATATTTCATTAACGTAAAGGACATATTCACTGTTTGATCTCTTAAATGTTAAATGTAAAGTAATATAAAGTAGGAAAATGAAATAAAGAAAATCAAATATTAATTTCGAAGAGCAATTGAGTGCACGATTTTTTTTGTCAGTTCGGCTTAGCCAACACAAATAAGCTCTATGTTTTGCCCACGCGAGAACATGCCACAGACATCGTTTGAAAGCCTTACGACTTATTGATTGTTATTGCGAATGACATAGTTAGGAAATTGAACGCGTTTGAATTCAATTGGCTCGTTTGTGAGAATCATTGGAATTCGTGGCAGCAAAACATTTTCGGCTCGGAATTTCCATTCAAAATGGTGGCTTCGATAATGTTTTTCATCAATTTTTTAATGACCAATTGCATGCCATTGCTGGCCGGGGTGTGACGGTGCATGCACCAAAACTGCAAGTAATAAGCCGCCTAAACCATACTATCATCAAATCTGCCGACCTGGCAGGCGTAACATTAATTCAATGGGTAGTTGTAGTCAGCAGTCATTTAGGCGTAACACCATGATGTACACTGTGGCATCAAAGTAAATAACAGTATACGCGATGCGTACATGGAACGCACGTTACAAGTTGGTAAGCTGATCATAGCGCAAGAAAGTCCGTGCTATATAAGAATTATGTTGATATCGCGGAGAGCTAAATTTTTGCTTCATTTTCAATATGGTGTCAGCTGAAATCGAGAGTCATGTCATCTGCATACTTCATCCAGAGATCAAGAGGTTTTGAAGGTTGACAAAAGCAACAAATATAAACGAAAGTCTCTCGAAGCTATCTTGGCATTTGAAAGGCTGCTGTTTCCGTTAAGCAGTGATCCCATTCATCATCGTTTACAAGACTTCGTGCAGCTGAAGCTTCTTTGAAGGTTTTGTAAATAAAACCATTAAATGTTCATACAAAATCAAAGCTGATGGAACGTCGAATATGTAGCAAAAGCAGCCGCAGGAAGAGACGCTACTCATCTCTCAGGATTACTGTATACATTCGTGTAACAACCTGCTCTCCACCTCTTTGACGAAGTTGCCATTTACCGCGTTCGTAAACGTAATGGTGGGGAATGTCCGTATTTAAGAAATGACGTGCGTTTTGATTATTGCAGTTGAGCTGAAACCATGACTCAAGCTTCGTTCGGCCAGTTTGTGCTGCAAGCAACGCTTCATCTTCATTACTTGCTTCGAATGTAATTATTTATTGATTCGGTAGGTGGGCAGAAAGGCGCATCACGGCATAAGATCGTTCATGCATTTTCGACTCGATAACAAATAATTTGATATCGCGATTTTCAACAAAGTAGCTGACATCTGGTGAACAAAAAATTAAGAGTTTATGCTGTGTACCTGACACCGATTTTTTTGTCTAAATTTCCGACTAACTAAATTGATTGTTAGTTCACCCAGGTATTGTTAGATGTCTCTAATATTTATAATGCAAAATCTACCCGATATCTGACCCGATTTGAGAAACAGCAAACTTAGTTTTGATTTATCAATTACTGATTAGAAATGTTTTGTGGAATGTTACATTTAAGTTTATATAGCAGATTTTAATTAAACATCAGACGCGGTTCGTTTTGTGCCATTTTTGAACGATTGGTATGAACTAACCATAAATTTAGTTAGTTGGAAAATTAGACAAAAAAATTGACGTGAGGCACACAGCATTATTAATATAATAATAATAATAGATAGAAGATATAGAGTGTCATGACAAAATTGTATTTTTACACTCACAACTATTAACACCCAAATTAATGTAAAATCATTTTATGTTCTCTGTTTTGTTTAATTGAGATTCAATTACAAATTTTCTACTCATTTTGTCATCACAGTGTTATGACAAAAAGATCGGCAATTTTAATAAATTTTGTCATTGTCACGGTGTAATACGCATGACTTCAGATTCAATATAAACATATTTTGTCATAGCATTCTGGCGTCGTGACAAAATTTTGCTGAAAACACCTGAGGTACCCGTTTCAAGTACTTCCCGGTGGAGTTTTTCCGATTTTTCTAGCAAAGGCACACCGCAATATTTATGTCGACCTACCCTGAAAAATTTAAACGGATCGGATCATGTTTAGGGGTCATTTTAGGGTTGAGTTTGAAAAAATTAAGCGTATTAATATATTGTAGCCGCAACGTGCATCAATACGATTTATGTCCTCACCGCCCATGAAGTAGATTTGTAAAAGTTTATGTGGTTCATTTGGCATTGGCAGCAATGAGGGAGCGATAGGGACACCCTAATCACCTAGCGGTATGAACTACACTTTACGACCTATTCTCCTACCAAATATATATAAAAAAATCATAAAAATCGATCGAGCCATTTCGGAGGAGTGTGACCCTAAACACCGTGACACGAGATTTTTATATATTAGATTTAAATTTCAAATAATTTTTTTTTTGTAAATTTTACTTCTCGCAGTATAATGAAAAGTCACCGAAAAGTAACCTCGTAAATTGACTTTTATGCTGCCAACTAGTGGTCAATAGCAGAATCTTCGTATTTTCGTTTAGTTTAGTTAATTTAGTCGATTAAGGCTCACAGCATAAGTTCGTCACGAGCCTATGTAAACGAATTTTAATTGGTGCCACCGCATTCTATATTTTAAAAAATGTAGCACCTAAATGTAGATAAAAGCAAACAATATCCAAACAAAACAGGAACAGCCCTGTTACTATTAGAGTGACACTAATAACAAAACCATATCTACCATAAATAATCAATCATTAATTTGTATTATGTGCAGCTTTGGTGGCGCAACTTCCTCAACAAAACTGTAATATAAAAAATATTTTTGGATATCTTATGTTCCAAAGAATTTATAGCGCGTATGTGGTAGCGTTAAATTACCAAAATCAATAATTTGTTATTAAAACAAGGAGAAAGGTATATAAAATATATATCTTCGAAGCTTTATTAAAAATGGAATAAGATTTCACTGTTGTTTAAGAGATTCTTCTACTTACGTATAAGGTACTATATTTGATGGTACTCATAAATTTGTCTAACTGATGGAATATAATCATAAATAACAAAATCGTTGATTTTTTTATATATGGGCTTATAATATTTCGAACCTGTATGAGGATTTTATGTTTTTATGATCGTGTGTGTTTTCAGGTTTGTAAGTTCAAAGATAACAATACAATAAATAATTTTTTATTTTTTATTATTTCCAAATATTTATTACATCACAATATTTTGTTTTATTCGGAACACCGCCAACTCTGGCGATTGGCGCTTTTCATCGTTCAGAAGTACGGTTGGCGCAATAACTTAGCGGATGCGTATATTTCTCTACATCCTCGACCAGTTAAACAGCTGGTTATTTATGATATTCCGTTTTTAAGATTTATGGTTGGTTACCGGACAAGTGGTGCAGTGGTTAAAGCTTCGGCACTTGGAGCGGGAGGGTACTGGGTTCGAATCCCAGCAGAGACAGTATGCAAAAGTGAATTTTCATCATCGATTACGATCGGTTACGATCAGAAAATCTATCTCAGCACGAGGCAATTGAGTAGTTTTTTTATGTATTATTAACAGGATTGAATGAATGGGAGAGGCAGCTAACGATGTCAACGGGAGGAGTCGATTCGAATAACAGAATTGGGCGATACCGAACTGCAGCACCAGATGTAAAGTTACTCGGATTACGAGTGTCAACATTTAATGGCGACTACACTAGTGGTAAATGTTTGACCAATTATTTTCTAGCACTATTCACAACAATGCGAACTTACATCCTCTACACAAATATAAATTTCTCGTCAATTCGCTTGGTGATGAACCTGCACGCCTAATTCGACATATGGATATTACGGAAACCAATTATGGTATTCTAAGCAAGCTAAGGAACAGATACATCCATAAAGGCGCTTTTGTGGTTGTGTTCGTTCATTCAGTTATTTTTTTGTTGATGATTTATGGTTGATGCAAAAATCGCAGAACTATTCTGTTCACAGAACTTGTCGCTAACTATTGTCAGAATATCCAAGTTTTTGACATTTTCTTGATACATAATATATAAAACTTATTTTGTGTGTAAAATAAATTGTTTTCGATTAAAAAATATATTGTACAGATAGAGAAGATTAAAAATATATTAAAGCTAGATTTAGCAAATGTTTGGATTTGTTATTATAATGGATGGTAGAGATTAATTTACTACTATCGGATAACGATATTGTCGCTGGTGTCATTATGTAGTATATGCAGAATGTCCATACACGGAAATAAAAGAATGTGCAATGCCAGAGAAGGAACGACTATTCAGAAGCACGAGGGATATGCTGTTAATCCCAAGGCTGTCTTTAACATTACGGTAACTGGATAATATAAGTAATATTTATAATGTTTCTTAAGGATAACATTCTAACATATTTTTAGCTATTTGGCAAGCAGGGACAGCATGATGTCGATTGGATATGGATATCGAATAGCCGTAAGCACTGTATCCAATATAATTAAGGAAACAACCTTATAGGTAATCGCCAAAAACGTCGACATGGCAGAACATTGCTTCTGATTATTATAGCAAGTGGAATTTTCCAACTGTTTGGGAACTATTGACGACAAAACGTCATTGTACAGGTCAATGATAATAGTTTATTTAAATATTTATTGAATATATATTTATGTTAAATTTTATATTTTCCAGGCTAATTCTGAATTTGGGCAGTATATGTTACAATTATAAGAATTCGCATATCATCGTATTAATGGCTGTTTGCGATGCGGATTACAAATTTATGGATATTTGTAGATACTGGTGCATCTGACAAAAATAATGACAGTGGCATTTTTCGGAGAAGTGAGTTCAGCAAGCAAATTGTAGGAAAATCGTCCACCCTACAAATATCCAATCCGGCGACACATCCAGGTAGCACAATAACTGTGACCTATTGTTTAGCTGGAGATGAAACTTTTAGCTTATTGGAAAACATTACTCGCCTTTATCCGAGAAGGAGATCGATAATTTTGATCCACGAACGGATGTTTTTAATTACCGTTTGTCGAGAGCCATTAGAGTTGCGTAAAACTCGTTCGTGGTCTAGAGTTCAAAATGGCGTATTTTTTGCAAGCATATTATTGCCAGCAGAGAATCGGTCATCAATATGGATGAAGCAGCAGTATGTCTACATTATTGGTTGCGCATGAACTCAGGAGACACGGTGATTTAGTATTGGAGAAATGGAGAGCGGATAAAAATAATAGTGGAATAATTCTACTACGGAAATAAGAAAACGTTTTGCCAATTATTTCACAACGGTAAATATATTATTTTGGCAAAATGACCACATATACGATTAAAACAAGAATTACAACTTTTTCATTTACAGCATTACATTTTATTTTTTTATTTCCTTTTCCATGTGATTTAAAAATGCATTTTTTGCCTGTATTTTATTGGCGTCGCATAATTTCTCCATATCCCTCGCGAGAGGAATGAAAACGGGATCCACATTTTGGTCCACTCTGCTTGTTGCTAGCCTTTGGTTATTCTTCATCGTCTTCAACAGTTCGGTGACTACTGAAGGAGTTGAATCAAATGTTAACCGTTTTCTTTTCTTAAATCCTGAAGACGTGCTCGGTAAAGGGGTTGAAGTCGATGACAAGCTTAGTTGGTTTTGACTGCGAGTGGGCTGGTTGGCTCACTTGACGCATAAAATTCATCTCATATGTCACTCATTCCGTCGAATGTTTTGATTGAATATTCCAACTGCGGGTGATGAAACTTGTCTCTATTGGTCTTGAATAACAAATTTATAAGTTTATGGATAAGGTAAATGTAATATTCAAAATTCTTACCAATTGTCAATTAGTTATTGCTTAAAAAACTCCATCTCTCGAACCAACCATTCGTCTTTTCGAGACAGTATTTTTGGAGAACTTTCACTTCTCGGCTGGTCGCTTATAAGCGACTCGTATCTTTGTTTTAATACTCGCCATTTGGCTTGATATTCTTAGAAAATTTCTATAATTCAAAATCACACAGCTATTATTATACTACGTACTTGTTAATGTTCCTATTTTGTCGGACACTCGCTCCCATTCTATTTTTTTCCAAAATATTTTTGTATCATTTATGGCTTAAATCATACAAAATGGGATGTTGTTTTATTATGTCGATTATTCGACTTTCGAAATAAAATTCTAAAAATAAAAAAGAACAAATGTGAGTTTCGGATAATATCGTGAACATTATTTTATTTATAAATTTAACATAGAAATTGCAAGAAATTTATTTGCTGCATTTCACCTACCTGCAGCCATTTTTATTTATTTAATGTGAATTAATTGCTATACTTTTTATTTTGTATGGTTTTGTCCCTTTTTCTCTATGTTCGTTCAGTACAAAAGATAAAAGTTGCTCATCTTGATGAAAAAAATGCAGAAGAAAAAAAACATCATTTTTGCGAATCTGATCGGTTTAAAAAGAAACAGAACGAATGAATGAACGCAACCATAAAAGCGCCCGCCTTGAGAGTCACACCGTGAAAAGACAAAATTAACGTAAATTTAAAACATTGGTCGACATTTCCTTTAAAGACGTTCGTGCTCTACAAGGTTTAGGTAACGAAGCAAATGGTCGTGATGTTTGGCTACTATACATTTTAGATACGAAGCTGTGGCACTCGGTTCAAACCAAATTTTCTTGTTCATGTTTTGTAACGGGTATACCTGGCATGAGTTGGTCGCGGGAAAATTCTCGTTTCCTAATAATTGAATGCCACCTGTTACTGAATTAATCATTCCATCTTGTGAGAACCCCGGCGTGGTCATGTTCTGCCGACTATGCTCAGGGTATGGGGTGGGTTTTACCGAGGATCACAAGATGCGTGCTAGACCACAGGAATTTAACATTTAAGGATGAAAAAGGATAACAGGACTCAGACCAACTTACCTAACATATCGTAATCACACTTACCCTCAACCTCTACATTAAAATTTTTAGTTTCTCATCATGAACACTTGCAAAGCGGAAATTATTCAACCGAAAAACAAATCATTACACCAGAACACCCAAAAAAAAATAAATGAAAAATTGAATTTCGAAATTAATATAATTGTTTAATGGTTTTATTGAAATAAGATCGTAAAAAGAAAATAAATCCATGAACATACGATTGAAAAATCGAAAATAAATCAAAAATTTAACGTTATACAATTATTCAATCCGTTAAATTTACTATACTATTTACTAAGGACGTCCAGTATAAACTGTAACTTGGCAATTTTAAAAATCTCAAGTAAATTCTAACTTAACTAAAACCCTCCACCAGACTATTACTAAGAGCAAAATTAATAAAATGAAAAATATTTACGCTTAATTCTAATTATAAAAATGTAAATAAAACCTTAATTAAATTTGGTTGCGGCCGAATATCCAAGTGGTTGAAGTCGATGCACCATTTAATTATTATTGTTGTATATTTAGTTTATATTTGTACTTATTATTATTTGTATTACTATTATAACTTATGATAAACTATTATAAATGTTATTCGATTATTATTATTTTGTTTATATTTTTTTTTAGTTGTATTTTTAATTTTTATCTTTTCGTTGTTTTTACGTAGTTACGTGCACCTTGTTTTAATTGTTCTCGCCGCCTTGCATTAATTTTTAAGAGACGAACCAATGGTCACTTTTTACATTTAAATGGCTTATATAATCGTATAATCGTTTAGATTTATAAATTATTACCCCAGCGATATGCTCGTTTTGTTCCATACGCAAATGATTTGGTAGTTATAATTTTAGCGTGCTCGTTTTCTTTTTACAGTTTATGTCACCATCTTAATTACACAAACACACAGCAACCATAAACTAGGTCTATAATTTTAACTTGCGACTAACACAATAATTCACTATATATACTTTAAAATAATGTTTACTTATATGTAATATAAAATAACTAACATGCCGGTTAAATTTATTTTTGACTTTTCATACGGTTGAGCTACGTTTAACAGTTTGCCCACCATCGTTCGTGAAACATACACTGTTCACCAAACCGAGATAAGATTTTATAAATGAGTTTTGATTTTATTTTATTTTTATTTGTAAGCACTGGCATGAAATAAATTTGCACAACACCATGAATTTGCTAACTTTAGCTTGGTATTTATCACACATTGAATTTATTATAAGTAAAGAGTGCAGCTAATTTATGCTTGCACAAATGTTCATGAGAATTCACTAATTTAATAATTTTTTAATTTTTTTAAAGTTATTTTAATACAAAAAAATTGATCAGCAGCATTTATATTACTGCCGTAAGCAACTCAGAAAAATTCTTCACTGATCTCCTATGCACCCAAACGCAAAACCTATTTATACTTTTCGTTTTTGTTATAAACCGAGGCTTGCCCCACCCATTAACGATTATTACCAAAGTATTCAACTATACTTCACTAATACATGTTATATGATTTTCCCGCGCTTTCAATGTTCAACGTATTTGTTCGTTACCGCTACTTCAGGGGAGCAAAACCTAACCAACTTGCAACGTATGAACTTTAGTCGACGTTACAGTTTGTTTTTAAATTCATTACTAATCTATCTGATGCACTAGAATACGAAGGAGGTGGAATATATGAGGAAAGGCCGAGAAGTTCATATTCAAATATTTGTACGAAGCCACCGGTGAAAGCATTTACAAACATCTTTAACTAAGATGCCAATTGCATGATGACGCGAAACTATTACAGACGAAAGTAGATGTTTCATTTGTCTTCCGCAAGGGACTGCCGGTCCTATCGCAGATGCAAATATTGCCAACGACTAGTGTTACCAACAGCTCTCGTTCGAGTTCAAGATCGTGCTGGTAGTTTGCAAGCATTCACAGTATTATTGGACTCAGGAGCTGCAACATCATCAATATCAGTGGCATGTGTACAGAGGCTTGGACTAGCCTGGAGTGAAACCAAAATTACCATATGTGGATTGGGCCATCAGAATATTGGTCAAACAAAAGGTAAAACTCACTTTATATTAAAACCTTATTTTTCTTTAGAATTTGAGATCACGGTCAGTGCATATGTAACTACACATATAACAACTATACTTGAGCACCGTCAACCATAGAGTCGTCGATTGGCGAGTTTGGACAGATTACAGTAGTGTGCTAGACTGGTTATCCGTTACTCCGCAGACATGAAAATCGTTTGTTGCAAACCACACTAGCAAAATTTAAAACATACTATCGAAAGATTATTGTTATCACGTCCAGCCACCCTAAACTCGTTTTCATTTATGGTGGCATAGTCCTAACTATATTTTACACTCAAGAGATTAAGAGTCTCAAAGTGGTCGTCCTTATCCCAGAAATCCAACGGCGTAGAACATATGTATTGCAATGACGGCAAATAGGCTAGATGTCGAAGTGATGCTCATCTACGAATTGCAAGAAAGGTATTCCAGTTTCATGAAATTAAGTTTGGTACTTGCTTGTATCGACAGAGCACTAGTTTCTTGCTAGTCAGAGACGAGTTAATTCAAATCTTACGGGTCTACCGTGCAGTTCAGTGTAAAGCGTTCGGAGCTGGAAAGCGAATCCTGCGTAACAACAAATTGGTAACCTTAGATCCATTCATCGACGATGTCAGAGTGCTACGAGTTGGTGAGCGAATAGAGTATGCACCAATCCAGCATGAACAATGTCGTCCAATTATCTTACTAAATCATGACTTGATAGTGAAAAGAATGATAGTGGAGCGTCATCATCGAATCTGATGCATTTGTCGAGAAGAAAATATTGGATATTAGGGATTCGAATGCATTAGAGGCATATTTCATAGCTGTGTCCAGTGTATAAAGCAAACTCCGCAGCTGGCTAATCAAAAGATGGAGTGCACTTAATTAGAAAGTTCTTAATAGATACAAATTTTTATTTAATTTCACCTGAGATTTTGGAAGTTGACCATTTACTCAAATTTGAACATACGGCTTTTGCTGGTCACTTGTTCAACATTTACCTTATAACGTATCATCTCAAAACATCAATCTCCATTTCCGACTCAGGAAGTTCTTAGAAGTTATAGACGATTTTCATACAAATTTGCTGGAAGATAGTGCCAATCCTAACATACAGCTGACATTGGGGAGCTCACCATGGTGCAACTATGCATAGTTTACCCTTATCATTACCAACTCAAATAAAAAGAACGATTTCCGACCTAGGTAGTTCTTAAGAGGTACAAATTATTATTTAACGTCATATGAGATTTAAGAAGTTGGCCGTTTACTATTATTTGAACATACTCATATTACTGGTGCCGAACCTTTGGTCAACATTCACCCTATCACACACCATCTCAAAGCAATAATCGGTATTTGCGGGCCAGGTAAGTTCTAGGAAGTTTTAGACAATTTTCTTGTGAATTTATAGGGCGCCATATCGAAGCTGGGAGACTGTGCAAATCTGAACATACAGCTGACATTGGAGTTACTCTTAATATTTTCAACTCATAATATGCCGCATTATCATTTCGAACTTAAAATATTAAGAATTACTACCCTCATGCCACATTACAGCATTTTCATATATGTAGTGGTTTCTTTTTATTTTACATAAACAACAAATAAACTGCGATGGGATATTTGTTCTTGTGTTTATTAAAAAAAATCGTCTTTCAGAGGTATAATAAAATAAAATAACTGGGATGAAATAGAATAGTTTCGTGAAAATAATAAAAAAAAAATCCTGGAATGGAAAAACTGTAATAACTTTACTTAAATACCAACTAAAACAAATCTATGCACATAATGGTAAGCCGGTAAAAATAACTCGCTAAAAATATAATTGAATAATGACACTGTGCTAGTTGAAAAATGTGACAAGCTGGGCACCCAGGGGGTAAACCTTATTCGAGTACGCTGAATTCAATGGTGCTAGTCCCATTTCAAAGTTAGTCCCCATATTAGAGATATCACTTTCGACATGTTTTGGCTCTGAGTCGAAATATACCCTCATTTTTACGTTGATAGCTCCTGAACTATTAAAAATTTCGTTATTCTTTTCAGCAAAGTTGTTGCGCAAGTCAAGACCAACAACTTTGCCAAACATATCAAGACCGAAAAACCACATCCACCATATATGTGTGTTTTATTTAGGCCAAGGTTAGGCTTGAATGGCTGTTTCCCCACACTTACACCAGTAGTGGCCCGTTGTGATACCACAGGAACCTATTTTCCCTTTACCCCTGTTCAAAACTATTCGGAGCTACGTACGTAGCGCAAAATATCTCGCACTCCACAGTCAACGAGATCTGAAAGGCTGGCTATACTGTACACGCCCAAATACCTATACCTTCTGTATGATAGTGTCAGACACGAGCATAGAAAGCTATCTAAAGTCTCTTCTTCCTCTTCATCCATGCAACTTCTACAAAGTCATTCATCTGTAGACCCAGTCTTCTCGCATGTTCCCCAAAAAGGCAGTGCCTTGTCAGTTTTGGCAAAAGCTTCTCACAGAAGATTCCGGCTCCTACCTTGCCGACTAGAGAAACATGGGTGCACAGGTAAGGCTAAATACAACTGAAAAGTGGCATACTTAGGCCAAACAGAACGCTCATTTCAGATAAGATACATAGAACACATCAAATGACATAACCAAATTTAAAAAAAGTACATAAAATCTAGTTTCGCACATCACATAAAAACTGAAAATCATAGGTACACTAAATTCGTAACCATTAAAAAATGTAACCATTTTGCACAGAATCAAAAAAGGACTGAAATTAGACAGGTTAGAAGACCAATACCAAGGGTATACATTTTAGGTACAATTTGACTCATGAGTCATGAGACATTGGTATACTGTACATATACAAATTTCTCATGAGTCATTAGTCAAATTATGGCCAAAATTCACACCCTGAAAATATAGAAAAACAAAAACACCAACAATTTACTTAGCGACAAAATCAACACAAAAACTAATCAAATTTACTAACTATTATCCATAACTTAAATACAAAGGAGGTACCAAACAGCAGCACCTAGCTACAGTATATAAAAAGAGCTTCAAAACAAATTATGTAACAGTAGTAAAAAATAAACCGAAGAAAAGATAATTCTTGAAATCGATATTTCTAAAAAAGTTAAAAAATTGACACAATAAGTAAGAACTAAAAAGCAACAATATAAAATTAAAAATAAAAAGTTTTTCATCTAAATATATAACGTGACAAAAGAACATAAAAAATAAAGTGAAAATCGGCTTGTGAAATATGGTAAAATAAATAATATGGATAGGTGTTTTAAACTCAAGTGGTTTTGTTATGTGTATGGAAAATTTTCAATTGTGAGCTGCCGCCGCAAAATAAGTAATGAAACCGCTGATTTACATATATCGACTATACTTTTCACAAAATGTTATTAGTTGTATAAATTAGACGCCGTCTTTTGTTTGTACAACAATCATTTTTCATCTGCATAAATGGCAAAACACTGGAGCCGCAATGCCATTTGGTGTCCCGATGATATGGATCGATGCATAAGGACATGATGCAGTTCAATGTTATGGGTGCATGAATTATATTCTCGGTACAAAAACAAAATTGATTCTTTGAGATACACTGCAACGACAAATGCTCAACTACCGCTGCCGCATTCACATGAAATTCCTGTTCCGGAAAGATCAAACCCAACTGTGGAATATTTACCAACAACATTTGAAGCAGATGAAACCGGAGAAATATCTGCATCAATATATCAACCATCAAATGTCATTGCGCCATGCAATCACATTGAAATCTCACAAAATCGTTTGGTTATTATGGTACGACGCCTGAAGCTATCGCAGCGGCAAGCCATTATTTTGTCAAAGGATTTAAAACAAGTGAACATTTTGGCTCCAAACGTTCGGATATATGGAGCAATAAATCGTCATCGTCATTTTACGAATTTTTTCAAATCAATTGAGACTAATTCACGTTACCAACTCAAAGAATTCCATTCCAATTGCACTCAGCACAAACACAAAGGAAACCTACGCATCAATGAAAAAAATCATTGTTTTGATTAAATACAATGACCATCAAGGGAAAGTTTGTGCAGATTTAAAAGTGACAGCTCTTTTAAGTGGCATGCAATTGGGTTACACATGTTTTTAACATGTGTTTTATGTGCTTATGGGATACACGTTTTAAAGGTGACCAATACAACGAACGGAACTGGGCTTTACGTGAGAACATTAGATTGCGATATGCCAGTATTGTGCCAATTAAAAAAGTATTGCTACCACCACTTCATATCAAGCTTGGAGTAGTTAAAATTTTTATAAAAGCACTGAATCCAGATGGAAATGCGTTCGTCAAATTGCGTCACATTTTTCCACGGTTAAGTGGAATGGAAATTGGTTGAATCTAAGTTTTGATCAAATGAAATTTCATCTCGCATCTTGTTTTTTATTACAGTAGTACTTAATGAACCACATATTCGTCGTCTGATGAACGATGATGTATTTGAAAATGCTCTCAGTGAACGAGAGCTTGTGGCATGGAAATGTGTAAAAGAAGTTATTAAGAATGTTTTCGGAATTAATCGTTCCGATGATTGGCGTACATATATTAAAAATATGCTGACCGCTTTTCATAATATAAACGTTCGAATGTCATTGAAAATACATTGACATGTGGAAAAATTCGCCGAACAATCACCAGCCGAATCTGATGAACATTGCGAGCGTTTTTACCAAGTGACGGCATGGCTCAAACATTGGTACAGCGGCAAAAAGCTAGATGCATTTTTGGGAGACATTTTTTGGAATTTGCAAGAGGAAGAAGATCCCGAAGACGACACGAGCGAATCAGAAAATTAAAATTAAAAGTTAAGAAAAATGGAAATTTTTTAGGAAAATAAATTGAGAAAAATTACAATATAATCAACTGAACCGATTTAATAAAATGTGTTTATTAAGTGTAAATGGTTTGAATTCTGGAATATGGTCATCTGGGACGGAACTCGATTAATTCTTTACCAATTATAATGGGATTGCGGTATGCTGGATGGAAAAGGGATTCTTAAACGATTTTGGGAAGAAATTCTGAAATATGGTCACCTGGGATGGGACTCGATTTATTCTTATCCGATTATGATGGGATTTGGTATGTTGGATGGAAATGGGATTCCTAAAATAAACCTTGATGAGAAAGACCTTATATTTTACCAAACATTTGCGGTTCAGGTGGAGCTTGAACCCCGTTCGTTTTTTATGTATACCATGTTACGTTAAAATGGGACGTAATCAACGCAACAATTTAACGTAACATTTAACATAACATAGTATTTAACGCAGCGTGTAACATGAGCTCAAAACTAGTCCCCTAAATGTTTTACCAAACATAAAATGATAAAAAACGTGTTTTTAGTCGAAATGAAAAGGAAAAATTAAATAACACAAAAATTAATGTGAATGTAGATGTGTTTTTTCGGTCTTAATATGTTCGGCAAAGTTGTTTGTCTTGGCTTGCGCAACAACTTTGCTGAAGAAAGCATAACGAAAATCTTAATGGTTCAAGAGCTATCAACGTAAATATGAGGGTATATTTTGACAAATTTTTTCTCTGGGCCAAAACATGTCGAAAGCGATATCTCAAAAATGGGGACTAACTTTGAAATGGGACTAGCACCATTGAATTCACCGTACTCGAATTAGGTTTACCCCCTGGGTGCCCAGCTTGTCGCAGAAAAATGTTTACGATTCAAGCACAGTGTGATTAATATTAACAATAAAAAAAACCATCAACATATTATAACTGGAATTTGCAGCTTTAACTTTAAACAAGCAATGTGTAAAATGTGTAAAAATTGAATTCATATGCTGTGTTTTTTTATTAGCGCCCGATAGCTGCATCCGGAGCAGCCAATTTTCTATGTGAAAACTTATATTTAGCGCGCTATTATTGCATTTAATTAATTTATTTAAATCTAAACTAAGATTTTTCATTCAACTTTTTAATTAAAAATCGATAAAAAAATATCTCGGCTCACTTATTTATCGGGAGCCGCTATCGGGAGCGCTATCCATTTCAATGGGAAATTTGAAAAGGCTTTTAGTTTTGTAAACCCCTGAAACCATTAGAAACTAAATCTTACAATAAAAATTTAAAACGCAGCAAAATGAATTCTTGTTTATAACGTCATGTAAAAATAAATGTCAATTAATCTATTTCAGGTGATAAATGTTTGTTTTATTGATGAATTTAGTTTTAATTTTTATAGTACAGCGACACCAGTGAATAATAGCTGCAGTTTCAATAGAAAATTGCCATTTGGCTCCGGATAGTGCTCCAATATTAAAACACAGCAATATGCTGTGTTTTTTTATTAGCGCCCGATAGCTGTATCCGGAGCAGCCAATTTTCTATGTGAAAACTTATATTTAGCGCGCTATTATTGCATTTAATTAATTTATTTAAATCTAAACTAAGATTTTTCATTCAACTTTTTAATTAAAAATCGATAAAAAAATATCTCGGCTCACTTATTTATTGGGAGCCGCTATCGGGAGCGCTATCCATTTCAATGGGAAATTTGAAAAGGCTTTTAATTTTGTAAACCCCTGAAACCATTAGAAACTAAATCTTACAATAAAAATTTAAAACGCACCAAAATGAATTCTTGTTTATAACGTCATGTCAAAATAAATGTCAATTAATATATTTCAGGTGATAAATGTTTGCTTTATTGATGAATTTAGTTTTAATTTTTATAGTACAGCGACACCAGTGAATAATAGCTGCAGTTTCAATAGAAAATTGCCATTTGGCTCCGGATAGTGCTCCAATATTAAAACACAGCAATAATGAACATGTGATCATAAATCCAACCATCTAAAAGTTTTCCCGTCACCATCACCACACTAAATTTCATATTGCACCAAAAGCGTGTTACGGCAAAATGCAAAAAAATAATAATGTCAACTTATTCATTCCCGGCATCTTCATTATTGGCGAATATAGAAATTTTAACGGGTTTGCGGGTACACCAGGATTACCAACTCGATAAAGTGAAGGCTAAAAATCGAGCAAATTTGAACAACATAATTATGCTCTTTGAAGAAATTCACTATGAACTATTTAATAATTACATGTATAGAAAACAGGTAAAATGTTCAACACGTATGGCTAGACAGCTGCTATATCTATACATGAATTTGCCACAAAAAATTACAAAGAAAACACGAAGTTAGCAGACAGATAATAAATCCTCTGATACTCTTCCTGTTCTGAAATCAAAAATTATTTTTAAAATAGATTTTTTTTAGAAGCATTAACCCTAAGCAATATTTATCATATTGTTGTCAATATATAGTATACGAGTAGCAGAATAAGTTTGTGTATGTATTATGTAATTCAATTGGAATAATTTGGCGGAAATCCAACTGTTCATTTTTCAACAAAAAAAAAGGACGAATAAAATAAAATCGAAATGGATTTCGTTTAAATCTGGTATATAGATTTATGCCATCGATTGCAATAAGTCACAACTCCATACAAAAAGCAGCATTTAAAGATTTGCAAAGAAGTTATTGTGCTGATAAAATATAATTTATATGAAGTTCTAGTCTATACAATGCTCGTTCTATATACTTCTCTACATCGTTTATACTGAGACAAGAGATTATGATTTTTCGATTAAAAATAATTAGCTGTGGCTGTGGTAATGTGGATTTAAATGCACCATAACATGAAGTTCGTTTATTTAATAAATTCGTATACGTATTCACTTTGGACATATAAATTCTGGTTAAATTTTCTTGAACACTTTCTGTGCTTACTCTATTGCATATATAAGTAAGTTTTGCTATAAAATAAAATATTTCTTTAGAAACTAATTATGTGCTTATATATGTACAGTGAGGCATAAAAATCTATATACACCTTGACGATTCCGGCATTTTTTCGGCCACTTATCAGACCTTGTTTGAGGTGAAAAAAGATTTTTTGTGAGGCTATTGTAACGGAATTTCATCAAACACCGTTACTAACCTATCACAATAAAAAGATAAATTCTTTGAAGTATCTTATTAGAATGACCATTCTATGGTTTCCATGTAGAATTGAAAGTGGCTTGAGTTGGAGTTAGCGTTTATGGAAACAGGGTAGAGTTGAGTTGTCGTTAAATTATTTTGAACTCGACGAAACTAGTACGATTGAGTAGAGTTGAGATTCAATATGGCGGCAACGAAAATATTTCGGTACGATTGTGACACGAATATTCAAAGTGGTAAAATTCAAAATGGCAGCACGAATATTTTGGTCTGAAGAACAATGCGAATTACATATTATTAAATTTAATAGAGGAAAAAATATATTAAAATTAATTGATGGCAGAAAATATCGCTGAAAAGAAATTTTTAAAATTGTGCTAGACGAATTTATAAGCAGGGGATCGTAACGAAAAAAAAATAATAATTGTAGTGGTGCTTCTACCGCTACTTGCGATTATTATGATATATTGGATCGTCTTTTAGAATCACGGCCCAGCGTTGCAATAATATCAAGTGGAATTGATGCGGCTGAAATACAATCAGGTAAAATAAAATGCTTTCAATTTAATTAAATATATTTTCTTTTTAATTAAACAATTTTCTATTTAATTAGGTTAGGTTAGGTTAGAGTGGCTGCTATCGCACACTTAGGCCAGTAGTGGCCCATTGTGATACCACAGGATCCTATCTCCCCTTTACTCCCGTTGAAACCATCCAGAGCTACTTATGTAGCGTAATATATCTCGCGCTCTACAGCCCGCGAGTTCCGAAAGGCTGTCCATACTGTACACACCTAAGTACTTATGCCTTCTGCATGATAGTGCCGGACACGAGCATAGGAAGTGATCCAACGTCTCCTCCTCCTCTTCGTCCAAACAACTTCTACAAAAGTCATTAGTCTGTAGACCCATCCTTCTTGCATGTTCCCCAAAAAGGCAGTGTCCTGTCAGTATCCCTACGACCAATCCTAACTCTCATTTTCCTAGGGATACTAGTGCCTTGGAGCGCTTCAGGTCCAGTTTTGGCCAAACCTGTTTCGCTACCCTGCACGTGAGAGAGTTGGTCCACCTCTCATTTGTCAAGGCAATTGCCTGCTTACTGAGCGCCAATTTGAGTGCTGCTATAGGCCTCCCCAGACCCGGCCTTCCCGGCTGTATCTGGAGAGTCGTACCGTACCTAGCTAGATCGTCCGCCCTGCAGTTTCCCGTGACGTCCGAGTGACCAGGGACCCAGATTATCTGGATGCTGAAATACTCGCTCATCTCGTTAAGAGATGATCGGCAATCCAGCGCCACCCGTGACTTCAGACAAACCGCCTCCAGCGACCTGACTGCCGCTTGACTGTCCACATAAATTGCGATATCCCTCACGGATACCACATTATGCTTCAACCATGTCACGACTTCGCCTATCGCCACCACTTCAGCCTGGTACACGCTGCAGTAGTCAGGGAGACGAACGGAAATATTAACGTTAAGCTTCTCACAGAAGACTCCGGCTCCTACCTTACCGTCTAGCTTAGAGCCGTCCGTGAAAAATTGCAGTGCCTCGTTTTCCAGTATTGATCCGTCCCTCCAAGATTCTCTCGAAGGACAGATGGTCCGGAAACCTTTATCGAAGCACAACGTTGGCTTAATATAATCTAGATTCGCCAGTTCTTCCCTTAGCGATCTAGTTATCGTCGAGTGTCCCGCGTGAAGACACTTCCACTGAGAGACAGCCGAGAGTCTCGTAGCCACATTGGCTGCTATCTGTTTACCAAAAAATTCGATTGGAAGAAGGTGGAACATAACCTCCAAAGCGCGTGTAGGTGTTGACCTAAGTGCCCCGCTTATAAGCATGCAGGCCGTTCTTTGCACCTTTTCCATCATTTTTATATATGTTGCCTTCTCCAGAGCTGGCCACCACACGCCTACCCCGTACGTCAGCACTGGTCTTACCACTGCCGTATAGAGCCAGTGCACCAGCTCTGGTTTCAGACCCCATTTCTTACCTATGGCGTTCCTACACGAGTAAATGGCTACATTAGCCTTATTCACCCTTTCCACAATGTTAGGCTTCCAGCTGAGCTTACTATCCAAGATTATGCCCAGAAATCTTGCTCTGTCAGCAAAAGCCAGCCTAATGCCGTTCACGGTAGGAGGGCTAACTACCGGAATTTTATACTTCTTAGTAAATAGTACCAGCTCAGTCTTGGAAGGGTTGATCCCTAATCCACATTTGCTGGCCCATTTCGTAACGATCAGGAGCGCATTCTGCATAACGTCCCTAATCGTACCCAGATATTTGCCAGAGACAGCCAACGCTACATCGTCTGCATATGCTACAACCCCTATCCCCTCTCTCTCCAGTTCCAACAGCAAACCATTCATCACCGCACTCCAAAGAAAGGGGGACATTACACCTCCTTGAGGGGTTTCTCTAACCACCCGCCTTCTAATGGTGGCCTCCCCCAGTTCCGAAGTAATAATCCTGCTTACCAGCATCTGATTTATCAGCCTTATTATGGGGTAATCCACGTTCAAAGGTAGCAGTCCTTCCATGATCGCCTCCGTTTTTACATTATTAAAGGCGCCCTCAATGTCGAGAAATGCTACCATACAGAACTCTTGCGAGTAGATTGACTTCTCAATCATGCGTACCAGATCGTGCAGAGCTGTGTCCACCGACTTACCCTTACAGTACGCATGCTGCGACGTTGCCCAATTCCTGGGCTCAATTTTTGATCGAGTGCCTACATCTACCAACCTTTCCAAGGTTTTCAACAGAAAGGATGATAGAGTTATAGGTCTCAGGTCCTTTGGATAGGCATGTGAGCTTTTTCCCGATTTCGGGATAAAGACCACTCTGACCTCCATCCATTTCCTAGGAATATAAGCTAGTCTCAGATACCCTCTGAAAATACCCTCCAGCCAGGGGAGGATGACTGCCGAATTCCTTTGGATCTCTGCTGGTATAATCCGATCCGGGCCCGCCGATTTATACGGCTTAAAACCGTTCAGCGCCCACCGGATTCGCTCCCTGTTCAAGATGCCTTCCATCTCTAATGAAGGTGTTGCTCGATGAGCTCCAGGCTCCATCGAGTCTTCAAAGCTTCCCGGAAAATGGGTCTCGATAAGGAGCTCCAATGATTCCGCACTTGAAGTTGTCCATGACCCGTCTGGTCTAATTAAATAACTAGGACTGGTTGGGTTAGTAGCTAGAATTTTCCTAAGGCGAGAAGTCTCAGAGACCTCCTCCATCCTACAACAGAAGAGTCTCCAGGACCCCCTCTGTGCCTTCTTCAACTCTTTTTTGTACTTTCTTAGGTCCTCCTTATAGAAGTCCCAATCCCGAACCTCCCTTGTGCTCTTAGCTTTGTTAAAAGCTGTCCTACACACTCTCCGATACGTTCCCAGCTCTTTGGTCCACCATATCGGCTTCTGCCTGCCCCTAGGCTTTATCAGGGGGCACGCAGCATTAAATGAAAGATTGCACGCTCTTGTGACAATATTCACCATGCAGTCTAATTCTTCTACCGTCGCCGGAGGTCCCGGGACCTCGAGCGGCAGTAGTTCTCCCAACACTTCCCTATATTTGTTCCAGTTTGTCCTTCTGGGATTCCTGAAGGCTTTCCGGGCTACAGGTTTAATTTCGAGGTTATACGTTACATATCGATGATCAGAGAATGAGTGCTCCTTCGCCACTCTCCACCCTCTGATCATATGAAAAATCGTTTCCGACGCAAAGGTCACATCTAGAACCTCCAGTCGATTTTTAACAATAAATGTCGGTTCTCGTCCAATATTGCAAACTAAAAGGTTGGTATTTAATAAATAATCAAAAAATAACTCACCCCTCTCGTTGATGTCTGTGCTTCCCCATATGGTGTGATGTGCGTTTGCATCACATCCGAGTATAACACCTACCCTTCTGTGATTTGCTTCCCGGATTAATTCCCCCAGGTTATCCGGTGGAATCCCCTTTTCACGATCCATATAGGCTGAGGCCAGCCATAATTTTTCACAGCCAGCCTCAACACTCACTGCTGTAACATCACCGCTACTAAATTGAGGAAGGAGAAAAATATTCAAGTTATTTTTCGCTAAAATACAGGATCTGATCTTGTCAGAGTTGCTTGAGTATAGTAATTTATACCCTTTCATTCTGAGGCCACAGATCCTGTTATTGTTAATCCAAGGTTCTTGGATTAACACTAAGTCGTCATCAGACTTAGTCAGTCTGAGCACGAGAGCTGCCGAGGCAGCCTTCGTGTGATGTAGGTTTATTTGTACAATGCTAAACATTGTAGTCAACCTTACTCACCTCTACCTGCACCCCCTGCATCGGGGTAGTGCCATCTGACTCGTTGTTCCGGCCGCTATCCTCCTCTCGTCGAGAGCCCGACAGGATGTCCCCATCAGACTCCAGTGAGAGGAGGCTACCTCCAGTAACGACATTTCCTGCGTCCGAAGCACTTTCCCGGCTGTCCTCAGCCCGCTTGACCGTCTCCTGCTGAGCCCGTTCACCGTCACTCCCAGGCTGGTCTTTCGTAGTCGCCTCGGTCTCATCTTTTTTATATATTTTATGGGTGATCGACCCGATCCCGAAGATCGACCCGAACAAGCGAGGGAAGCCAGGGACTCTTTGTTGATCAGCATGATTGCCAATCTAAAGCCTCCCTTAGCCTCCTCTCGCTTTACAATCTTCCAGTCTTCGGTCGGAAGATCGGGATTGCTGGCCCGGATGATCTCGGGGATCTCTTCCGGCTTTTCCGGCTCGGTTGGCAGCCATACACGTGCCCTCGGCCTGCTCGGGATTTCCTCCCTGCAGACTGCCTCAAGCCTCGCACCCTGCCATACCTCGCCTACTTCGGCTACCGCTCTCTTATACAGGTCAGCCGATCTCTGGTCTGAGCACGCAGTCAACTTCACGCGCCCCTGGTACCATCCCGTATCTCTGTAGGATGGAGGGGATCCCGGATTTTCTCTCAGGATCCGTAGAAAAATGGAGTTTAGTGCATTATGCGCTACTCTCCACTTCTCTGACGTGATGCTCCCATCTTCTTGACTTCTGTCAATGACGGCTAGCACCAGCACGTGCTCCTTTAGGATCTCACTGAATAGCTTCAGTTTCCGATCCCTAGGAGCACCCGACGTCTTGTCTGCCTGCACCTTGGCCCGCTTACTGACACCCGGTTCCAACTCATCCTGGGACCTCTGTCTTTTAGACCCAAGGGCCCTTTCCGAGCTGTCACAGCCGACAGTTTCCTTAGCCCATGCTACAGACTTACGTTGTTCGACTGTAAGCTGCCCCTCAGGGGTCGCAGCCAGTCTTTCCAAAACCCTGAACGCCGACCGTCTCTCCCTGTATCGACGCTTCGAAGGAGGGATCTCCTTCACTCCCCCCTTATCTCCTTTGACGGATCCACTTCCACCTGGCTTCGATGCCAAAGTGTCGCTTACCGTTACTCCTAAAGATGTAGCTCCACCTTCGCGGTTAGAGTTACTCCCTTCCTCCGGTTTTTGAAGGGTGCCGGCCCCTTTATTTTGTTTTTGTTTACTTTTTTCCATGTTGTTCCCACGAGTGTCGGAGAAATATAAGTCGACCTGCGCAGAGATCCGTGTACGCAGGCAAGGCTAAATACAACTGGAGGTCGCCAGGTATCCAGAGGGCTCCGTTCACGACTGGGCTTTGTTAAATGGGCCCCCAGTCTAGCCGATTATCAGCACGGGTCGCGTAACACCTTAATCCAGCCCATTGGTTCGCCGAGCACCCCGCCCCCCCGTCCTCCTCCCGCATTCACTCCCTCATTCACCATTCATATGGATATCCCAAGCCAATGGGACCCACTTCATTCATGAGATGCCCGTTTATAGGGTTCCCCATTCACTACCTGAAGGCTCGGGAGCACAAGGGGACGGACGTTCGGTTCACCGTGGTTGTGGTCGATGGTTTTAAGGCGCCATCAGTTCGCCTTTCCCTACTGGGTATCCTAGGCACTCAGAATTTAGTGAGCGGAGGTTAACCATTCCCCCGTTCTCTGAGACTCTCCTCCCAGCAGAGCTGCGGTTGGGGACGGCTTATTTAATTCACTTCTAACCTACCTATCGATAGGCCGTTCACTATCCACCACCTGTGACCCCCCCGATAGCTGCAGCTCGCCACGGGTTCTATTTAATTAAATTTTAGAAAATAGATTACCAACCGAAAAAATGTCAGAAAGTTGTGACTCGGATTTTGAGCCGGCCCCAAGGCGAAAAAATTACAATAGGAACCGACAATGCGACATCGAATCAGAACTTGATAAGTTTAATGAATTAAAAAAAAAAAATACAAAAACACAATGGAGCACGAATTGAAAGTTGTCGCCGAGCAAGAGGCAACCCGAAATATAGAGTTTTTGGGAACCATGCGGCAGATTAAAAAAAAAAAACAATGACAGGTTTTTAAAAGAAATTAGAAACATATTTAAGACAGACGAAACATCTGCACCAGGTGCATCTAACCAGTACTTGATGGCTGGGCCCAGCAGATCACAGCAGATCAATGATCAGTAGCAGTAATTTTAAGAATATTATGGTACAACCTGCAGTACGGTAGAAACAATATCGTAAGTGTGGATGACGATGAACTCGAGGAGCTAAGCGAATTTATCTTAATTTTAAAATAAGCAAAACACTTAAAATATATTTAAAATTTTATGATTTACAATTCTATGAAGTACATTCCTTCTGCTTGTTAACAGTGGATAATTATTCGGCATATATTGTTTTAGGTGGTTTCTTATTTCAGCTGCAGATAGTTGTTCACGGATAACTACACCGCTAGATTGTGGGTACAATCTGTTATTTTCTTCTACAGCTCTTAACCAACATTCTTGAAATGGCAATTTCCTTTTTTCCGCAATATTATGCAGAATGCAGCAACAGCAATGATTGATGGGACAAAATTGATTTTAGCATCAATTTTCTTTTGAATTATTCTCCATCTTCCTTTAAGTCTACTGAAGGCATTTTCTACCACTATACGAGCCTTGTTGGGGTAAACGTTAATTGATTCTTCCTCAACATCTTTTGGAGATACATACGCCTTCATCAACCAATCCTCAAGTGGGTATGCTGGGTCCCCAACAATAAACGACTTTTTTGTCTTTCATTTATTAATATTGATGGCTGCAAATTTTACAATAATTATTAAGTTAATGCATATAATATTTTTTTGTAAAATTATTACCTTTTCGTAATTATTTATATTCTTACACAAATGAAACCTTTAACACTACTGCATCATGAGTGCATCCTAGATGCTTCACGATTATGTCCATAAATCTGCAAATAAAAATTAAATCTTATTAATTATTTATATCGATAGCGAAGAAAATGTGGCAATTTAATTACCTGTAATTTGCGTCTACTATACCCTGAAGTACAATAGAGGCCCATGTTTTTTTGTTGATATAATCTCTATATCCGACTAATGGGGCAGTTAGCGGAATATAGCATCCATCAATTGCACCGAATACCGTCGGAAGGTCACTTCTATTTTTAAATTCCTCGCACATTACAGTACATGGCCAAATTAATATGAACTTTTCAAAAATTATGTATTCAGCGGAAATTTGGTTATAAAAACATGTTTTTTTAACTTTAATTAAAATGGATTTATTAATACTTATCTATAAAAACAACAAACAAAAAATAAAAAAATTCAACCGGCTAATATTTCGTCCACCTCCCTTTATTTTTAAGCAAAACTGAAATACGGCGCGGCATACTATTGATCGACTTTATGATGGTATCCTTGATTAAAAGGTCGTTGTACCAAATATTTTTAATTTAATCAAATCAACTTTGATTTAGTCGTGATGCCTTTTTTGACAATTGCTGTTTTAATACAGCCCAAACATTTTCAATCGGGTTCATATCTGGTGAATTACCAGCCCAATCCAGAATGGGTATATTTTTTCATTTTATATATTCCAAGACACGTTTTACTTTGTGGTAGGGGGTTCCATCTTGTTGAAAAATGTATTTTTGATTACGGTGGAATATTATTTGGAGTTCGGGCACCAGCACTGTATCTAGGAGCTGAATATATTTCTCGACGTTCATCGTTCCTTCTACGATGTGCAGAGGTCCCGGGCCGTTTATGGTGATACAACCACAAATCATTACTGAAGTTGGATGCTTTACCATTTGTGTAATGCAGCCCTCATTAAACCGTTCGTTTGAGCGACGTTTAACGAATATATTTTGTTCTGCTACAATTTGAATCTGAGATTCGTCCGAGGAACAAATCCATTAAAACAGTAACATTAGAAAATGACTTAAGTAATCGATAAACCTAAAATTTGTATTTAGATTTTGCCAATTTGTTGACGAAAACTGCTTATAAAGCTTTGCCCATGCCACACGTTTGGCCATTGTGGAACTATTTAATTTTTGTTTAATCGTCGTGCGGCAACTTTTTATGCCGAATTCTTTTAATCAACATCTTAGCGTTCTGGTAGAGATGTTGACAGTTATTTATTGTCTTTATCGATTTTCTGCGATGATAGAGAATGGTTTTAAAAACGATTCTGTCTTCTCTTTTGGTCATAACTCGCTTTCGACCACAATAATGTTTGCGCTGGTTAGCCAAGGATTCACCTTTTTGCTGCTGCCTCTTAATGTTTGTCACTGAGGACTTCATAATTCCAACCAATTCGGAAATTTTACATTGTGTTAAAGTGGCTTTTGTCAGCAGTTGGATTACATATCGTTTTGTATCCTCAGAAATATCATGTTTTCGTCCCATGATGACTTTGATTTAATAAACGCAAAATTAGATATGTAAACAGAACTTAAATAAATAAATATTACTTACAACTGGAAGCCTAATAGTACACTTCTAGAAAATATTTATTTTAATTTAAATACTTTTGTTACACTACTTTTAAATGACGATGTTAACACAAACGATTTCACAATTGAAATGTCAAAAAATGAAAAAAAAAAAAATGAATATCTCCAAAAACAAAAGTAACGGGAAAATTTTTTTCTACTCAAAACAAAAGAACATAATTATGCAACAAAACGATTATTAGTTCTATGGAAATGTACAGTAATTGAAAAGATATTAAAAAAAATATATATAGTTCATATTAGTTTAGCCATGTACTGTAATTTATTTTCTTCCAGATTTGGCATTTTAATTTTCTCGGGCTATAGAATTTTGAAGACTGCTAAACAAAACTCTTTTAAGCATCTGTATAAAGAAGCTTTATGCACTCCAAATTGGTTTGCTACCACCCTGTATTCCGAGCAGGACGCCAACTTATACAAAGTAATTCTGGTTAAACTACAATGCCGGTCTTAATTTGTCCCACAAATACTGATACGTATTTTTGCCGACTCTAAAATTTTCGATCCATACGTCGTAGTTATCGCTATTCACTACCGCTTTCCACTAATTAACACACCTCTTCTTCATCCAAACTTTTTGGGTCCTTGTGGAAGCTCTACACATGTACATATGCCTCAAATATGTAGCTACATTTTTTGAGTGCATTTCCAACAACAGCCTCATTCGTCGACGATGTTTATTTAAAAAATTTTGCCGCCCAGTTTTCAATTTTTGTGCGTAGAACTCGCACATCAAAGATGAGATTTTCTCATTTTTTTTGATGCGCTATACACAGAATTTTTAACTTGTTGCTCTTTCTCATATTTACCATTTTAATAATAGCTAATATTAAAGCACTATGCTGTACTTGTACTATTAAACTGCTATCTTAACTACACTAAACTATGATATTTTAAACTAAGATTTAGATTTATAAACTAACCTATCCAAACTCTATTATATTAATTATGTGGTCCTAAACTATTTATTCATTAGCACTATTCTAAACTATATTTCACTAAACTATTTAATTTTAAATATAATAAAAATGATTTTTTATGAAAAAGACACAGAAACGCGATCGCAAGATAAAATTCTCCTCTTCTAAGCAGCTGTCAAAATCTCAACTCAACCTAGCTCTATTCATGTAAATGCGATACGCCATTTTGAAATTAACGAAAACCTAATTTCAATTCAACCTAGTTCATGGAAATAAGATACATGATGATAGATGTTCACCTATATCTTAATAAAGTAAACGTCATGTCTATTTCCCACATTTTCCTTTGTGCTGTACAGATTAAGTTTCAACTATTTAATTCATGCTAGAATTATTAATAGTAAACTACATTTGAATAAGCATAAGTCGACTGTAGTAATTCCATAACATAAATATTTTTTTTTACGTACCTACTTTACAAATCCTGTTTTTCGCATGCATAATACCTGTAAAACAATTTTTATGTTTTTGACTGAAAAATGGCAGAAAAATGACTATTGACCCTTAAAGGTAAAAATGGGACGGGTGACTACTAAATGTTCAGTCATTTGTACATCAAATCCTTGCCAGATTTGATATGAAAATCGAGGTCAATTTCGACTAAGGGCATTCGACCGTCAATTATTTACCAAGATAGGTCAACTTTAGTTGGACGACGGGAACGATCAGGGGGTTCTTCGCCAACTTTGCCCAACGTTAGTTCGACGAATCGAACTGCATATGCTAGAGCCGAATTATGATATTCCCGATTACCAACTGTAAGACCACACTAACAAGCATATACAGAAGACGTTTCAGACAGTCGTACGTAAGTTATTTGCTTATTATTATAGACGAACAGGTGGGAGGGTAATGGCCTATTAGATCGTTGAAATAAGGACCGATCCGATATACAATTGTTTTGTAATAAAACTGTCTTAATTATTTGTTTTTCTTCACATTAAATGAAATATAATTTTTATTTAGAAAATAAAGTGTGGTTACTCAGTAAATAATACATAATTCTTGTAATGCGGATGCGTTCAAATTTTCAATCTCATTTTATACAGTTTGACAGTTACATGCAGTGATATTTGAGGTTGTAAGATTTAGAAAAATCATATATACAAGTTGGATGGTGAGGGGACAAGGTTAATCCATTAAATCAAAAATGTAATAAAATCGTTACTTCTTCCTTTATGTTACTGCTTTATTTTGTTTTTAGTACTTGTCTTGTATGAGTAATTCCAAGAGGTACAAGTTCTGTTATCTGACTATTGAGGAGGAAAAAATGGATGAGACTGGTCTAAAGTATTAATGTGACAACTACCAGGTTACTTCAGACTGGTATCCCTTTATCCCCACCCCTTCTCCAAACAATCTGCTAATGAAGCTGTAGTTCTTGGAATTATTCACACAAGTACTAGATGTAAAATAAAGCTGAATGATGTAGAAAAATAGGTAAGAATTTAATTACATTTTTAATTTAATGACAACTCTTTACCCTCATCATGCATCTATTATTATGACTTTTTTAAGTCTCAGCCACAAATCTCGGTGTATGTATAATTGCCAGAGACAACTAATACAAACACCATAAATAATAAAGTATTTATTGCTTAATTTAACACTAAGCCTAATCACTTTTTTCAATTTTTTTAGTATGTAGGTATACCGCTCTGCGGTTCTTTTTAAAAAATCTATAAATTTTTTTACGAAGATCCACCTTGCTTATTTCAGCATAGCGCAATTCGTTGAAACGATAATTTATAGTATCTTCAACCAATTTGACTATACATTGGTCAACTAAGAAAACGAAAAATTATTAATTTCTTTCCTATACACATACAATAGAAATAGAAGTCAGATTTTAATACTCCGCCCTACCATGGTTCATTTTGCAATTGAATTTGCGGCCCATCTAACATCTAATACGTTGGTTCAGCCAAATTAATATCTGACTGAAATATGTCTAGTTTGTCTGAAGAAATAGGAAGGTGAACATAATTTCGTTTTCCTATTGCTTTGGACTAAAATACGTATATATCATTTTCCGATTTTCTCGCATGTAATAAACTCTAATAAACCGCCCCGGTGGCAAAGTGGTTAGCATGCTTGCTCCAGCGACCGGAGGTCCCGGGTTCGATTCCCCGTGGTGGCACGGAAAAAATTTCACGGCCGGTTTTTAGGATCAATGAATTAATCACTCATTATACTAAATGAAATTATGATTATGAAACCTCATGTGAGGCGGCCAAATCCCTTGATGGAATATAGTGCCAGAGAGAGAGAGAGAGAGAGAGAGAGACAGAGAAATAAACTTTAAAATATCTTTTTTTTGTAACGTCCAGCAATCACGATTTCTGTTGTTTATTCTAAAATCTCGAAAAACAATTTCTCCATGAAAAATTTGTTTTCTTAGAGTTGCAGTTGTTTTAAAATTGGGTATTCTATTTTATTTTTAACTTCTAATTCTGGGGTTTCACTTAGCTCCATTAATCGATTGTAAATTTGGGAAAGCGGTTGACTATTCATCTAAACAAAGATTTAATTAAGTACATGAAGCTCTCGAAAGGAAATAAACTGAACATATTAATTGAGTCGATTCAATGTGAACCTTCTATTTTTCTTTTCTTTTATGCTGCTATTTTTACTAGAAAAATAAAAATTTTAAATAAATATCGAGTAGCTTTTGAAATAATAGAAAAATAGAAGAAAAGATAAATAGAAGATGTACAAGGAATTGACACTATTATTCTCATTTCTCTCAACATCTCCAGGTAAATGTGAAAGCGCGTGCACGTAGGATATGATGTCCGATATACAACTGCTTCACTCCAATTATGAATTCGTTTAAGATAATTTGACAAAGTAGAATTGCTTTTTTAGCCAAGTTATAGTAGAAAGTAGTCGTTTTGCAAATGTAAAAACTGGTCATACTTGTCCTTGGATAAAACGTTCGTTAGAACGAATGGTGCTGCGTAAAGCGGGAATGTACTCCGTTCTTTTAAAATACGTGAATTGAGAAAGTGGTCGAAGTTTTCTTTGAAATCCGATAGGTTGTAACAATGAAATCGATTTTAGCATGACAGATATTGTTTCTATCTGATGGGACGATAAAAGTGCTCTGGATGTACCGACCATCCACATGCGAAGAAATTTCTTCAGCACCCCCTAATCAAATGAAAATTGATCAACCATATTTATGGGAAGCTCCTCTAATATTGTTGTGATGATTCTCATCCGATTTGCTTCTGAAACAATTATCGGTTCATTTAACTGAATCAATTTCAGGAAAACATCCTAGATTTGATATGTTCACATTTCTGAATGCATTGTTTGCAGCCAAATTAAGCAGTATGATTACTCCAAGAACGCTACTTCTCGCAGGTGTACCTGTCGTAAATAAAATTTCCTATTTTGATCGATATCCTTTCATGTTTTAAACAGAAATAATCGCTTAGGTTTTTTTATCTCATCAACAAATGGTCGGGGGAACTCATTGAACAACTTTGGTTTATTGTACTCATAATAAATACCGACGACAAAAAAATAATTTGAGATTGACGATTTTTCTAGTATATATTAGCCAAAAGCAGCCGTTCTAGTTTTTACCTATTGGCAATCCATCAATATTGAAATCTATTATGATTTCCTTCGGCAAATTTTCCTGGGTTGTTAGAATTTTCTGTAAAGCTATGCTAACACCAACATGAACATATTAACCAGGCTCTACGTTCAGTATTGTCATATTTCTGGGAGTATTTAATACAGTTCGGATATCAATCGGCAATCTGGGGTAGCCTTAAGATTTAAAAACTTCAAGATTTCATTAATTTGCTGTCAAGTTCTTGTTGTACTTGTCAGAATCAGTCCCCTTACTGTAAATTTCACTTTGACTACTAATGTGGTTTTCGCCATAACCGATCAAACATCAACCACTGCTGACTAGTGTTTCAGTTAAAAGATAATCTTGGAAAAATATAGGGGGTTCAACATAATCGTGTTATGCAAATCTTATAGACACAGCGAAAACCTCTGAACCGCGACAATATGCCTCGGATTTTCAGAAAGTTGTCTCTCTCTCTCTGTAGTGTAGGTTAACAATATCTGGCTCGAAGTGTAGAATTGTACTTGCAGCTGTCTGACCCCTTCGAGATAATATCAGGCGTACAACAAGGAGATGTGATTGCGCCTGTTCTGCTTAATTGGAGCTCGAGTAAGTGTTTCCGTAAAAGTTGCCTTGAATCTTCGGCCATCATTTCATAATTCAGGCCAAATTCTTGGATATGTAGATGTCATGATGCTTCTTGACCGGATACCTAATCTCAAGTACATCAAGAAGCTTCTACATGATAAATCGTGGGACAGACGACCATAACTTTGACAACGTGAAAGTATTTAATTATGTTGGTTTAGTTATAACATCAACAAATGATGTCCAGGTAGATATAATAGCAGCCGGACATCGATTGTTCTACGCACAATCAAGGTTGTTGCGATCAAAATATTTTTCTTAGTTTTGTAAAGGGTGATTTTTTTGTGGTTAGGATTTTCATGCATTAGTATTTGACAGATCACGCGGGATTTCAGACAAGGTGTCAAAGAGAAAGATGCTCAGTATGCTTTGACATTTCATAATGAATAGACTTACTAACGAGCAACGCTTGCAAATAATTGAATTATATTACAAAAATCAGTGTTCGGTTCGAAAAGTGTTTCGCGATTTACGTCCGATTTATGGTCTACATAATCGACCAAGTGAGCAAACAATTAATGCGATTGTGACCAAGTTTCGCACTCAGTTTACTTTATTGGACATTAAACCAACCACACGAATGCGTACAGTGCGTACAGAAGAGAATATTGCGTCTGTTTCTGAGAGTGTTGCTGAAGACCGTGAAATGTCGATTCGTCGCCGTTCGCAGCAATTGGGTTTGTGTTATTCGACGACATGGAAGATTTTACGCAAAGATCTTGGTGTAAAACCGTATAAAATACAGCTCCTGCAAGAACTGAAGCCGAACGATCTGCCACAACGTCGAATTTTCAGTGAATGGGCCCTAGAAAAGTTGGCAGAAAATCCGCTTTTTTATCGACAAATTTTGTTCAGCGATGAGGCTCATTTCTGGTTGAATGGCTACGTAAATAAGCAAAATTGCCGCATTTGGAGTGAAGAGCAACCAGAAGCCGTTCAAGAACTGCCCATGCATCCCGAAAAATGCACTGTTTGGTGTGGTTTGTACGCTGGTGGAATCATTGGACCGTATTTTTTCAAAGATGCTGTTGGACGCAACGTTACGGTGAATGGCGATCGCTATCGTTCGATGCTAACAAACTTTTTGTTGCCAAAAATGGAAGAACTGAACTTAGTTGACATGTGGTTTCAACAAGATGGCGCTACATGCCACACAGCTCGCGATTCTATGGCCATTTTGAGGGAAAACTTCGGAGAACAATTCATCTCAAGAAATGGCCCGGTAAGTTGGCCACCAAGATCATGCGATTTGACGCCTTTAGACTATTTTTTGTGGGGCTACGTCAAGTCTAAAGTCTACAGAAATAAGCCAGCAACTATTCCAGTTTTGGAAGACAACATTTCCGAAGAAATTCGGGCTATTCTAGCCGAAATGCTCGAAAAAGTTGCCCAAAATTGGACTTTCCGAATGGACCACCTAAGACGCAGCCGCGGTCAACATTTAAATAAAATTATCTTCAAAAAGTAAATGTCATGGACCAATCTAACGTTTCAAATAAAGAACCGATGAGATTTTGCAAATTTTATGCGTTTTTTTTAAAAAAAAAGTTCTCAAGCTCTTAAAAAATCACCCGTTATAAGACCTATAAGATCTTACTTTTGGAAATGAAAGTTGGATCTTGTCGACTAATGAATCTAGAATATTAACTACCTTTGAAATGAAGGTGGAGGTTGGAATTTTAAAAATAAATGGATTACCTACTTAACTTTAAGTAGTTACAACTTAATATATTATGTGTGTGAGACGGAGCAATAGTCGTGAATCGTTCCAGGTAGCTATATTCCAGAACTTCTTCCAACAATTCTTTTAGAATGTCATTTCTATCTTAACAAACTTAATCTTATTATAATCGGTTAAGAAATGACCGAGTTCCGTCAGAGGTAAAAATATCCCATGATTTCTTAAACATTTATTTTAGAATCCCATGTCAGAACTTCTCTTAAAAATCAATCAATCAAATCAATTATAATCCCCTTTCCATCTAACATTACCAAGCCCGTCATAATCGGTTAAGAAATGACGGAGTTCCATTCCAGGAGGCCACATTCAAAATGAAAATAAAAAATAAGAGAAAAAATCGCCAAAAGGTTAACAGTTTTATAACTTTATTATAAATCCAACTAGATGTTATCGCATTCCTGGTTGATGATAAACAGACAGTTAAGTATGACTGTTATAAGTTGTCAAATTATTAATTAAATAGAACTTTAAATAAAATGTTACATATATTTGAAAAAATTATGTTTTAATGTTGCAATACATGCAAATATAGTGTATCGTCTCAGCAGAATAATATTAATATGCAGGTTGCGATGCAATACCATTTCATGGTTGGTTAAGAAATGAGCTAGCTCCCATCATGATTGGTTAAGAAATGGTCGAGTACCTGTTCCCAGGTGGCCGTATTCTACAACTTCACTAAAATCATTTTACAATCCCATTTTCATCCAACATATCTAATTCCGAAATAATCGATTAATAAATGGGAGGGTTTCGTCTCAGGTAGTCATAATTCCAGAACTTCTTCCTAATTTTATAAAAATTATTGAAAAGTATATACATACAAACCTCTTTTATCCGGAAATCTATTATCCGGAATAACATCTAATATCCGGAAAACGTTTTTTTTTCGTATTCTTTCAGTTTATCTTTTATTTACCTTATTTTCCAAAAATGAAAAATTTTTTTACTATGTAATTAACTAAAATAAATTTAAAATCTTAATAAATGACACTGAAGTTTAAAAAATATTAAAATATGCTGTTTTACTATGAAATTGTTGAAAAAATTATTATCCGGAAAAATCTTTTATCCGAAATTGTTTGCCCTAGTCGTTTCGGATAAAAGAGGTTGCACTAATGTGAAAAACTTTTAAAGTGTGAAAAGGTCTTCTTAATAACTTTATAATAACAATATCGGTTTAAAATCAGTGCATATTTATAAATAGACAATGTCTAATAGATATGATTATTATATCCTGGATTTATGATTTCCAGGATTTTCATTTCCGGGGTTCGTTATAGTAATTTGGTGCAGTTACAAGTGTATGCGTCTTTGGTAAACCAGTATTATTCGATACCTGTGAATATGGTATATTTCTAGGTATGACCTATATAGAAGTGTTAAGCTAAGTTTTGTTAATTAAAAATGAACACGCAGCACAACAGGCGGCACTTCAGCGAAATTTCCTTGAAATGATTATCTATCGCAAATAACTCCTGGTACCCGAAAACCGTTTTTCGTAGTTTTCATTTAAACGATAATTTTAATAACAAATCGGCAAACCTCCTCGCATTTTGAGAGCCCGTGAAGTTTCTAACAAAAAATAACACGTATACGTACACGGTTCCAATTAGAAAACATGGCGGAAGCAAAATTCTCATTGGATTCAATTAGATTCCAATAGCCGCCATATTGAATTGTTTGAGTATTGGTGATTTACAATGTTAGTATTTTATAAATGCAAATTAGTGAAAATTTCATCATAATTTACATAACAAAATTTATAAAAGATAATAAATACAAAAGATAATAGAGAAATATAGAAAGAACTTAAATAAAAAGTTTACAAATAAATAAAATTAAAGGTTTAACAAAAAAAATTATCAAATATGTTTATTGCAATTTAAAATATTGAGTATTTTGTCAATATGGGCCAATAACAACCAACTTCCAGAGATTATGGTAAGATGCCACTATATAGGTCGGATTGGCCTATCTATAGAGAACATTTTCAGGTATAAAGTTTTTGCAGCTTGTTATTGGCCCAGATTGATTAAATACTCAAAATTTACAGTGGAAAATGACTATGAACAAGGTTGCATTGTCTCCGCTAGGAAAACCCTTATACCGGAAAATTTTCTCTGTAGATAGGCTAATCCGATCTATATAGTGGTATCTTGCCCTAATCTCTGGAAGTGGCTTGTTGTTGGCCCAGATTGATAAAATACACAGTATTTTCTGCGAAAAATGGCAATAACAATTCTCATATTTTTCTTGTTAAACCTTTTAGTTTTATTTATTTGTAAAATTTATTTGTAATTTTATATTGAGTGTTACTAATACATATATAATTTGGATTTTTTATTATTTTTTGTTAGAAACTTCACATCGGTTTTTTTGATGACTCCCATTTTATTTACAAAGAGCGCATCTTATGGCATCATTTGATATATGTTACTACTCGGTGGTATCTCTTTGATCTGGCCTATAATTAGTACACTGAAACACAAAAATCCTCATACATATTACATGGTATACTTGATTTCATCACTGTGTCAATATTTAAAACCTATTCCTAAATGCCGCATGCTACAATATTCTTAAATTATGTTAAATTTTTTGTTGAGTCGTATTTTCTTATTTTTTCACGTTAATCAAATTAAGTTTTAATAACGGGTTTTAATTAAAACAAATTCTTCTATCGATACCCATTAACATTGCATTTAACATTGCTTTTACCGACTGTTAGTTTTTGTTAGTTTACCAAATTTTCTAAAATTTGTTGTTTTTAAAAACTTTCACATCCGTTTTTGGATGTAGCCTAATTTACTAATTGAACTTGAAAATGATTTTTAAGCAACTTTTATCCATCATTTTCCCAAATCCTGAAAGACGCAACAACTTCGATCATTTGTTTTTACGAGTAGATAACGATGTGCCCGATTGAATAACTAACTGTTGTTTCTAGGAATTCAACCAAGTCAATACGTAAGCTGGGAAACATGTATACCATCAAAAGTGACAAATATCAATTTCAACATCAACAATTTAAATGGAAATGAAAAAGTTTTCGATATACTGTTCCAGTATACAAGTTATCTTCCAGCAGTCTGTTAGAGTGAAAATAAAACAATGGCAAACAAGTTGAGGAAAACAAAAATAAAACGAAACGTGAAAATCAATGCAAAACTTTCTATTTCTATTTTCGTCGTTTCGCATTTCATTTTTAAGCGGGTACGAGTATATCGGGAAGAAAATAAGCAGTAATAGCAATAATAATAATGATAACGATAAAAAAATTATGATTATTATTACACAATTCTCCAAATTTGTATAATAAACTTTTTGTGTTTATACGAACATTTCAATTTCATTGTTTTGGTTTTTCCAACATTAGTTGACAGTTCTTTTTGTCGTTTTTGTTTTACGTTTCTTTTGATTTCTTATATAATTGTCAAGTATAATTGTCGTTATTATAAATGTGTAATCGGAAAGAAATTTTTATATATTTTTTGCAAGCTCTGCCATTTACCCACGGGTTTGTGGAATTTCTATAAACCGACATGAAAATAATGCCTAATTTAATCGATACACTTCCGATGCAAGGGTAGGTATTTTATTATTATTGAAAAAAACGAAAAATTATTGACATATTAGGTATGCGGCGAATATGGTAAATTGTTAAAATCTCCTCTGATAAAATTTATAACAATTATTCAGGTTTTTGAAAATAGAAGCCAGTTATAAAACTGTTTGCTTCGATTGTAATGACGAATATAATTTCAAGATTATTTGATTTATATGACATTTTCTGCCTCTATATTAATCCTTGTGTACACACCCGGCTACCCGGGTAGCTAATTGAATTTTAAATATTTGTGGGGACTGCAATTTTGAAGTTAGACGTTTCTAGCTTCTTGACATACAAGAATTGACTATGATTTTTCGATTTTTGTATAGAATTAGATAAGTTATTTTTTAATGGAGCTATGTGTGAATAAAATTCTTTACCCTTCTAACGCACACCCGGCTACCCGGTTAACCAGAGCAATATATAAGGAAAAGGTTTAGTTTTATTTTAAATTGTAAAAGGTTATATATATTTTTTATGCAAAATTAAAATTAATTTGTTTCATCACAGTAATATATCATAAAATATTAATACTTCAGTTATACAAAACAAACAATCAATAACAAAGAAAAAAAAAATAACCAACAAATGGCACAGTGGTGAAAACTTTGGCGTTTGGGTCGGGAGGTACCGGGTTCGTATCTCGATAGGGGCAGAATGCAAAGGGAATTTTCACCTACAGTAAGGAGCTATGGAGCATGGAGCTATGCAATGTGTATATGGTGATGAAAATCGGACCTATAGCCGTACGTTTTTGACTTGGAAGATGATGCGTAAAGTAAGGCGGAAAAAAATCGTGAAAGAGCAGGGAGTGCTTCGGCCTCAAAACAGATGGCATGGACTAAAACAAACAAAAAATAACATATATCAAACATTTTTGGTAAATTCATTGCTAAACCTATCATCTAATTACACCTAGATCTCTTTATCACAGAAATAGCGTGTTCAATGCACACCGGTTTTCTACACACACTGCATGTTTTTCTTGAAGCCCGACGTCTCTCAATATTATCACGCGCTGCACCACATGTTGTCTGGTCCTGGCCATGCATAATTTCTGGAAGTGGTTTCCCAAATATACATTCAATTCCTGACCGAGTTTTTAAATTTCTGTACACATTAGGTACAGATGCTCGAGCAGAATGGAAGTGCCACTTGTAATGCTAGATCTCGTAAAAGTTTTCCGCATCTGGATGTCTTATTGGCCATCGAAGGATTATTTTCGATGTATGCCATCTCAATGTTTTCTCTTTGTTGTGTAGCGCGAGACAAGTTTTCCGATATTGTTAACGCCATTTTTATTTATATTATAATAGTGAATAATTTCGTGTTTCGTTTTTTCTCCAATTACTCTTTCACTATAGTGTTGAGTGGACAGTAGTAATACTCTTTTTTTTTGGTATGTACGAGCATAGTGTAATGTTATCATCACTGAACCCGAATAGTGAAGAATATATGCCTCGGGATTATGCTGGTAACATTTCTTTTGGAATATCAACAACCGAGCAAGCGGCAATGTAGCAAAAATTGTCCATGACAATATGTCCTCCGGATCAAAGCATCCAAAGATCTTTTACAACCCGCTCCCCTTGGTTGGTTTCTCTTCCTGTTGGTTGCTTACCGGTGTAAATTTGACCGGTAATGGGATATGAGTTAGATGAGTCGCAAACCCACCAAATTTTGATTCCATATTTAGCGGGTTTTGATGGCATGTATTGTGTGAACTTCGTTCGTCCTATGGAATAACAAATAAATATTTACAATAATATTGATTGATTGATTGCAATGTATGATCAGGCAATTTAGCGAGACTCACGGATGACGCCGGGCCCGCCATACACCTTTATTACATTTAACAAGATGGAAGGATAGGAAAGGCAAGTTAAATATGACGGAATCGACCCGGTTACAGACACCTAAGTAGTCGATAGTTAGTAAATTGTTATTGTTGAAAATATATGTAAAGCGGTTAGCACAAGACAGCACAAACATTTTAAATTTTTTTTAGATATAAATAATCACCATCCTAAAACAAAATTATAATTAATAATATTGCCATCTAAATTCTAAATGGTAAATTTCTTGAACAAAATGTCATTATTAAAGATTCATTATTTAGAACAGTATAAGATTTAATTAAATTATACTTGAATAAAATAAATGTAGTGTAATGATTAGTACCTATTACCTAAATTAATTTGTTTCTCTTAAAATAAATCGAATTCAAATATTGTAGAAGCAGGAAAAGAAACCACGACCTTTCTATCATCAACGGATAGAATCTTTTTGAATCTGTTAATTTAATAGACTTATTTAATAGACGTCCTTGCCATCCCTAATCTAATTCAAATATTATGTTTATTTATAAAAAAAAATAACGACATCTTGTTTCAACGATAGCTAATCTGGAATCTGTAAGGTAATTTATCAATAATGAATGTGTGACAGTTATTCCCAATCAGAATTAAATAAAACTATTAAGCTAATCAGGGATCTGTAAAGTGACAGAATTACTAATAAGAAGGTGCTAGTACAATTGTAGAATCCATTAAAATCAAATAACTCAGTCGATTGTTGAGCATCCCTATTATTAAATAAATGATTAACTAAATATTAAAATAAGAAATTCAAAATTAATCTTTCATTAAATAAATTATTATATTATTATTATTATATTATTAACAACAATTAAATAAATAATCAATCATGTAATTGATAACCAGTGAGAATTATTTATCCAACCTAGAATAAGCTAACAAAACCTTTATCAATTTACAGTCTCCCGAAGTAAGCTAGAAAAAAAGTTTAATTAAAGAAATTCCATGAACCCCTAAAATATAAAACTATCTAAGTACAGCAATATTTGTCTGCATTTAAATTATATTCTGTGCTTCCACGCTATATCTGTAACTTTAAAAATTCAATATCAAATTTATTAGCAAACCTCATAGTCATTACGATTCCTACCTTGTCTGCTTCCTAAAAAAAATCATGAAAATTTGCAAGCTTTTTAAGAAAAATATTAATTAAAATTAAAATTTAATTTAAACAAGAAACTGGTAACACTGTTTTGTAACTATATAATTTCCCTCCACCAATACTTTAATGTTCCATATAACTATAGTTTTTTTGATCTAATATTAATTGATTTAATAATATTAATAATAATATTATTAAGAATTAAATTGAAATTAGAACGCGACCTATATATAAAAATTTCTAATTTGGTTAATATTTGAAATAAAATATAATCCTGGCGACGGAAATTGTCTCTTCAATGCAATTCTTCAAACAAACTAACTTCTTGAAACCGACAATTTTATCGCAAACCCGAGCAATTTGGAAGCTTTTATACCCAGTCAAATCTATTGAAAGAGCTTATAAGGAAACAAATATTTAATTATAAAATATTTATCTAAATCAACTTAACCCGAAATTAAAACGTGTTCTGGTTATGTGCAAATTATAATTTATTAATTTCTAATAATAAAACTCAGTATTGATAACTGTCCAATCAGAAAACTTTAAAGAAATATAGTATAATTATTAAATATCTCGGACGGTCAAGAATCTTAAATTCTTAAATAAATTAAATTAGTAAGAATTAGAGATACCGACCAACCAAACAGACTGCAACACATTAATTAATTCCTAAAAAGCGATCTCCTGCTAACATCATTAATCAACGAAAGTTATGCTATAATTTATAACTACGTCAACTCCTAAACAAAACCATTTTAAATAGCCGATAACTTATTATTAAGCATTTTGGTCTTTCAACACATCGCACAATGGGAAACCATTACGTCGATCGGTATTTCATAGCCCAAAATGCTTAATAATGAACATAAATATAGCTATCGATAGAGCATATGTGAAGAATACCTTCCGTACGTTGAGAAACATAATGTTCAATGAACAGCCATCACAACCGCAGACACGACTATCACATACTCAAAATGAACGAACTCCATTCAAATTACTCTAAATATCAAAGAAACATTAATTGTAATACAGTTCCACCATATCCTCGCAGCCACTGTGTATATTGGTCACACATCTCGTCAATACCCAATGCAGTTCTCTATAGCATAGAGAAAAAGTGTATCTCAACCCCAATCGCTAACGACATAAATTTAACAAATATATAAAAAATAAGCTGATGAATTTCAATAAACCCAAATAAAACGTAAAACCTATCAAAACGCAGAAACACTTTCAAAAACATCGGTCCTGGTTGATACATATCATCCATCCACGATCCCAAACAAAAATGCAGAGAGATCAAAAACAGAAATTTTAGAACTACTACTACTACTACTACTACTACTACTACTACTACTACTACTAAAACTATTAAATCAAACTTGTACACATAAAACAGCGAAACACCAAAGAAAAACAAACGCATACAATAATGAAAAAGCCAAAAAATGAGCATCTGAATAGCGAATCCGGTAAGAAAACAACAACAATAATTCATGATTCGATCGCTTTTTTAATATCCCTTCGTATAGAAAAACATTTACACACCCAAGCACAAAAAGTTAATACATATATAATAAATATATAGCAATGGGCGCTTTCAGGTCCACCAACTGTTGGCAACATGTTAAGCAAAATCAACATGTTGAGTTCTGAACGCGACCAATACATCAAAAAATATATCCAACACCGTTGAGCTAAATGTCACTTTTTCCATCAGCGAATTGGTGTCGATACATTCAGGCATCATTTATATATTTGACTTTGTTTCAAATTATTTTTAAATAATAAAATCAAAATATATAATTTTATATTTCAATAGTACATATTATTGAAATTTTTAATATAAAATTTATCCAAATCGTACAAAATATTATGGAGAATCAGAGTAAGTATAATATTTCGATTATGTATGATGAACATATACATAACCTCAAATGTAAGCGCATCTTAATTATATTTTTCCCCCTTTTAGCCTCTTTTAAATTGACGAAAGAATCCACTCAATTGATAATTGACGAATATAAATCACGAAAAGCTCAATTTAGAGATCGTAAAAAGAAATTTATTGGACCGTAAATTTCGCAACTTAAAGAAAACATACACCGACATCAAAGACAAAAACAACCGAACGGGCAGTGGTCGGATTAACTGGGAATATTTCGACACTTTTGATGAAATTTTTAGTGACGACCGAGCAATAAATAGTTGCGTAACCATGTCATCTATGGATGAAGATGGATGTATTGATACAGAAGTTTTGGAGTTGTTTGAAATTTCGGCGAGTTCACTGGGCTTTTCTTCTAGAAAACGAGCTATCAAAGATTATCGCCAAGAACAATTGGAAATAGAACGGGCAAAGTTGGTCAAAATGGATAGACTGATCGATAACATCGAGAAAAATACACAAATTCACGAGGACCGAAATAGGCTATTGCAGCAAATTATCGACCTTCAGAGATTTTAAATTTAAATAAACATGACTGATGAAATATTGAAGTGATATGTAATGGAAAAGAGATGTATGCCAAAGTAATCGGCCTGCAATTATGAATTTTTTTTGATAAATACGTGTAGGCGAAATTATTATTTTATTTTTATTTCAAATAAATTTTCTTTATTAAAAAATATACAAAAAGTTTTTTATATGACTGTAAGTGCATAAAGTTAATAAAAAATTTCTTTTCAAGTTTGAAATCGCAATATCATCATTTACGAACTCAACATGATCCGCAGAATCGGTGCCTTCGTATTCGATGAATTCGTCCCCAGGAAAAATGTCATTATCGAGAATAAAATTATGAAGAACACAAGCCGCTGTTATCGTTTCATTAATTCGTTGGTGACTAGACATATCAAGATATTTCAACTTGCGGAATTTGCCCTTCAATAACGCGAAAGACCGTTCGACACATGATCGCATTGCACTAATTTTAAAGTTATAATTTTCTTGTGCTCTGGTAAGATGTCCATTCTGTTTGAAGGGAGTAACCAAATAAGTGGTATTTGGGTAAGCGGTGTCACCGATTATATGACGAGATTCGTTTAGAAGGGGTTCATCGCTGTCCGTTAATTTGGCATATATCGGACTTTTCTTAAATACACGTGCGTCGTGCATCTTACCTGGGCTGCCAACGTAAATATCTGTGAATTTATAATTATTATCACAAATAGCTAAAACAAAAGAAGATATTTGCAAATTAGGACTACTTGAGAAACTATAGTTTAAATGTATCTTGTTACCTTGAAGGACTATCGAATGAAATGATTTCCTATTATAAAAATCCACAGAATTTCCTGGGGGCTGCTTTATTTGGATGTGCGACCCGTCAATTGCACCTACTACACCAGGAATACCAGTCTGCGCTTTAAACTCCTATAAGAAATAAAACACATAACATTTTAAACAACAATTTAAAATTATAATAACCCTTGCTCACGTTCGAAATTTCTAATTGCTTTGAAGAATTAGGAAACAGAATATAAATTCCTTTTAAATTTGAAATTTCTTTTATTATTTGTACAAACACGAACTGTGCCGTGCTTAAGGCAATGCCGAATCTGTCGCTCGTGGACATGAAGCATTCTTCCTTTGCTAAAAACCATATCGTGAATAATATTTTTTTTTCTATTGGAACTTTACCATTATCACCCAACTTTTCTCGTAAAAGGGTGTGTAGTTTCTAAAATAAATAAAACTTGTCAATTAAAACCATATACTATCACAAGCTCTCAGAGTAGTTTACCTCAAATGTGGATCTCGTCATACGAAAGTGTTTAAAAAAGTCGTCAAAATTGTATTGCGGAATTATAACCTCAAAATAATTTTTGATTCTGATTGGAGGCCCACTGCGCGTTTGTGCCATGTCTGGGGTCTCTAATGCTATTTCACATACTTCCATTATTGATTCTACACAAACATTTTCAGTTTCGCTGAATTGCAGGAAGTTCAATAATAAATTATAATTCATTTTGTGTAGGTGCCTAAAATATAATTTTCAATCATGAAACTTTTTATTAGTAATAAACGAAATGTATTCATACTCAAAAGAACTAGTGAAAGAAGTTTACCCAATTATAGAACTATGTAAAACCAAACTAAAAATTTTAGTGATAACAATTACAACACGAAAGAAAATTTTTGTTAAAACAAAAAAAAATTGACAAGTGAACAATTTGTTTCATTCAGGTCACATTTATGATGGCAACATGTATCGCGGTTTTTGATACTGATTAGTATCGTCAACATGTTGGCGGAGCTGAAAGCGCCCAATGCAAAATGAAACATGTAAATAAATAAAATTAAAACAAAAACTCCTATGATCATGAACATTGTTCCTTCGTACACCCACACATACACATCTAAAAGCATAAACAAAAGCATATACTGAAATGCATATCCCGCCACATACCTCCAATACCAATCTCCATATAAAACATAATATGCGAGCAAACAAACCATATATGTACCTACATAATTATATCCCTTTTGTGTTTTACTAACACAATTGTGCGGGCAGGGCAAAAGTACCATGTCAAAAATTTAGTTTTGTATGTTTTTTGAACCAGCTTACACATTTGTGAATTCATTTTTAACTTATTTTCGTCCGAAAAAAACACCTTATCTATACAAACAATTGTGTTGGTTTTACTTCAAAACAAGCGAAATTGTTTATCAATAACGCCATTACATACATTGAGCCGTTTTTTTTTGTTTTCATTGGTTGGAAAAGGGATAAACAAAATACTCAATACAAAATATACATACATAATATGCTTAATAAAGACATTTTTATTAATCACTTGTTTTTTGTTTCGCAGTTATTTTGAATAATTTTCAAAAAGTTTAAAAAATCACTCGATCGATTTCGACTTGTTAGGTCATCATCAAGAGTATCTCCTATAACAAGTCGAAATCGATCGAGTGATTTTTTAAACTTTTTGAAAATTATTCAAAATAACTGCGAAACAAAAAACAAGTGATTAATAAAAATGTCTTTATTAAGTATTAGTGTGTTTCGCCAAGTGCCTACGGCCAATAGCGTAAAAAATACATAATATGCATAAAAAATAACAACAGAATTGAAAAACCCTTTCTCGCGCAATCAATACTTGAATAAATTGCCACTATGTACATGAGGATACCACTTAGTACTCTACACCTTTATGAGTTATAAATATACATATGCATATGTTTATATACTCAAATTTTGTTTTTTTTTTGAATATATATGTAATAAAATATGTATATACCAGTGCCTATGTATGTGTTTACGGCCGTCTTTCATTACATTATATACGCTTTGTATGTATGCAGGCCCAAATAATGTAAACACGAAAAAACACTTTCATACGAATGCTATGAAAATGTTCTGTTCAATATTTTTTTTTTTACTTTATTTATCTATATCTCGTAATTGCGGCAAACAATTAAATTTTCATTTTCCTGAGCACGAACTTTGTTTATTTTTCATTATTTTTGGTAAATTGTTTTTTAATTTTAAGGTAGATTTCATTTAGAATTTTACCATTTTCCGGCATGCTGCCATTTATTTGTTGAACGTCGTATAACACACGATTCAAAGTTTGTGTGTATGAAAGAAAGTATTCAACAATCAACCACAGTGCGTATGTTTGTACATAAACCCAGTGATTGTTGAATACTCTCCTTCCATACACACAAACTTTGAATCGTGTGTTATACGACGTTCAACAAATAAAAGGTAGCATGCCGGAAAATGGTAAAATTCGAAATGAAATCTACCTTAAAATTAAAAAACAATTTACCAAAAATAATGAAAAACAAACAAAGTTCGTGCTCAGGGGCATGAAAATTTAATTTTTTGCCGCAATTACGAGATATAGATAAATAAAGTCAAAAAAAAAATATTGAACAGAAAATTTTCATAGCATTCGTATGAAAGTGTTTTTTCGTGTTGACATTATTTGGGCCTGCATCAATGCCTCCTAAACTACAGGCCTCTTACTACTCTCATTTTTTGCGCATGACGTCAATTTATGTCTAAACCGAGACTGCGCAATAATAATATTAAGATATTTACACCAACAAAATAACTAGAGAAAGCAACAACAACGTAGACATAGCGTGTCGTCATCATTTGGTGTATGCGGCCTGTAGTTTAGGAGGCATTGCCTGCATACATATAAACCGTATTTTTTATATTTTTCTTCTACTTTGCTGTATACATACACGCAGTGTATATCCCTTTAGTGATTTACTAACACAATTGTGCGGGTAGGGCAAAAGTACCATGTAAAAATTTAGTTTTGTATGTTTTTTGAACCAACTTACACATTTGTGAATTCCTTTTTAATTTATTTTCGTCCGAAAAAAAACACTATATCTATACACACAACTGTGTTGGTTTTACTTCAAATAAAGCGAAATGTTTTATCAACAACGCCATTACATACTATGGTTATTTACTCACACATTTGTGTGGGTTGGACTATAACTGAGCCAATTTTTTTGTTTTCTTGGTTGAAAAAGGGCTATGACATAGTGACAGGTGATGAATCGTGGATTTACGCGTATGAGCCCGAAAGTAAACAGTAGTCAACTGTATGGGTGTTTCAAGATGAGCCGAAACCAACAAAAGTTGTTTGCGCACGAAGCACTTGCAAGCAAATGATCGCCTGTTTTTTCGGAAAAAATGGACATGTCGCAACCGTACCACTAGAACAACACAGAACAGTCAATTCTGAGTGGTACACAACCATTTGTTTGGCAGTTGTCTTCCAAGAAATCTGGAAAACCAACTGCCGAAGACGGATCACTCTTCACCACGACAATGCGAGCTCTCACACATCGGCTTAAACAACTGTATTTTTGAGCACTCAAAATATCGATTTGATGAGTCATCCGCCGTATAGTCCTGATTTGGCACCAAATGACTTCTTTTTATTCCCGTACGTAAAAAACAAACTGAGAGGTCAACGTTTTTCGACACCTGAAGAAGCGGTTGCTGCGTTCAGAATGCATGTTTTGGAGATACCTCAATCAGAGTGGAAAAAGTGCTTCAACAATTGGTTCAAACGCATGCAAAAGTGTATAGATCTTCAGAGATACTTGTCCATAACACTGTCGCACGCTCATTGTTCAATCGCTGAACGCTAGCGTTTATTAATATTGCTAAGTAAGCCTTAAATTCTACTTCGTTTAATAATTTCCATATTTTTCCAGCTGTGTCGGCGCTTCTTCGATTATATGCTTCGTACGTTTCTTTGGATTTCCTATTCGTTTCTCTGATTACAATTTCACATATTATACGACAAGAAATACAATTAAATGTTTCCTTTATGGACAACATATTCATCGATCGTGATGGACCACTTCTACGGTTTCACAATATATTATGACGCAATGTTTGACGTTTAATAGGTTTTCGCCGCCATCTTGTCTCTAGCTTTAAAATAATCGAACGAAGCATTTTCCTGATTATTTTGAGTATCATCGGTTTCACGATCGTTATCGTCACTAGAATAATCGTCTTCGGATACATTGATATTCATATTGTCTGCAAATTCATCTTCTACATCGGAATCTTCATTATTGTCAAAATCTTTTTGCTGTTCTATTGGAAGTCACTCGCCCTCTGAATCCTCGTCACCGAAATCATGCACGTACTCATCGTCATCTTCACATTCGTCTAGCGAACTCCTGAGATATGATTGTTGATCCTTCCGATAAACTAAACGTCGAAAATAATATAACAAAAATGACTAAACGGAAGACGATTCAAGGACATTTAATTTTTTTGCCCACCCATTTATTACGTAGGACTTCTTACGAAGTATAGACTGTCGGAGCGAGTGTGTTGTGCTGGTAAATTGTAATCGATTGGATAATCGAGAATGCGACCGTTGTAAATTTCATTGACTTGAACACAGGCCTTTTCACTTTTGTTAAAATTTTCATCCGGTCCACAAAGTAATCTTGATAGCGCGTCGGCGTTGCCGTGGTATTTCGTAGATTTATACGTTATAGTGAATGTGTTGCTCATTAGGATGATTGCCCAGAGTTGAAGACGGTTGACTGAGTAAACCGGTAATTTTTTGCTGGGGTTAAATAATGAGACCAATGGCTTACGGTTGGTAACCAACTCGAATTTGCGACCTTTCAGGTATTGATCCAATTTTGTAGTGCCGTAGATAATCAACGATGCCTCTTTTTCGATTTGCGAATTTCATTCAACGATTTTTCCTGCACTTCACCCCAGTAAAATTTCACGTCCTGTCTATGTAGTTGATTAAACGGTACAGCTACTTGAGAAAAGTTATTGATAAAACGATTATAAAAGTTCATTTTGTTACAGGCTGGCTACTGCCAACCTGCAGATTTCACTAAGCGCATGCAGAGGCCTCCACGGTGATTTTTGCCGGCTACGTTCTCAGGGAGAAGTGCTAAGGGTCGTGGGGTTTGAGGCTTGCATGTGCTCCTGGCTTACACCGTGATAACAGAAATTTAAATGAAAGTAAAACGCAAATAATAATAATACCCGGATTCCGCCGAAATTCGTCGGCCGGAACCTGAGGAACGAACAGCAGATAATCAAATAATAAATAAAAAATAAAAATAAAATGATAACGGTAGAGGTGCCTTGGTGCGCGCATCCATCCGAATTCAAACAGGGCCAAGCCCTGGTTACGGAATTGGATGCGGGCACCAAGGGACCGCAAACACTAAACCGACACAGAGGGAGTCTCCGCTCCCATCATACCCAACCGAAAATTTAGTAATTCATTTTACTATAGAAAAAAGACAACAACAAAACAAAGAAAACCAGCTTCCCCCTTCACCGCACAACGATGCGAGAGAACGAGAGAGAGAAAGAACAATGCGGATCGAGCGTGCACCCGCTGTGCGGCGCTCGATCACAAAAATTTTGAAAATTATATATATATAATAAATGTAATATAAAAAAAATGAAATCAAAAAAAAATAAAAAAAAAATGGTACCTTAATTAATTTTAAAACTGTTGCGGCCTTGCTCTGCCGTCATGCCGCAGGTGGCCTTGCCCCACCTGGACCGTTGTGGGGCCTTTCCCCGATACCAAAAAAAATGGGTTGCGGCCTTGGTGCCGTTTACCGCGTGCTCCACCGGTGCGGCCCAACCGCTGGTAAAATATACTGGCCTCAACCTGTTGCGGGGCCTTTCCCCGTTACAAAAAAACACGGGCAACCGGTTGGCTACCCAAATGTGGCGGGGCCTTTCCCCGATACCAAAAAATCAAAAAAATAAACAATAGCCGGTTGGCTACCGTATCGTTGCGGCAGACCACCGATTACCGTTGCGGGGCCTCTCCCCGATACCAATTACTCGGCCTTGATCGGCCGCCGAAAAATCGTATATGTTGGTGTTGACGTCTTTCCACCGTTAACCAACCGCCGTTGGGCGTTGTCTCGCTGAACCGTAAATGACCGGAATGGCCTTGATATACCACTGAAAATGGCCCTTTAAAATGGTGTACGCCAAACGCAATCGAGGCAAACGTGGGAATTTGCGGCGCCCACCCCCAATTAAACTTTACGTCTAAGCGCCCCAATACCAAACCGCCAAAATTAATATTTTTCCAGTGATGATTATTACAGTATTCATGTATTTATCTTTATTTCTTGTATTTATTTGTAGTGTTAACTCGTCAACACCACATGATAAAAAAAATTCCCTCTAACAAATTTTTTTTCTTCACTCACACAGGGAAAACAATTTAAACAAAGTTTATTTTTTTTTGAAACAATTTTTTATATTATTGATTTTGTTACACTTTTCATACAAAAATATTTTATTTTATATTACTGAACATCAAAAAAACTCGACTTTAAAAGATTTAACCCCACCGGGTAAATTATATTTTTTCTTAACATCAAAAAAATTAAACTCATCAAAACTAGAACTTATTTATATCAAATCAAAACTCGACTGTCATAATCCAAAAAAAATTCGAGCGCCGCACAACTCGTAAAACGTTTTAGAAGAAATTAATCTCTCTTCTCTGTCTCTCCTTTATATCAAATTTTCGTTGGTATAAAAGAGAGACATATAAGAAAAACATTTTTTCCAAAACGTTTTACTTTGCACACACTCGATGCGCATTGTTCTCTCTTTCCCCCATTCTTTCTCACCTCTGCGCCACCACGCGATGGGGCACAAAACAAAACGTCGAGAGTGCGTTCATAACACATTCGAGGTGAATAAAAAAATAAGAGAAGACGGTTGCGACCAACACAGTCGTAACAATTTTACCAATAAAAGATTCCACCTCTTTCAGGTTTCTCAGGTCGTCGTAGATTTTTTAACGCTTCAACGTTGGTTGACGTTGGACGAATTCCATTTCGGTCCATGGTATAACCTAAGTATTCGATTTCAGGGTTCGCAAATTCTCATTTGTTTAGTTGTAGTTTGACTCCGGTGGATTCTAATCGTAATAATAATTGTTCAACATTTTTCAAATGTTCTTCATTGTTAGCGCCCGATATAACGAGATCGTCTAAATATACTGCTGTACAAAATTCTAAATCAACTGTTATTTGCTCCATCAGTCTTTGAAAAGTGCTTGGTGCGCTAGATATTACAAAAGGCATGCGTTGATATTTGTATAATCTGAACGGAGTGTTTATTACAAGCGATTTTTTGGATTCATTAGTAAGTTCAAGTTGTAGGTAGGCAACTTTCAAATCCACTATTGTAAAAAATTGACCACCTTGTAACTTGTAAAATAGCTCTTCGGTTCGAGGGATTCGATCGAAATCATATCGACTTGTGGACTGGCGGCACTTAATAATCGGCGCAAATTAGTATTCCACTATTCCGTTTCTTCACTGGTACGTTTGGAGTAGCGCGTGATAGGGTTTGGATTGGTTTGAAAACGTTTTGCGAGACCAATCGTTGCAATTCATTTTTTTCCGCGTTTCTTATGGCGAACAGTAAAACTCGTGGCTTTACAATGACCCGTGACTGTCGTACAATGACCCAAGGTTGACGAATCAAATAATTTTGGATGACGGTTACAAATTTCGCGCACTCGATTCTCTAGATTTTCGTGAGAGGAATGATGTGATTGAATTCACGCTGATAGATGACACTTTTATTTGTCCATCGTCATGGACAACCTGAAAACCCAATGCTTGAAACAGGTAACGCAAGTATTTTATTACGATATGATACTTCAACATCCACGGTTTTCTTTATTGAAATGTGTTGATCCATATATGCTTCAAATCGAGTCGTTGATGGTTGACATGCGGGAGAATCGATTGCCTTGTACGTATTTAAACCGATCATTGATGACCATGCCCTAGTGTCCAGTTGAATTCGATCTACATTTTTTTTTCATAGCACCACCATGTGGATATGAAAAATTGTTGAAACACCAACTTCATTCACCATATGTCACAACACGACTGGCGAGAATGACAAGAATGAATGTTTTCAATTGACTCAGCAATTTTCAGAAACGTCAGAAAGGTAACGAAAAATTGACAATTATACAAAATAACGAAACTGCTAGGAATTGATATGCGTGAAGTATAACACTATTACTTTTATGATTCAAGATTTCATTTTATTGCCTAAAAGTCAACAGATCGCTATGCCTTCCGTCGCACGATCACCAGAAATTCTTTAAAGGTACAAACTATTGACAGTTGGCATCAGAAGCACGGCTTACGATGCAACTGATTCTTTTATGAGTCTCCGCCTGTGACACTATTGTGGCTTTCCCTAGGAATTATATAGTTTTGGCCTACTGAGGGAATAAGTTTGGTGCAAATATTTTCAAAACAAAGTGAAATGGGAAGATATTTTTCCTTATAAAAATTTTGTGGAAAAAGTTTCCCAATCAACTTTGTTTTGAATATTTTTGCTCTAAATTTATTTCTTCGGTAGACTAGAAAAATATAATTTGAACACAAATGTTATGAACATGGTATTTTGCCCAATTCCCTATTCCCACTGCAAGCCAGAATAGTGCCCCTGACATAGTACTAATAATCGTAAGTTAAATCGAGCAGCCGGAAAGATTCAAATTATGTATGGCGACGTTTCACTTTCAGGACAACTAATCAACATATACAGGTTTTTAATAATACTAATTGTCTCATTTGGTTGCGAGTTGTGAAACATACATCCTTAAATAACATATTACATTAACAAAACTAGAATACTAGCCAAGTTTTTACAGTTATCCGCGACGAAAATAAGACTGGGTCAGATCAAAATCTGTGTGAGTTTATATTGCCTGCTTTGCTTCAGGCACTGTTTGACTGTTTGTTGAAATGTGCCAGAAATAATGAAATGCAGCACTTTAGAAAATGGGGGAGATCGGATCATATATTAAGTATTTATTTCAGCACGAAACTTCACACCGCTTAAATATACTAAATTTAGCATTAATCAATATTTTGCTTTTCACTTTCAGAATCAGTAGTAATGGAAAATTATGAACAAATTTTATTTTCAGAACCTTGAACTTAATTTGAAAAGGAATTATAGAACCCCAAAAATGTGCAATTAATCATAAGTTACACAAAAAATATGATTTCTAATTTTCCATCCTTTCCAATGAAACTTGCCATGTAATTTACCTGTAATCGAAACCTTTCGTTATATTGTTGATAACGCATACATAAATAAGTTTTACTTAATTTTCCAAAACGGTATAATAGGAAAATTCCTAGCTAATATTTCTTTTAACGATTCGATTTGTTATTACCTTGTGTGTCTGTGTGTGTATATAATTCATCATCATCATTATAATCATTATAAATAACAGTCATCTTATCCACATAGAAAGAAAACCATCGTGGAAAACGAGAAAACAGTTTGAATAAAATTTGCATTTAATATTCGCACAGTGTAGCATAAGATGGTGGTGGTGAATTCATATTTACTAACGCAAACCTCGTCTCATCCGTAACAAAGACTGTAGACCACATTCAGTATAGTGAAAAATTAGGTTAGAAAAATTATTTTTTTCCTGCCAATCACCCCCAATGAATAAAAACCAGCTCCTATATAATATAGAAATTCTATTAGGATTAGGTCTACTTTGTAATAAAGAGATTTGCGGTTTGATATGGATCGCGTGATGGTAATTCAACGTGTATTGTTATCGAAGATTTTATTTTATAGATTAAGGTATGTATTATACGTACGTAGTATACCAACTAAAGGATACATACACCTTCATTCGAATTGAATGAAGGTGGATTGGTTGATTTCGAGATGAAATATAAACTTAAGTATCTTATTTAGTCTAATTGAAATCATTTCCGCATCTTTTTACTAAACTTGATGGATATTTTTTGCTTACATGCAATTCCAGATAATATACGTTTTGTTCCATTTCGTATACGATGTCCTATTAAGATGGAATCGAAAACGATTGATTCCAACATATTTTCTTCTTAGCCGTAATGCATCCATAATATGTAATACAAAATCATATTTTCTAAGAACATAAATAGATTATCCATCTATCTATACATTGAAATATTACCAGAAACTAGAAAATCTATTGTCTACTATTCTATGTAGTTCATAATATTGAAAATTCCATTTTTTCTTTAGTTTTTCTTCTTCTTCTAGTTGTCTAGTTCAGCTCTTATATCCCATACACTTGTTATATGCCTTTAAGATAGATTAAATTTCATATTTTCATCTCTTTGTATGCACACAGTGTATGAAGACCGCAATAAGATAAAATTCTTTATACATTTTGTACATATTTTCATTGGAAATAGTTTGCTTTCTCGTCAGTCGTCGGGTGCATCATACCATTGTTGTTTTGTACACAAAAGAATTTTTCCCTATCTAATTTCCCTATTTTAGTTTTTCTAGTTATTCGTTTTAGAAATCTGGTAAGGTTTTTATCATTTTTACAAGGTCGGATATTGGTACAGAACGATTAAAGACAATGTTAATTGTAATTAGCTAAATGTTTTATTTGCTGCAGGTTGGGGTTATTTCCATTTTCTCGGGAATTTAATGCTATTTCCTGTTTAGTAGTTTTTCACAGGGTAACTTGAAAAAGACGATGGTTCGAGTTTCCATATTTTTACAGGGCTTGGGCTAAACTCTCGTTAAATTAAATTTGTTCTATCTATCCTAACCGCTTACTTTAAGAATTCTTGAATTTAGCTTTAAACGTATTTTCCATGGGCATATTTAGCATTATCTGAACCGTCGTACGGCATGGATCTAGGATTTTATCCCCACTGGGTTTCTCGCGCTCGCCTTTCTGTTATACGTAGCGCCGTCCGCCGTCCTATTATACGTAGGTCTTGTTCTACGTCGTCAGGCCAACTTTTACTAGTATACTATATTGCTGAAACTTTGTATTACGACTAAAATCCAGATGGAAAGCGACCCGAGACCACTCATGTTGAAGTTAAAATAAACAATATTAAAGTAACGGGACTTTCAGACCAGGATTATCCATTAGTATAATTGGAACATATGAAGCTGTATAAGATAGTGGAAATTTGACAGCGGAAAATAAGAGATTACGCTACTCGCCGCAAGTGGCAGCTCTGTCAATAAATAGAATTTATTTTGTTATGTTAATTACGAGCGGAAATTTTTTATTCATTTGATTTGAAATTGATTGATCTCCGAAGTAAAGGAACTCGGTAAATGCAATCTTGAAAAATAACCATATTCCGTCTTTCCGAAATCTATTAACAAATTACGATTTAATTTGGATAGTAGTATTGATCAAGGATTTTAAAGTAAGTTTTGGACAAAATTCTCGGATCTATTCTTACTGGACTAAAATTGGGCTTTTAATAACTAGTCCTTATGAAATGGTACACGATATACACGATACACGATATAAATAAATTTTAAACTGGAAGGAATTCGGTTAATTCTTAGTAATTAATAGTAAAATTTGCATCGCATACAGAGACAATTCGCAAAAAAATTGTGCATTATAATATTCACAAAAATTTTTTTTATTTTCTGCGGCCATATAAGTTATTTTCAGTTTTTGACCAATATCTCAAAAACTGTCACTAGTAACCAATACTTTTAGTTGTTTCCACAATAGCCTAGGTCTTGACATACATGACCGCAGAAAATCAAAAAATTCTAGTGAAAATTTTAATCCATAAATTTTCCCCAAAATTTCCATGTCGTCTCAGTATGACCTAAGCTATTAGAAAAACAACCGAAAGTATTGGTTACCAACAACCGAAAGTATTAGTGAAAGTTTGCAGCACGAAAAAGCCGTGGAACCATGAAACAATATAATGTCGGGGCACCATTTGAGAGAATTGCAATGGATGTGGCGGGCCATTTCAGACCACCGAGAGCGGAAATAAATATGTGCTAGTAATAATGGATTATTTCAGCAAACGGCCGGAAGTGTATCCCATACCCAATCAGGAGACAACAACAATAGCTGATGCCGTGGTTAACAACTGGGTTAGCAGATATGGTGTACCGATGGAAATTCACACGGATCAAGGAAGGAATTTCGAATCGGGGGTATTTTGGGAGATATGTCTGATGCTTGGGATCAATAAAACAAGAATGACGCCTTTACACCCGCAGTCGGACGGTATGGTGGAAAATTCAATGGCACATTGGAGGAATATCTAGCAAAGGTTGTGGAAAGGAACCAACGTAACTGGGATCGACATATACCAATGTTCCTGAAGGCCTACCGATCAGCGGTACATGACACAACAGGAGTGACACCAGCTAAAACCATATTTGGGAACAATCTGCGATTACCAGGAGATTTAAAGTTTGGGGCTGTTCCATCAGCCGCTCTATGCGGACAGGATTACGTCGACCGGATGAAAGAGGAACTTAATGAAATACATCAATTTGTACGGGAGAAAATTCGAATATCAAGTGATCGAATGAAATTTCGATATGCCATACGAGCAAATAATCAAGGCTACGAGGAAGGGCAATTGGTATGGCTTCACAATCCGTAACGGCAGAAGGGATTATCACCGAAGTTGCAACCCACATGGAAAGGACCTTACACTGTCATTAAAAGGTTGAACGACGTGGTTTATCGCATACAGAAAGGACGAAAAGGTAAACCAAAGGTGGGGCATTTAGAGCGGTGTGTGCTCTAAAGAGAAGGTGATCGGGATCCTATTCGGGACGAACAGGCTTAGGTGGGGGGGGGGGATAGTGTTACGGTGACACCTAGGTTAGAATAGAATAAGTTATTAACAACAATCGTTGCTCATTTTTATATTTGGTTTGGTTCCACACTAAAATATTTATCCGAATGTTCTCGTACAATCTTTGGAGAGTTTTCGGGATTAGTCTAGAAACAAATATTTTGGTATATAAAGGCGTAAAATGACGATGAATATAGAGTCTTATTTCAAACGCAATATAGTAAGTTTAAATAGAGTGATTATTGAAGTAGTGTGTTATAATTTGAATATTTTGTTGTTAATTTTGTGTTGTGTAATTTTTGTGTTGTGGAAATAAATTGTGTGTATTCAAATTTGAGGCAGTTGTTTTATTCACAATCTTTAATCAAGCAGCTTAGTCTGAATCTTAAGAAATTAAACTGTGAGCTTAAAGTGGCCGATAGAACCCCAAAAAATAGTTCGATATGTAGATACGCCCATCAATTACAACAACAGGATCGTTACTATATGAGATTATATTTTGTTCCGAATTTGCAAGGAAATTATACTTAGGTATTGATTTTTGGTCCAATTTTATTTTAGCTCCGGACGTTATCGGTGAACTGTCGAAAGTGTCAGACTCTTCGTTAACTTCCATACAGAACCAAAAATTGAAATCCCTCAAACAAAATTTCCAATCTTTTGAAGTTAAATGTTTAGGTAGAACCAGTGCACTGGAACATGTAATCGACGTAGGTACAACTCAGCCAATAAAACAAAGATTTTATAACGTTTCACACACAATGCAAGACTTAATGTATGTGCAGTGTTAGACCGCATGGTCGAGTTAGGAGTAGTGGAAGGAAGCAAGAGCGGTTGGTTTTCTCAAGAAAATCGAGAAAATCCAGGCTTTGCTTAAATTCCCGTAAACTAAACCAATTTACGAAAAAAGAAGTCTATCCCCTTCAGCATATTGACGGACTGTTTAGAAGTTACACGAGTCAAAGTACCACCGTGCCTGGTAGAGCACTCTATCAGTGCACAGTGATGTGATTTGGTCTATGCAATGCGGCGCAAACTGACCCTGAAGACCTGCTCATCATTTCAACAACACTAAACGAACATTTAGAGCTCCTAGAAACAGTATTTATGTATTAAGCGACTCCGCACTGCAAGATGTTCTCCCAACCGACTCTGGCAAAGACCAAGGTACATGCGATTTCCCTGTCCCTACGAGTGTAAAACAAACGAGACGTTTGGGCAGGATGGTATAGGAGATTAATATACCAAAATACGCGGATTTAACAGACCACATTACGAACTTACTAAAAAAGTCAGTGAAATTAATATGGACGCCGGAGACTCCGCTAACATTTGAACGACTCAAAATTCTATTGAGCACCTCTAAAATTGTACCTAATTTAAATTATTAAGGGCAATTCGTAATTCATTGCGATGCAAGCACCGCTGCAGCAGGTGTGATTTTATTTCAACTAGACAAAGAAGGCGGAGAAAGGCCGATATCGTTTGTATTGCGAAATTGAACAAGGCAAAACAAAAATATATTCATGGAGTTGGAATGCCCGGGAACTATATCATCCTAAAGTAAGGAGCCTGAAATTACAAGGCTACGATTTTGTTACTACTGAGAATGTCAGCGGATCATTGATTGTGGAGTGTGCCCGTGTGGGCATTGAATTGTCGGAGAATACACTAATATATCCGAATTGAACCGAAGCGTAACGCGGACCTAATATATATTCCCATCCGAAAATTGTGTATTCCAAATGGCTTGACCAGTGAACTTATATCTCAAGAAAACTGTAATCCCACCGCGTCATAAGGAGATAATTTTTACTTACCTGCAGAATCGTTCGACAAGACTTTTGCTTTCGTGTTGTATACAGTTGTCCCACCGCACCTAGGAACTTCGAAAGCTCGGTGAACAACGTTGATTCGAATTTTGTTCCTTGATCTGTCGTGATAAAGAGATAGCTCCATATCTACAGATATACTCACTGTGGGAGATCTTACTTACGGTTATTGTGATCATTTCTCGGATTGGATAAGCTTCTGGCCAACGGGTTAATCGGTCGACTAGCGTTAAAATATAATAACAGTCAATCGAATGGGGCAGTGGACCAAACAGGTCTATGTGAATTTATTCAAACCTGCCGCTTGTTATCTGGAAGTTACCCATTTCTCATTTTATTTGGCCGTGAACTTTGGGATTTTGGTATGTGATACAAGATTTCACCTGCAGTTGCGTATATCAGTGTTCGTTCTTGACCAAAAGTATTTCGAAGCAATACGATCTCACGTGGCAAAGATGCCGTGATAGGATAAACCATGTGGAATATCCAAGATTGTTCGTCGCCTGTTGAGGAGAACGAAGGGTCGATTTTTGTCTGTATAGAAGTTTCACACCAAATTTGCTGCTTGTCTGGTAAGTCGATTCATTGCAGGTTTTCATTGCAGGTTTGATTTCGGGATGCGTGTTGAAATCAATTTTTACAATTCGTCATCGCGTAGTTGCTGTAATTTCATCATGTCGAAAGAGAAAACGCTGAGTTCGGTGAGAAATGTTTCACAAGAACGAGATAAACAGTCGCTCACCACATTTAATGTGATGAATGTGGGGTGAAATATAGTCGAGATGTTGCCAATAATGAGGACTACGTTATAACTTTGAAACAATAGTTGTTGTGAGGGGTTTATGTTAGGTAAATATAGAGATATGTCGGCCTTCGGCGAAAAGATTAAAGCGTTTGATTGCTAATTCCATAGGAAGAAGTTCTCTGTCGAAAGTGAAGTAGTTAATTTTTGCAGAGGAGAGGTTCTTTGAAAAGAACGCTAATGGTGGCCAACATTCAATTTGCGTTGTTGTAAGACAGCTCCAACTTCTACATTGGAAACGTTACTAGCTACGTTGAACTGAGTGTCGTTCAACGTATGTGCCTGAGAGTGGCAGTGCAATCGTCGGCCAGTTGCGTTCCCTAAATACCTGTGAGTAGACGATAACAGCTCAGCTAAACGTAGTATAAAGCGATAATCTTAATTTTGGTAGTAACTCTTTCGAAAATGAATTTTGAAGCTTTAATAGAAGCTTTAATATAAGCTTTAATATTAAAATAGTGGCGCCGTCGAATTTCAACGAGATAATGTATATTGGGGTAGGATATCAACCGAGACTGTAACAGTGTTTAACTTTTGATAGTCTCCACAAGGGTGCTAGTCCTTGTCTTTCTTTTGCACCATATGTAATGGTGAGGAGACTAGTGATGATGACGGGTGGCAGAATCCGATGATCGTTATAAACTGAATTTCAGTTTTTGCAGCTTTAAATTTCGTTGCGTCGATATGTCGCTGTTTAGCACAAGGTAACTTAGCTTGCGGGACGACGTAATGAACGATGTTATGCTTTACAGAGAGAGTGAAACTCGGAGCCTCAGTGAGTGCGGGGTATTTTTCAAAAGAGTGCCGTTTTGGTTATTGACACTGAGAAATTTTGCGGATGGCATCTCAACTTGGGCGATGATTGCATTCACAGCGAGGGTAATAAATGAATCAGAAAGTTTTATGTTCTTTAAATCGTTTAAAAGTTTGTTATTAAAAATGCTATAAAATGACTATAAGTTTTTATTTTGTGGAAACATTTTTGATTGTGTAAGTGAGAGTCTCCGATTTAAGAATGAAAAACAATTTCGTTCATGTGGCTCCCTCTGCTGGCCTTATTGTAATCCAATCCTCCCTCCTCCATCCTGTGAGTCCAGTTTGTAAAAAATCTTTCCGATGATTTCGGCGCCTATTTTACGAACAGCCGTCGCAATATTATGTTTTAAAACTGGAATTGGCATTAAATGGCAGCCCCGCGCAGGCAAAAGATCGATTGCCGGTCGGTTTGCGTGGCATGTGGCGCCATTTTGTTGAAACCAAAGGTTGTTAACATATATATGAACACGTTGCCTGGTAACAGTTGACATTAACGGTAACGGCGTTTCCAACACCGTTTTGGAAGAAAAATGGGCCAGTTAGGCCACCACTACAAAATCTACAAAAAACGGTCACTATTAGTGGATGCATCGTCTTCTCTACAATTACATGTGGCTGTTCCGAACCCCAAATCCAGCAGTTCTGCTTGTTTACTTGTTACGACTGTGTTGTCTTAACAAGACATTTTTTTTGTTAATTTGTTTCTATTCTCTATGGTTTCTTGCGTCCGAGTTTTTCACTGTGTGAACGTGGTGTCTTGGTGGATGGATTCGTGTGTGTTTTCTTCTGTTATGTTGGCAACGGAACGAAAATGGTAGAGAAAGAGAGAACAATGCGCATCGAGTGTGTGCAAAGTAAAACGTTTTGAAAAAAAATGTTTTTTCTTATATGTCTCTCTTTTGTACCAACGAAAATTTGGTATAAAGGAGAGATAGAGAAGAGAGATTCATTTTCTTCTAAAACGTTTTACGAGCTGTGCGACGCTCGAATAATTTTTTTTGTTTGTCATTCGAGTTGGTGATTTTGTGATATGACAGTCGAGTTTTGGTTTTTTAAATAGAGAGTCTGATTTTGTACTTTGGTAAAACATAAAGTTTTTTTTTGGAATATATACAAATTTGTGGTCAACATTGTGTCATAAAAATTCGAAATGAGAAAAAATAATTGTATTAGATGGTGGTACAAGTAAATAAAAATTTAATGGAAATGTGATTTGTAGCATTATTAAAATTGTTGTTTTTCTTATTTGTGGCAAATTACGGTGAAGTGTTATTCGATAAGAAAAGGAAGACTATTGTGACGTAATACATTCATTAAAATTTTCCATTCTCGAATTTGTTAGTGGCGTGTACGAAAATAAGTAAAATTTTTGAGTTTTCGTGCTCGTTGTGAAAAGGAAACTTATTAGAAAACTAACAGCTTAGGACGACAACAGCATATCAGCGAAAAGTTAATATTTGAAAAGAAGAGGAAAGAAATTTAACGGCATATTAACGGTGTCCCGTCGTGGCATTATCACCTGTGTCGGTCGGACACAGCGGCAGCGACCCATACCTCAACTTTAACGGACTTACAGTGGGCGAGACAACGCCCAAAATTTACTGTGGCCGGGTGAGGCCATCCCTTTTGGCGGTATTTAGGCCAAATATATTTCATTTTACTGGCGGTTGGGCCGCACCGGTGAAGAGCGGAATAACCGCACAAGGTCGCAACGACACGGGTGGCCAGCCGGCCATTGGTGTTTATATTAGTATTGGGGAGAGGCCCCGCATCCGCAACTAACGGTAGCCAGCCGGCTATTGCGTTTTTTTTGAATTTATATTGGTATCGGGGAGAGGCCCCGCAACAACAACGGCACCAAGGCCGCAACGGTCCGGGTGGTGGACACCTGTGGCATGACGGCCGCGCAAGGTCGCACCAGTAATTTTTTTTGTAATTTAAGGTACCACTTTTATTTTTATTTTTACTTTTTTTATTTTTATTTTTTCTTATATTTTTTTTTTATATATATATTATATTAAATTTAAAAATTTTGTAATCGAGCGCCGCACAGCGGGTGCGCGCTCGATGCGCATTGTTATTTCTCTCTCTCGTTCTCTCGCATCGTTGTGCGGTGGAGGGGGAAGTTGTTTTCTGTTTGTCTGTTTTTTTTTTTTTTTTTTGGTTCTCTTAAATAAATAAAATGAATTTCTAATTTCTCGGTTGGTATGATGGGAGCGGAGACTCCCTCTGTGTCGGTTTAGTGTTGGCGGTCCCTTGGTGCCCGCATCCAATTCCGTAACCAGGGCTTGGCCCCGTTTGAATTCGGATGGATGCGCGCACCAAGGCACCGTTCTCGGTTTATAATTTTGGAGTTGTTCGTTCCTCAGGTCCCGGCCGACGAATTTCGGCGGAACTACGGTTTTATTTATTATTTGCGTTTCCCCAACTTTCTGTTAATCACGGTGTAGGCCAGGAGCCCTGCAAGCCTCAAACCCCACGACCCTCGCACTTCTCGCTGAGAACGTAGCCGGCAAAACATCACCGTGGAGGCCTCTGCAGGAGCTTAGTGAATATCTGCAGGTTGGCAGTAGCCAGCCTGTAACAGTGGCGCCCAAGATGTCGCGAATTTTAATTTTTTTGATTTTTTATGATTTGTAGCTTCATTCCCTTTGGCGTGCGTGTCCAGCGCCGAAACCAGTGCTCAGCACCGTTTGACTTCGCCTGGACGCGCACACCAAAGCCAGTCTCCCGGTTGACATTCCCTATCTACGATCGCAACCAGCACGGGCTGTTTGATTGCGCGTAGATGGGGGGTGTCATCCCCTATTCTTTGGACATCCGACTTCCGAGCTCTTTCCCATTTCCACTATGTTGTGTCTGATTGTGGTGGAGCTCGGATGTCATTTGTCTGGAGTTTAGTTTAGCTTCATTTTATTCTTCCCCGAAGTCTCTTGACCGAAATTTGAGGAACGGAGCACTTTATTATTATATTATTATTATTTTTCTTTATTTTCTTTTATTATTTTAGCCGACGCGGAGTGGGACTCTCACTCTCCTCATACCATCCATATTTTCGTTTTGGATTAAAAAATTTTTTTTTTTGATATTATATCTGATTCTTGATATTTTTGATTATTTTGATTTTGTTAATTTTGGGTTGTATTGAAACCCTCGGTTTGTTAGTAATTCAATTTATTATTTACTTTTTTGGATTATATTTTTTTTGTATTATAATTCTGCCTGCATACCGTTGGGTGTGTTGGTAGCTTCTTTGGGTTATTTTTTTTTCTCTTCGTATCGTTTTGTAAGTTTTAACGAGCCCCCCCAAATTAGGTTCTCATCGAACAGCGCCACTTTCGGGGGTATCTCGTCCTAACCGTCGTTAAACCAACCGTGGGAATACGGGACCCACAAACCACCACAAGGTAACCATTCCTTCCTTCTTTTATTATTATCTTATTTATATTTTGTTGCTGACACTTTGCCTCCTTATCTGGGTGTGTTGGTAGTTTCATTAGCTACATTATTATTATTATTAACTATTATTTATTATTATTTTGTATGAATTCAAATCCGTGGGATACGCCAGAAAGACCTCAAAGACGTACAGTGTGGGATAACTCGGACGTAGAACCACGTATCCAACGTAACCATCCGTGGGATCGAGTGGAAGTTAACCAAATTCACATTCGAATTGAGTATTATCCAACGCACGGGGTAACTTTCTGGTTGTTTATCACGAATTGATATTCATTGATTGAATTTTTGTTGTAATTATTTTAACGAGCCCCCCCAAATTAGGTTCTCATCGAAAAGCGCCACTTTCGGGGGTATCTCGTCCTATCCGTCGTTAAACTAATCGTGGGAATACTGGACCCACAAACTCTTACAAGGTATCCATTCCTTTTCGTGTTATTTATAAAAATATTTCGTGTTTTTTTTATTATCTAGTTATAGTGGGTGTGGAATATCTTTAGTTAATTTCCTCTAATTTAAAACTTTTCGTTTGAGTTAGAGTTATTTTGAATTAAAATTTTTGTATTTTTATAAATCAATAAAGACTACGTTTTTTTTGTCGAATTAACCAAACTTACTCCTTTACCCTGATATAATCCAAAATGGACGTAAATCTACTGCAACGAGACGAAGTGGAGGTGGAGTGTCTCCTTCGTGATATACGCTTCGACACACCCGATGCAATTCATCAACTCGAGGAAGCGGTCCGAAGTGAGCAGGCCGATATTAAACCAACGCCCGGAAAAATGCATACAAGCGCATCGAAAAGACCTGATATCGAGATCTCAACGTGTCTCAAGAAATTGGAGGAGATTCGGGGAGCGATCACAGTGTTGGATCCGGCGACAAAAGACCTCATGCTATTGGTGCAACGGTACCACGCTCGTTTATTACATTTGGCAGGTCGGCTTAGCCACGCATTTAAATCACCGACATACGAGCAGTCCGCGCGTAAGGCACATCAGGCATGTTCGGCATTATTGACCAGTCTGCAGATGTACCTGGATGACCAGGAAAAGTTGAACGTTTCCATAGAAAGCGCAAAGGGCGTACATCTCGCGTTGGAAATACCTCCCCATGAGGAAACAAATGAAGATATTCAAGTTCAAAATCTCGGTAGCGAGGATGATTCCGACCACCCACAACCGCAGGAGCGAAGATGCACTTTGGAGGATCTCCTTGATCAGATTCAAACGAACCACACGGCGGTACAACAATCAAATGCACAGACCACCTTGTTGGAATCCATGCTGCACAAATTCGAATTGGTATCACAGCAGCTGGTCAAGTTGGATCAAAGACAAACCAACCTCCAGACTCAAATCGTTGGAAATAACCTGTTCTCACAAGACATCCCGATTCCAACCGTACACGATCGAGCGCCTCCGACGTCCACCAGTTCGCCAGTATCGCCAAAATTTGTCGATCGACGTTTGTTGTCCGGTAGTGGACTAAGTTTCACGGGATCTCCATCGGGAATCAACATCGATATGTTCCTGTTTCAAGTTGATACCATCGCTTCATCTCGGGGATTATCCGAACAAATTTTATTGTTAGAGCTCCACACCATTCTAAAAGACCTCGCGTTGCAGTGGTACTGGACATTTCGTAAACACAACCCGCACGCGACCTGGTCAGAACTACGAAGCGGAATTATCGAGCGCTTTCAAGATCGTCGCACAAATTACGAAATCCGCAGAATGGTCGAGGCACGTAAACAACAACCGAACGAAAGCTTCCTGGATTTCTACAACCATGTATGGACCCTCACACTACAATGTCGCACACCGTATTCCGACGAAGAGCTCATTCAGATTCTCATGAACAACATGAAGCCGACGCTACAATACCACCTTACAGATCGTCAGTTCAGCAGCATCAACGAACTAATCAAAAGCTGTTCTGCTTGGGAGGAGTCTTTCCGGCGGCTCAAAGCTCCGGCGGATCCTGCAATCCATCCACGACGCGTGATCAATGAGTTATCAGGCAGTCCGTATGATGATGTTGGAGCATATGACTCTTATGAGAATTATCCCTTAACTGATGTTCTACCCGATAACTCAGTATCCGCAATTCAAACGGGGAGCAGGCATTCGTCGGCAGCGGCGAGACGTTCGGGCGGACAAGTCCCAGCCGACAGTTCTGGATTAGTTTACAAACAACATGCAAATTACGGCAAAAATATCGTGTGCTTTAATTGCTCGGACATGGGACATACATTTATGGATTGTCAATTGGCTCCAGTCGGATTATTTTGCTATCGATGTGGGCTTCGGGGGACGATATCTGCGCGTTGTCGACGTTGTGCCGAAGAACGAAACGTTCAATCAAGATTGTCGGAAAACCAGAACAGTGGTTCTTGGAGGACTGGGCCACGAGAATCACCACAACCACAACCGCAACCCAGACTGATGTTACCACGGACAAATCCACTCAAACCGATTCTGGAGGATGCAGCGAGCAATACGGACGCGGAAATCCGCTCCTATTCGAATCCGACGAAGAAGTAAGCTCGTCTGCCAGTAATGATTCCTTTCCCGATCCTTCTTCCCCATCCAATCCTCTTTCCCTCCCTGTCGCTCTTAAATTTTTCTATAATGCCCCATCATTGGCAAAGTTAGATCGTTTAAAGCGTTCCAAAAAATATTGGAACCGTCGCGTCGCAATGAGAAATGATGTGATTTCCTCCGTTCTATTCTCCGAGGGTAGTGACACTCGGCCTTACGCCCAGGTCTTTATAAATAAGATTCCTTTTAAGGGTCTTCTCGACAGCGGGGCGAGTGTCAGTGTTCTCGGGAGTGGATCGGAGAAACTTCTGTCAAATCCTTTTGTTGAATTCCATAACTTTCCTTCCACTATAACTACCGCGAGTGGCCAAGTCCAACGAGTTTTTGGTTATATCCGAGCTAACGTCGAATTTAACGGAGTCACTAAATTTATGAATTTTCACGTTGTCCCTTCCTTGGAACAACCGCTTTATTTGGGTATCGATTTTTGGAATCGTTTTGGAATTTCCCCAAAAATCTCCGCGTTAAATAATTCGGACGAATTAGGTGAAACTACCAACACACCCAAATTCCATATTTTAACATCTGATGATCGTCGTAAATTGGATCTCATTCGCGAATATTTTCCGAGCAGCGATATTTTAGGTTTGGGCCGCACATCCCTCATCACTCATATGATCGATGTCGGTTCCGCAAAACCAGTCAAACAACGTTTTTATTCCGTGTCCCCAGCTATCCAGAAACTCATGTATGCCGAGTTGGATAGGATGTTGTCTTTGGGGGTTATCGAGGAGTCACAAAGTTCCTGGTGTTCACCGGTCACGTTGGTGCGTAAGGCCAATGGGAAAGTTCGTCTGTGCTTGGATGCTAGAGAACTGAACAAGGCAACCGTCAAGGATGCGTATCCGCTGCCCATAATCAACGGATTGTTGGGTCGTTTGGGACACACCCGATTCATTTCGGCGATTGATTTGAAGGATGCCTTTTGGCAGATCCCACTCGACCCAGCATCCCGCGATAAAACAGCGTTTACGGTTCCTGGACGGCCCTTGTATCAGTTCAAGGTGATGCCGTTTGGCTTATGCAACGCACCACAGACGCTTTGTCGCTTGATGCACCGCGTGATCCCGTACCAACTGCACGATAAGGTCTTTGTGTACCTCGATGACCTTCTGGTCACATCCTCCACTCTGGCTGAACATTTCGATTTACTACAACAGGTTGCTGGATATCTGAAGGACGCCGGTTTAACAATTAATTTGACCAAAAGTAAGTTTGTGTTGAAAGAAGTAGACTATTTAGGTTATATTGTGGGTGATGGCTGCCTCCGTACAAACCCAGATAAATGTAAAGCTATTCTGGAGTACCCTATTCCGAAAACGACGAAACAGATTAGACGTTTTCTGGGAATGTGCGGATGGTACCGTCGCTTCATTCCTAATTTCGCCTCCTTAGCTTCTTCTCTCACCGATCTTACTGGTAAAAACACTAAAGTATGTTGGTCTGCAGCTGCTGATTCTTCTTTTAACGCTCTCAAAACCGCCTTGTCAACTGCCCCAGTTTTAACGCATCCTGATTATACAAAACCCTTTTTTATTCAGTGTGATGCCAGTGCCGTTGGGGTCGGTAGTGTCTTATTTCAGGTGGACGCCGAGGGGGTGGAGCGGCCCATTGAGTTTTATTCCCATAAGCTCAATGCGGCGCAGCGAAACTACTCGGTGACCGAGCTGGAATGCTATGCTGCCGTCCTCAGCGTGCGAAAATTCCGTCCCTACGTAGAAGGCTATCCATTCGTCATTTATACTGACCATTCCAGTTTGCGCTGGTTAATGAGTCAAAAAGACCTCTCCGGACGTTTGGCGAGATGGAGTCTTAAACTTCAAGCGCTGGATTTTCAGATTGGATACCGAAAAGGTTCAGTTAACGTTGTACCTGATGCGTTGTCTCGAGCTTTTCCGGATGAATCCGCTCCTTGTGAGGATGATTCCGAGAGTAAGAGCACGCCTGATCCTGGTGTTCAATTTGGAGATCCAGCCTTGTCGAGTAAAAACATCGACCCTTCCGTGAATGCTTTAATACCTTCTTCGGTCCCTATTTTACACGTTGATCAAAATTCGGTTGCGTTTCAAGATCCAGATTACGTCGATCAGATCGCGAAAATTCGTTCATTAAAAGATTGTTCGCACAACTATAAGATCCAGGATGATAAACTATTAATATCCCCTTCCTTCGGTTTTAAATATACGGATACCGACCTTTCGAATTGGAAACTTGTTATTCCTAATTCCTTAACTTCAACGCTTATTGAACAGGCTCACGTACCTCCCACTTCAGCACATTTAGGCGGCAGCAAAACTCTCGAACGCCTTCAGCGTCAATTTTACTGGCCTCAAATGGCAAAGCAAGTTAAACAGTACGTTGCTAGCTGCACTAAATGTAAAATGAACAAAGCGGTTAATTTCTCTACACAACCAGCCATGGGAGCACAGGTTACGTCAACTCGCCCGTTTCAAAAACTGTATGTAGATTTTTTGGGTCCGTATCCACGTTCGAAACTCGGAAATACCTGCATCGTTATCATCTTGGATCATTACTCAAAATTTGTAGTTGTAAAACCTTTGCGTGAAGCTTCCGCATCTTTGCTATGTCGATTTTTGGAAAACGATGTATTTCTGTTGTTCTCGGTCCCCGAAATAATCACCTCCGACAACGGGAAGCAATTTACCTCCAATTTATTTAAGGATCTGCTATCTAAATACGGTGTAACCCATTTTCGTACGCCGGTATATTCGCCGCAAAGCAACGCCTCCGAGCGTGTTAATAGAACGTTACTTGCCAGCATTCGATCATATTTGAGCGATCACGATCATAATTTGTGGGACAAAAATTTGCAGGAAATTGCAGCCGCGTTACGAAATGCTGTACATGATTCGTTACATTACTCCCCTCATTATGTCGTGTTCGGTCAACATATGTCGATGCACGGTTCAGATTACTCACTGCGACGATTACTCGATGAACATGATCCCGGTGAAGTCCAGGCATGGGCTAAGCCAGATCGAGTAAATCTGTTAAAAGATCGTATTATACATTATCTGCGTGTGGCATACGAGAAGGGAGCTCAGCATTACAACTTGCGTAGTACTAAGCGCTCTTTTCGAGTTGGACAATCTGTCTTTATACGATCTTTTGCGTTGAGCGATGCGACGAACAAATTCTCCGCGAAATTAGCTGGAAAATTCAAACCCGCGGTAATTTCTGGTAAAGTAGGTCAGGTGGCGTATACCGTCGAAGATTTGAATGGCAAATCTCTAGGCACTTATCATGTTAAAGACATCCGTGTTTAATCGTTTCTCTCTATCTTCATTTTCGTGTTGTTTGTTTTAGGCCCGGCTTATGAGACATCTCAGGGTGTGGGACGTTCCCACGTTTGTTACGACTGTGTTGTCTTAACAAGACATTTTTTTTGTTAATTTGTTTCTATTCTCTATGGTTTCTTGCGTCCGAGTTTTTCACTGTGTGAACGTGGTGTCTTGGTGGATGGATTCGTGTGTGTTTTCTTCTGTTATGTTGGCAACGGAACGAAAATGGTAGAGAAAGAGAGAACAATGCGCATCGAGTGTGTGCAAAGTAAAACGTTTTGAAAAAAAATGTTTTTTCTTATATGTCTCTCTTTTGTACCAACGAAAATTTGGTATAAAGGAGAGATAGAGAAGAGAGATTCATTTTCTTCTAAAACGTTTTACGAGCTGTGCGACGCTCGAATAATTTTTTTTGTTTGTCATTCGAGTTGGTGATTTTGTGATATGACAGTCGAGTTTTGGTTTTTTAAATAGAGAGTCTGATTTTGTACTTTGGTAAAACATAAAGTTTTTTTTTGGAATATATACAAATTTGTGGTCAACATTGTGTCATAAAAATTCGAAATGAGAAAAAATAATTGTATTAGATGGTGGTACAAGTAAATAAAAATTTAATGGAAATGTGATTTGTAGCATTATTAAAATTGTTGTTTTTCTTATTTGTGGCAAATTACGGTGAAGTGTTATTCGATAAGAAAAGGAAGACTATTGTGACGTAATACATTCATTAAAATTTTCCATTCTCGAATTTGTTAGTGGCGTGTACGAAAATAAGTAAAATTTTTGAGTTTTCGTGCTCGTTGTGAAAAGGAAACTTATTAGAAAACTAACAGCTTAGGACGACAACAGCATATCAGCGAAAAGTTAATATTTGAAAAGAAGAGGAAAGAAATTTAACGGCATATTAACGGTGTCCCGTCGTGGCATTATCACCTGTGTCGGTCGGACACAGCGGCAGCGACCCATACCTCAACTTTAACGGACTTACAGTGGGCGAGACAACGCCCAAAATTTACTGTGGCCGGGTGAGGCCATCCCTTTTGGCGGTATTTAGGCCAAATATATTTCATTTTACTGGCGGTTGGGCCGCACCGGTGAAGAGCGGAATAACCGCACAAGGTCGCAACGACACGGGTGGCCAGCCGGCCATTGGTGTTTATATTAGTATTGGGGAGAGGCCCCGCATCCGCAACTAACGGTAGCCAGCCGGCTATTGCGTTTTTTTTGAATTTATATTGGTATCGGGGAGAGGCCCCGCAACAACAACGGCACCAAGGCCGCAACGGTCCGGGTGGTGGACACCTGTGGCATGACGGCCGCGCAAGGTCGCACCAGTAATTTTTTTTGTAATTTAAGGTACCACTTTTATTTTTATTTTTACTTTTTTTATTTTTATTTTTTCTTATATTTTTTTTTTATATATATATTATATTAAATTTAAAAATTTTGTAATCGAGCGCCGCACAGCGGGTGCGCGCTCGATGCGCATTGTTATTTCTCTCTCTCGTTCTCTCGCATCGTTGTGCGGTGGAGGGGGAAGTTGTTTTCTGTTTGTCTGTTTTTTTTTTTTTTTTTTGGTTCTCTTAAATAAATAAAATGAATTTCTAATTTCTCGGTTGGTATGATGGGAGCGGAGACTCCCTCTGTGTCGGTTTAGTGTTGGCGGTCCCTTGGTGCCCGCATCCAATTCCGTAACCAGGGCTTGGCCCCGTTTGAATTCGGATGGATGCGCGCACCAAGGCACCGTTCTCGGTTTATAATTTTGGAGTTGTTCGTTCCTCAGGTCCCGGCCGACGAATTTCGGCGGAACTACGGTTTTATTTATTATTTGCGTTTCCCCAACTTTCTGTTAATCACGGTGTAGGCCAGGAGCCCTGCAAGCCTCAAACCCCACGACCCTCGCACTTCTCGCTGAGAACGTAGCCGGCAAAACATCACCGTGGAGGCCTCTGCAGGAGCTTAGTGAATATCTGCAGGTTGGCAGTAGCCAGCCTGTAACATACTTAGTCCCAGAGATGGAAATGTGCTTGGTCTGTAAGGATGATTCTTCGGCCAAAATCGACGTCCTTATGAAGCTGCCCTATGACCCATGCAGAGAACTGATATCGAAGCAGATGTTCAGTTGCCGTTAACTGCTGAGTCATATGGACGAATCGGCCGGTAGGCGAATAATCTGAGATCTATTCTGCTAAGGCTGGTGTGACTTATAGCCAGTTGTTGCGATCGGTGTCAACACGGAAAAAAATAATCTTGTTACCACAAAGAAAATGATTTCTTTATAGTCCAACATTCTCTTTTTCTTAATTTAAAAATTTAGTGTCTTATTTCGTCCCATTTTTTCTTGGTGGTAAATTTTTTTTACTTAAAGAAAGAAACATTTCTTGACGCAAGAAGAATTTTAATTATTGATTTGAATTAATTTTTCTTGAATTAAACGTTTCTATGAATTCTTTAGTGCAGTAGAATAAAATTTAAATAAAAAAGATTATCATGAAATGAGTAGAAATTTTCTGAAATTAAGAAAATTAGCGCTTTCTGAAACTGTGATAATAAATTTTCTTAAATAAACACATTTCAAAAATAAAATAATTTCTTATTAGACACAAATATAATTTCTTTATCCAAGAGGATCTTAATAAATTTACTTTTAGAATATTATCTTGAAAGAAGAAATATTCAAGGAATATTCGTAGTGAGTATTTCTTTAATCAAAATGATATAAACAACCAAATAAATTTTAAGTTTTTTATATTTATAATTTTTGCATGAAATTTCACGTCAAACTGAAAACTTCTTAGATTTTTAGCTAAAGTTACGTTGTTAACGATATGGATCCTATAATGCATGCATTTAGTAGCCAGTCCCATAGCTCTGACACGATCGTTATTACTGATCTGGTGAAAGCTGTTTTGGCCGATAGATATTGCTGTTTCTACAATCCAACCGATTTTATCATAAAGTCGCCTACGATGATTTTTTTTTTGGCGTCATCTGATTTATCTTCAGTAGGTGCATGAACCCTGAGGATCATAATACTTATTAAATTGTTTGATGCACAATCTTAGTGTTCATAATTGCACTTTGATTGAACGGAAAACGATGACATGTTTTCCAACGTTATGCTGAAGAAAGCCAAAACCAAACTCTTTCAAGCCTCACTGAAAAAAAATTTTGGTTTGTAAAATTAAAAAACCAAGTTTTTAAATTCTCAAAGTTATAAATATTTTTGAATTTCAAAAGTAATTTTTTAAAATTAAATGAAATTTTTGCAAACCAATAAAAAGCTTTTTTATTTTAAAAACATATTTTGTAAAATGATTTATAAAATACTTTTTAAATTTAAAAAGTTTATTTATTTAAACATAATAATTTATTTCAAAAGAAGTGTTTTAGCATTTAAAAACAATTTTTTTGATAATAATGACAACTTATGAAAATGTTTATATTTATTGTTTTGCCAGAAATCCCGTTGTTTTATTTTTCAATTTGTCTATATTTTATTTTTTATTTTAAAGTGTTTTCGACTATTTATATAATTCGCCAAATCGATATGTTCTTGTGTTATACTAAAGGTATGGAGGTTTGATTTTCCGCAGTTTGGTCATTGCAAGTTGCAACCTGATAAGTACAGCAACTTTTTATAAGTACGAAGCCAAACTACCAAGGCAACTTGAGGAGATACTCATTATATTTTTTTAAGGGTCGTGTGTTGTGTATTTTTACACAATGGCCCTGGGGGTTAAAAATTGGGGAGGGGAGTTACATGTCAGTGTCAGTGATTACCTCTTAGTTTTGGCTGACTTGAACAGTTGCAAACATTGTGAATGTCATTGTATTTGTAAAGTGTATTACTACGGATTTCTTTGAAGTAATAAAATTGTGTGACATAATTGTTAAAAAATAATTATTTAAACATTAAAATAAATCTTTTAAAACTAACCAAAAGTATTTTATTCTTAAAAAACAATCGCTTAAAATTAAAGAAAACTATTTGACAAAAGTAAGGAAAGTATTTTTGGAAATAAAAACCATTTTTTTATTTTTATAAACAAATTTGGTGAAAAAATATATTTTAAAAATAAAAAGATTATCCTTTTGATTTTAAAAACGAGACTTTTTGCCTAAAAAATATATGTATATTTTTTTGATTTTATATGTATATTTTTTTATTTTTACTGGTTTTTTTTCTCAGTGCTGAGATATAGCACAATATGGCAAGATTAAGATTTTTTTATCATAGTGTGTGTGTTGTGATGTCAAGAAATCAGTTGTGGATTGGTAGTCACGAAGCGAATTTTCTATTTAAAATATTTGGTTGTTATCTAATAATAATTTTAGTTTAGATGTTGGTTGGTGGTTAGAGGATCAATTTTACCACAATTACGTTTCAGAATTGGTTGTAAAATCGTATTTTTCCATCATACTACCTTACTTACAACTTACCTACCTTACTTACCTTACTTTAAAACCACAGTGCAAAATTGATGGAGGAGTAATCGGGGTCAACCAAGGCCATGCACAATTTGAAAATGTTCCTTTGTAAGCCAATTGAGTGCAGCTCGGACTTATGAACGTAAGAAGTTGTAGTTCGTGAACTATCTAGCATTATGGTGTGAGGACTGTTTAGTATTTTGGTGAGACTGGTTGATAATGTATAGTTTGTCATAATCATTATACTAACTGGAAATTATACTTTATGGAATTAATATCGAAAATTAGCATGTCATTAAAAAATGCTCATTTACAAGTACACATTATACTCTGCTTTTAGAAATTAAGTTCTCGTTAAAACAAAAATTTCTTAAACTAACAAACATGGTGTTGAGGAAGAAATCAAAAAATTTTATCAATAGTACGAATAGATTTGTTCAAGAAAAACAATTTCTTCTTGGAAACAAGTTACTCTAATCATTTAAGCATTTTTCTTCTCATTAAAAGATACGTTTCTCGCATCAAAATAAATTTTTAAATTCAAGAATATATTTCTTCATATGAATTCTAATTTTTTCATAACAAGAAAATCAGAACTCTAATTCGAAAAATGTGTTTCTTGCTCCAAGAAAAATAAAGTGATCCAACAAATTGCAAAATTAAATGTATTTTCTATCATTCTATTAACAATTTTTTTATGGTGAGGTACGTTATGATTTTTTTTTGTATATTTAATGTGCTTTGTGTTAAAAATAAATAGTGTTTAGTGCCCTATATCCAGAAATTGGTTTAATTTAAAATTTGTTAAAATAAATTAAAGTAAGTATAACAAAATGAAAACGAGAAAGGTTAACAAATAAAAACTATGTATATAAAAATAAAAATTACTGTAAATGTAATATTGATGAATTTCGGGGAATCCCCTATTATGCATTTTTAAATAATAATACATAAAAAACAATGCACAAAAGGATATTCCACGAAGTTTATAACCAAATAGTGTTGTTTGAACTCAGCGTAGCTGAGTAGTGTGTAATCTAATACATAACGGCTTTATAAGCAGTGCAAAATATAATAAATTTTGTTAAACTGTAATTACTATTTGTAATTTATTATTTTAGCTGTATAATAATATTTTATGGTTTGGCTATTTGTGTCTGTGTGTACTCATCACGAAAAATGCAGCAATATTTAAATTCGGAGAATTGCATTTATTTAACTTAAATTCGCATAACATTGATTTTGGTGATTCATTAGTAATAAAAATTAACCAATAATTAGTTTTCTTTTTATTATCGTATATAATAAGTGTTGTTGATCATTAATAATAAAAATTTTGGATTCAAAAGTATTAAATTCTTGTTTTATGAAAAATATTTATAAGCACTAATTTGCAATTGTGTATAGTAATTTCGATACAAAATAGAGTTATAAATTATTAAATTCACATTTTTCTTTTGTTTTACTTTGGATTTTGCGATTAAGTGGGAAAGTGTTCGTGATGAGTACATATTTTCTTGTGTTAACGCTTTGTATTTTAAGTTTAATTTTCTTATTAGAACAATGGCTGAACAAACTATATTAGATGGGTCATCGCTTGTCTATTCTTACGGTATTAAATTATCTATACATATAAAAATTAATTATCCGCATCTCGTACACTGAAAAAACAAATTTTCTTAAAAGATATCTCTATTACCAAATTAAGAGTTGCTTTACAAAAAAGTTTCACCGGGCGCAAGTTGTTAACAAAACTAAAAATTTAATTTGTGTTACTAAGTGAAACTTGCTTTTACTGAAATTTGTTTTTGAGTGCAGTTAACGTAACTTAACATACCTATACATTTACTTTTCATTTTGATACTGAGGCTGCGTGTCAAACTTGAGGTAAAAGTCAATTTTAGACAAATTTTTCGGTAAATTCAATTATTTTTCAAAAACTCTAAAAATTGGTACTACAAGACAGCCACTTTTTACCGTAGTAAACGATTTACCTTAAGTTTGGCACACAGCCTGAGTTCGAAAAATCATAGCGGCCATTAAAAAAAATCTAAAACGTTTTTAATGTATTTTTTCAAGATGGCGCTGTTTTAGAGTTTATTGGGACGGAAGAAATGTCACACACCGCTGCAATTGTGACGAGCGAGTTAAAAATGTCAAAAATGATTGAGTGGGATTTGGCGCTAGCAGGAGAAAAATTAGATAGTATTTAGTTTTGATATATATTATGCTAACTCAGTAATCATTTAATTTTTTTTAAGACTGTGGTTTCCACAAAATTTCAGACCTTCAAGCGATAAGATTTTTAGACCTTGATTAGATGTTTCCAGATTTATGTCAATTAAGGACAAAATCTCAATTAAGATTTAAAATTGAACAATGGCGTATAGAAAATGTAAAATTTAACCTTAGTTAGCTGCGTTTTTCTGAAAAACAATTGAGATGAGTTCGTTATAGCTTTTTTCAAGTTGATTCAATTTAAAATAACCATTTACTTTTTTTTAAGTCGAATAAGTTAGATCAAATAGTCTTCAATATGTAATATCGTTGTTTTGAGTTCTGAACAACGCTTTTATTATACGGAACTGTTAAGAGCTACACAAAATTATAAGAAAACTATAGGACGATGATAGATTTTTTTTGTTATGCTTAGAAGACTTTGGTCTAACTTATTCGTCAACCAACTTAGCGTTGGCTCAACTTGAAAAAAACTATCGCCAACTCGACCCGATTATTTTTCACAAAAACGCAGCTGTTGTATACACAACTTAACGCTTAGTTACATAATTATTTTCAGGGGCATTCAACGACTAATCTATATCCATCACCCAATTGTTCGACCGTGTCAGGAACTTCCAACTTATCGGATTGGATCAAAAACCAATCATTCTCGGTATCTTCCACAGAAACAGGAAAACTTTCATCATCAGATTTTGTTGGAAATATTACCCAAATTAAGTGAAAATCTTACTAATTATTATATAAACATTTTTATTTTCCAGAATCTGCAAGAATTTCTCAAAACCAAAAAAGGTTCCAGAATTTTACAAATATTTAGCAACAGTGCCCCGCCACATCTGGATGAAGACGCAAGAGACCTATTGGTTACTTCGATCGTCGACTGTATAGTAGACAGCCCTGTAACGGCGGCAATATTAGAAAAAATTTCTAAAGATATTGCGACATTTTTCCTGGAGAAAATAAGGTAATATTTATTACACCGATATAATGTAATGTAAATGAATAAAAACAAAAGTTTGTCATTTTTCAGGAGTTGTATTATAGAGGTGGGCCGAAGCCGTCTGGAATATTGCACCACAAACACAAAAATCTAAGTTTTAAATATCGAAAGGTGGGATACTTGGAAAAAAAAGATAGACGTCCTCAACAAATAAAAGTTTGTACTGCAACTGCAACAAATACAGGTAAAACTAACTTATGTATTCTACATAGATATTATAAATCAATAATATTTTTTCTTTTTTTGTTCAATTCAGAAGTAAGTCAGGAATTCGAAGGATGTAAGAAATGGTTGTACCATTTCTCTAGCCCATGGGACGATGTCGAGAGGCACTGAATAGCCACACACGACGGCCGACAAAGTCAAATCTCCAAGCAGAAAAGAACATTAACATTATAAACTTTTTTGATGAATGGCCAATTTTAAAGCATGCAGATGGCTTTCGATTGGTAAAAACAACAATTCGAAGTTTTGTTTCCAAAGAGTAACATTTTTTTCTTATTTGTTTCAGATTGATCTGGAATTTAATTGTTTGTACCCTTGTTGTGTAAGCCCTTTTCTCTGTTAGAGATTGAAAATATTAGTATTTCCATGATAAAATATAAAGTAACTGTTTTAAAAAAATCGTATTACCTTTATTTTAAAGAAAAAAATCAACTATCAAGAATAATAGACATTGTAAAAACAAATAGAAAGATTTTCTTGATAGTTCAAAATGTACATATAATCAAGTATGATAGTCATTTTCGGGTTTATTTTGTCGGTGATGAACAAAACAAATATGAAAGTATTTGGTGCACTGAGAATTACGTTACACATTTAAAACCTTTTGTTCTACATTCCCTTCCAAACGGAATTAAAATATTTAAACCAAATATATCGTATGAATGAAAATTTTAAATAATAGCTTTAATTTTATATATAATAATTATAAATGATTTTATATGAACATATATATTATTTCGTTTTATAAGTATCAATTTTTGTATTAACCTGTAATTTATAGTTATAAGATTTATTTTATAAAAAATTTGCATTTTATAAAGAAATAAAATCGAATATTAATTTGAATTGTATTTTTAATTTATAAAATAAGAATGCACAAAAATATTTCTGGTAACAAGAAATATGAATAAGCGGACTAGAAGAATATTATTCAATCAAGAATAAATCAGGAAATGATTTCTTATAACAAGAAATAAGCTAAAGTGGGCAAGCAGAATGTTTTCTTTGATCAAGAATAAGTTTATTCTCTAGAAGAAATGAGTACGATTATATATAATCAAAAATTCTTTCTATAAGAAAAATTAATACATATTTTCAAGAAAATATATACTTACATCCAGATAATCTATAATTCTCTTTCTCTAAACAAGAAACTAATGATAATATTTGTAGAGATTTATAGATCAAAACAAGAATATTTAGTTTTAAAATAAAATAGTTAAGCAACCTGATACTCTTGATTTATTTAATACAAAACTTTATTCTTTCGATTTTTTACAGACAGTATATTTGTTCATGTTATTCTTCTACAGCGGCTACTCAACAACTGAGTTTACAATGCTTGTTAATTTTTATTTATTTTCTATTATCACTACGTAAATCAAGTTTCCTTTCTGTTTAGCAAATATAATAGTTCTTAAATATTCCGGTAGATGACATCATCCGTAGGTGAAGGGCGACTTTTGAAGTTTATTTCTTCTGTTAAACTTGGTTTACGTAAGCACAACAATTTTATGAAATATTACAATAATATTAAATTAAATAACTATTTTACGAATTTAAAGATAAGTATCCTAATTAAATTACATATTATAAGTGATTTTACATAACATTTTTAATTGACATACATATGTTATTTCTTATCAGGTGCGTTTTTATTTCAAACTGCAATGTACAGTCGTCGGCAAAATAACACGGAACATCATAATAATAATATGCGCTTATGTATTAAATAACAAATAAATTTGTGTATTTTAACCGAGTCATGTAATTATTTTGTGAAGATAACACAACCATTTTAAGAATCATTTCTTTAAACTGTATAATAATTCTTAACTGAAGAACTAATTATTAGTAAAAACATAGACAATATTCTGAATAGAAACCACATTTTCTTCATTTTGTACATTAAATTTCTTCTAACAAACGTTTAAAGTTTGTTTCAACGTATAAATTAAACCTTAAATCAAGAATATTAAAGTTTATGTTGAGAAATAAAATTCTTAGCTGAAAATGAAGAGCTCATTTTTCTTATATCATTGACTATTTTCTTCGAGTTAGAGAGTTTTTTTTCCGTGAAGATGAGGTCGATGGATTGTGTCCTGCACTATGAACCAAGCTGCAATATTGTCGGGCGTGTACTTTCCGAATCCGGGAACCGCTTCTGTCATCCAATAGCACATCTTTCTCACGTAATTTCTTCTCCTATTTCACTACAGCGGCTCCGCTTAGCGCTCTTTCACGACCCATATTTCCTTTTAAAATTGGAACGGTTTCAGCTACACATCACTGACTTTGAAAATAGGTTTTCAATATTTTGAATTGCTCCTCAAGCAAAAACATAATTATACTTAATAAACACATTTTTTATTAATCACTTGTTTTTTGTTTCTCAGTTATCACTAAACAAGTGATTAATAAAAAATGTGTTTATTAAGTATAAGTGTGTTTCGGCAAGTGCCTACGGCAAATAGCGTAAAAAGTAAAAACATAATTGTTTTTTGACTGTTTTTGATGAAGCTTTATACTTGCGCATTGGCATGTTTTGGGAAGTCCAGGTGTGGTTTTGGCGGAGGTTGGCCCTCTAGGTGTGGTAGATTATTTTATCTTATCTTGGATTAACGTTTATCATTTGTTGATGCGTTTTTAATTATTTTGGAAGGTAGCATTTGCGAGGGAATCGTTTGAGAGCGGAAGGATTATGGATTGGATGTGTAATAGGACTGGTCAGGATTATTTTAGGCAGGGGAAGTGGCAATTTCTATTGAAGCATTTTTATTTTTGACGGTATTTTGGTATAGCATTTGCGTGGGACTCGGGTAGGTATGAGTCGGTTCTATAGGTTGAAGCTGCAGCAAGGCTGTTCCTAATCATTTTCCGCGAATGATTAATTTTAATAGAACCAGTTTTTTGTGGGAGTTTGTTCTTGTTAGCAAATGATTGGGGGGAGGCAAGATTTGCAAAAGGCCTGATAATCGCAGAAATGTTCTGGATTAGAATTGGAAAAGGAATGGTTCCTGTTGATTTTCTCTTGGTTGGGCGGATGTGACGGTTTTTGTTGTGTTTTTCGTAATAACTTTCTTGTTTTATGCTAGTGTTTTGTATACTTTTGGATTTACGAAGTCAGGCGGATTTTAAAGTGACTTGGTATATTGGTCCAGGACATTTTTCTGGAATTTGGTCGGAAGTGAAGATTTTTCATAAAAATGTTTTTACCAAAATTCGTCTAAGTTCTTGTTTTATTTTTAGAAGGATTTATTTCCGGAACAACAAACACAAAACAAATTTTTTGTTATTTTGGAGAGGAGCCGACGGTTACTGTTTGAGATTGTGATAATGTACGCGATGTGACATACATACACAAACACAATACAAGGGTAGGAAGGTCGATATGAAAATGTGGAGGGTTTCGGCATCCAGTATTTCTGAAAACTAATTTTTTTTTGTAATTATGAAATTTGCAACGGATTCTGCTTAAATTACATAAATTGAAAACAATTTTGCATTAGCTGCAACAAGTCAGTTTTCGAAGAACATTCTGTAAATAATAACAAATAAATTAAATGAAATAAATCAACAAAAATACATAACACAAAATTATAAAATATTTGCATACTATTTCTTTCAAATATAGTATAAAATATATAAAGATAAACTTTGTCACTCTACCTCGCCACTCACATAAGGGTTAATGTTGCAAATCGTTCGGACTGGCCAAGAGAACTCAAAACATAAAAATGTAAATATTGATCGTTTTGGGGTATTGTTCCGTACCCCATTTCATATTTTTGAATTAAGGTATTTTCCACGTTGGTTATGAGAAAAGGGGTATAATACCCCAGAAAGAGGTACGTCTGGCCACCATAGTGAAACGACAAACAAATGTGAATCGATTATTAGTTAAGGTGTAACGAAGCTCCAGTCTGGAGGAGATTGATAGGATGATTGGCCTCGGCGTCATCGAAGAAAGCACGAGCCCATGGAGTTCGCTAGTTGTCTTGGTTACTAAGGCAAACGGAAAATCACGGTTGTGTTTGGATTCGCGTAAAATCAACGCGGTTACAAAACGAGACGCATATTTATTACCGAATATAGATGGATTACTGCGGAGATTACAGAAAACGAAATTCATTACTAGCATCGACCTCAAAGATGCATTTTGGCAGATACTTCTCTCCGAGAGTGCGCTAGAGGTTACGGCCTTTATGGTTCCAGGCTGTCCTCCCTATCAGTTCTGCGTCATGTAGTTTAGGTTGTGTAACGCACCCAGGTGTAGACTGATGCATCGAGTGATACCTCATGTGCTTCGAGATAGAGTTTTCGTTTATTTAGACGATCTATTAATCATCTCAGCCAGTATCGACAATCACTTGGAAATCGTAAAGGCCGTGGCGTATTTATTATCCAAGGCAGGGCTGACAATAAATGTCGAAAAAAGTCATTTTGTACTCGAGGAGACGAGGTATCTGGAATTTCTGATTGGTGAACGTGACTTAAGGGCGGATCCTTCCAAAATTACAGCTATCACGAACATTCCTGTCCAAAATCGGTGAAACAGATCCGACGGCTATTGGGAATGACCGGGTGGTATCGCCGGTTCAAAAGGTAACTACGCTGAGATTACTGCGCCAATCACAAACTTATTAAAGAAGGATGTCAAATTTCGGTGAACGGGAGCAGCAAACGAAGGTTTAAACCAACATAAAGAATTTAGCAAAACGTTTTACATTCGATGCGAGGCTAGCACGCAAGGAATAGGCGGCGTCCTTTTCCAAAAGGATTGCGACGGGAACGAACTTCCGATTTGCTTTATGTCTCAAAAACTTAATTCAGCTCAGCGCAACTATACTGTCACGGAACTGAAATGCCTGGCTGCCTAAGTTAGTATGAAAAAGTTTCGTCCCTACATCGATGGATATAGATTAACAATAATGACCAATCACACCAGCCTGCAATGTCACAAAAAGAATTATGTGGACGTCTGGCTAAATGGAGCCTGAAGCTGCAACGCTTTGTTTTCCAAATAGTGCATACAAAAGGGAAAGAGAATGTGGTTCCAGACACGTTATTACGGATATATTGCGACACAATAGCAGAAATCGAAGAAGATTTAAAACATCACTATGATCAAACATTCGACAGCAACATTAAAACCAGTTGTACCTCAAACTATATTCGAAAATAAGTCGCGATGCGTCAGTTTACCCTAATTTTCGAATTTTTTGAGATAGGATTTTCATTAGAATTGAGCCGAAGGCGAATGCTCAATTAACCGATGTTCCCTGCTGGAAGTTGTGGATCCCAATGGAGTTTAGAGAAGAACTGATGATCAGAGAATATAATGTACCAGGTGGGGCTCATGGAGGTATATCCAAAACTTTAGACCGGTTGAGACGACTCTATTATTGGCCGAAGATGGTAAGTGACGTACATCGATATGTTACCCATTGCGACATTTGCAAGCAGTCCAAGGCGACCAATCAGTGTTTACGACCACCGCTGGGTAATCAAACCATATTCGAGAGGCCATGGCAGAAAATCTACGTCGATTTATTGAGACCATACCGCAGAATCGCAACCCGAAAAACTGTTATACTAATTGTAGTGGATTACCTAACGAAGTTTGTATACCTGAAACTATTTCAAAAAGCCACCGCTTACAAAGTTGTGGAAGTTTTGCGAGACGAGGTGTTTACATTGTTTATCGTACTGATAACAATACATAGCGACAACGGTGTACAGTTTGTCGGGTAGGAGTTTGGTAAACTCGTTCAAGATTTCGGAATCCATCACGTCAAGACGGCTTTCTACTTACCCAAAAGCAATGCCTAAGAAAGAATTAATCGTTCGATCATTGCTGCCTTACGAGCTTACGTTAATGAAAAACAGTCTACTTGGGATAAATTCCTTCCAGAAATCGGAAGTGCACTAAGAAACTCGATCTACCAGTCAACTAAGTATTCCCCACATTTTTTGCTCTTTGGTTATCACAAAGTCTAACATGCCAAAGACTATCAACTAGTGCGTGATATGGATATATTAAGCGGAAACAAGGCGGGTTGGATGGAGACTCCCGATAGATTGGCTATTATACATAACGAAGTTAAAAGTAACTTATGTAGTCAAAGCTTACAATAAGTATTCGAACCAGTATAATTTATGGACCAAGGAACGTTCACTAGAAATTGGTCAGAAGGTGTTTGTTAAGCAACAGCCGCTAAGCGACGCAACGAAACAATTTACGGCAAATTTTGCGATCTATATCGAGTCGCATTCGTGAAGGAGAAAATCGGAGGGTTGTACTATCGCTTAGTCGATGAGAAACACCAAAATTTAAGAGTTTTTCTTATGGATATCAAAACTTAATTTAATAATTTCTTTAGTAGTTATACTCGTAAAGAATCGTTCCGCGACGATTCAGATTCAAATCCATTTGTGAACTCATATGGATTTAAATCTGCTCCGTAACGAAGCTCCAGTTTGATTGTGTTTTTGTAGGCATTGTCTGGTTGAACAAGAACTTTGAAAAACAAGTATACTTACCGCTAAGGAAATTTTTTTTTTGTTTACCGCTTTTATACCATACAACCTGTCTCATACCTACCCACCTTGTTTGTTGATATCTACTGTGACAACTCGAGAGTCGAGAGTTGATCAGCTAGTGGAATACTTGTCGTCCACAAGAAGAGGACAGATATAAAAACGGAAAACATGAGTTGCAATCGAATTGACGAGAAGAGGAACATGATAGGTATTTTTTTAGTTAGTTTTTGAATGAGTGGCAAGCCGGATCGAGCTTTAATAAAAAAAAAGAAAGAAAAATTGTAATTATAAATTTAAGAAAGAACTTTGTTTATTAAAATCTATTAATTTTATAATAGACTAATTTATTCAAAAACCAAAATCAAGTACTATTTGTTAAAGTTTTCGTAAATAATTTAAGCTTGTACTCGTATTTGTTTTGGTGATAAACTATAAAATAAAATACAATAAAAAAAAAAGAAAAATTAAATTTTCTTAATTTTCTTTTCGAACCTGCTCTGCTGGTGAACTGTAATTTTTGTGCAATAATATAATGTAAATATACCGGGTGAGTTTTTTAAGCTGAAACTTTCAAATATCTCGGAAAATAAGCCCTCTACGATAAAAATGACCATTATCAAAATTAAATCATTCTGTGCTCTAATTCTCTAAGCAGTAAGATAATTTGTAAAGGTGTAAACGATAATTTACCTTGCCTTTTTACAATATTCGCATTCCGTAATTGCACTCCAAGATAAAATTTAATACGGTTACGATAAATAAATGTCAAAACTTAACACACTCTTATGATGTCTGTAGGTTCATATTTAGACTTTGAGGGCCTATAACTACCGTTCCCATTTAAATTTCAACATTATTCTTATGGATATAAGTTACTCTAAATAGCATCTGTTCACAATCTATAGTTCAAGTTGTTACGGGTTGTGGTATGGCTAATTTTACAGGTGAAAATTTTATACAATATATTATCTTGGCAGTTTTAAATCGCATTCTCTAAACAGTTTTTTTACCCAAGATAAACCTATTGACAGCAAGCGAGCAAGATAACATTAAACGTCAAAACGAAATTTTAATTATTTTATATCCTTAATAACTCAAAAAATATAATCTCTAGAAACGTAAATTGTTGCATATACATCAAAGCCATCTAGAATCACACATAGCCCCCAAAATCATATTGAAAAATAATCGGAGTCGGGAGTCATTTGAAATTCAAATCAAGATACGGTTAGATAGACTTATAAAACAAACCAAATGTTTGAAAAGAACATTACAACAGTCAAAAATTTCTTTACTTCGTATGGTAAAGACGTGTTCAATATAAGTCTTATTTACAATTAATCGATCCGTTGAATTTTTTATTAATGTTGTGTATTCTAATCTGTTTAAAGGTTATTCTTTATACTACATACAAAATCGTATTATTATGTACATAATTATTATTTGCGATATGTTTTTGAAATTCAATCAAATCTGTCTTAAGTAGATCATAATTTCAGTGTATTTCGTTGTTGAAGACATGTTTAGCTCTTTCCGATGCCATATTTAGTTCTTTCCGCACATGCGAGTTGACAATACCTAAGTATAATAGTCGGATCTCGGAAAGCCCGGGGATTGTCTTATTAGAATTTTACAATTTCAAGTAAACTACAAAAAGCTATGCGTTTTAAGCAACGAAACTCATTTAACCATCAAATTTGGTTAGTCATTGCGAGTTTTCCGAACTCCACGAGTTCCTCGTTCAAAATTTTTTTAAAATAAATTTTTTAAATAAAATAACACCGAAAATTTGTTAATCGGACCCATTTCTAGTATTTGATGTAGGTCTAGTTATGGAGGGACGTTTTAGTGTTACGATTTGTTTTTTTACCATGAGTTAATTTTTAATCTTTGTAAAATGTTTGGGTTAATCTTAAGGATCGGTAACGAGTAGGAGGTGAGACTTTGATCAATTACCCTCACTTTAGAAATTGATTTTATGCAATATACATCTTGTTTGACCTTAGTGCTATAGTTAAAAGCTAGTTGTAATGCATAATATTATTAAATTTTGTACTTGTTCATTATTGTTCGAAATTTGTCCTATAGTTATTACTTTTCTCAAACATAGTTAATAAAAAGTTTAGAATTAAAGCATTGTAAGATCCCATAGACTGTTGGGAGCTCTTAGTGCCGCTAAATGAAATATTAAACAACAACAAACTGAAATTTGTTAACTAATTTTGATTTTCTATAGGCCGTCATATTTAATGTGCTCGTCAGTTTTTTAATTGTGCATGTGTAATGATCAACTAAAATATTGCAAGTGCACACAAACTTGAAAACTTTGCTTGCTATGTGGAGAGCGGGTCCATTTTAGATGTTGTCAAGTCAAACACTTGAAACACTTGACATTTATATTTGAAAATTGAGCAACTAAAATTGCTTTTGCTGTAATCCACAGACCATCTTGTTCTAGGATATTCTACCCCTTAAGTCTTCCTCTTCTTATATAAATAGGTACATTATTTATTCCCTACTTTAAACATAAAATTATTAATAATAAATTTATTTGTTGTATTTGTGGAACGATTAGATATAAACCTAAGTAAAAGTATAGGTAATACATAGTGAAGACAGTCGATGAACATATTCGAATGTTTAACTTTACTGAAAGAATATTTTAATTCCAACGATAATAGTCCATTTTTATAAGTATAAAAATTGCATTAATAATTAGTAAATTAATTAATTAAGTTAATTAAAATGTTAGAACTTGATCTTATTTAATTCTAAAATAAAACTATAAACTAAAATATCAAAAATTGCAATTAACTATTAATAATATCCAAACGAAAGCGTTTTACACAATCAAGCAAAGTTATTCAGCGATAAATTACTTGTGTTACTTTTTGACATAAACTTATCTTGCCACTTTACATTTTAACTTGAAAAAAATTAGTGAATGCGAAATTACTAAAACATCACGATATCCAATATAAATCTAGACTTCTACGATAATTTTTTTCGTGTGTAAAAGTTATCACTTTTACACTTTACAATTTATCTTGGTTTTTAGAGAATTAGGGCACTGGAGGGGAAACACATTAGTGCTAAAATTAGGATCCCGCCCCTGTTTGTAAGGGGGGTGGGGGCAACTTGGAAACTAAGATAGGAACCCTTATTTTTTATTGCAGATTCGGATTCTACGGCTGAAAGTACAAAAAAAAAAAAGAAAAAAAGCAAAAATTATAATTTAGTCGCATGTTCCTATGCAAATCATCACAGAATCGTATGCATAATGTTCTCAGTAGGAGAAATCAAATTTAATATCGTCTATTACAGCACCATCTACCATGAATCGAAAAAGATGTTTCAAAGAAATCCTACGTACTTTTAGCCATAGAACCCGAATCTGCAATAAAAAATAGGGGTTTCTATCTTAGTTTCCAAGTTGCCCCCCCACCCCCCTTACAAACGAGGGCGGGGGTCCTAATTTTAGCACTAATGCATTTCCCCTCCAGAATGATTTAATTTTGATAATGGTCATTTTTACCGTAGAGGGCTTATTTTCCGAGATATTTGAAAGTTTCAGCTTAAAAAACTCACCCGGTATTTGTAAACCCCCAGATCCAACCCCATAAAAAATACGAGAGAAATGAATTTAATTCTTTGCTGTTTGTGTTGAACGCAAAGCTGGGGTGGCTATTAGTTTTTTTCTGGTGTTATCGAAGTACCAGCCAAGTGAGAAGGGGTGAATCAACGTCGAATGCTAGCCCACATGACTCGAAACAGTGTTCATTAACAAAGGCGGTTGTCGTTTAATCCGTACAAAAAAATTCGCTACATAATCACTACATAATGGTGAACTGCGTACCTAGTGACAAGGTCATAAGAAACCAAACATAGCGTTTAGTTATCACCGAAGTTATAACATCTCAACATCTACTCCATCAATATTCAACTAGACTCTAATAAAGAGGAGATGCCATTACCATTCTGCTTCATTAAGAGACAATAAACGGTGTGCATCGGCAAGCTGTTGTGTTACCGACGCAGTGAGACGCTATAAAACACGAGTCATCATTATGTAAATTATCGCATGTTACTAAATCTTCTAATTTATTAATTTCGGCTTTTCCTTTTGTAACGTATCTGATTTGTATGTACCTATGCGTTGGATGCGTTGCAAATCCCGGACCTGTATGTTTACCCTGTATTAAATAACCTGACGCAAATAAGTTTATGACTTGTTTTTTTTGCCCATAAAATTATATGGTACATATTTTGGTGATGGAATCGAGGCGGTGGTTCAAGAAAAACGAATTCAGTTGTTATTTAATTTTGGTGAAAAATACTAGTGTTTAGTTATTAATAATTTCTAGTAATGATTGCGAAATAAATTAGTTATTTCTAGCAATAACATGTGTCTACATTGTGATATAATATTTTTTGTGTAAATATAATAATTTTTGTTAATATTGATAATCGTTAGTGTATAGTGTACAGTGACGAGTTAATCGAAAAATACAGTGAGTTCTTTAGTGCACACATATCCAGTTAGTGATCCCAAAGTGTTAAAACGCGAGAAAAAAAAACAACCTAACGGTGATAGTGTTAACCGGTGAGTCGAGATCCCACTAAGTGATTCGGGACATTTTTTTTTGAATTTCTGATTCTTATAATCGCAAAACCGCGTCGTTGTAGGCCTCCATATCGCGCGCTCGTACTGATAAGGTACCAAGTGGAGGAGGGGCGGTTGGGCGGATAACGAACATTAATAGAAAATAAACTGTTAAAAATATTGTTATTGTGCAAATAGTGTAGTGCCACGATACGAATTGTATTGTACCGTGTAACGCAAGATTATACGACACAACCACCGTATAACCACAAGGGCGGGAAAACGCGGGAGTAAGAAATCACACCACGTGTACCAACCGGAGACCCGCTACTGAACCGTTACAGCTAAGTTTTTTTGTTTCATGTTAATTTTTTTTATCATATAATTTTTATGGGTAATAGCGTGCAGATACATGGTCCCCGTACGAAGTAAAAAAAAAAAAGAGGGAAAAAGTTCCCTTGTCGTTGTTATTTTACACCCTATATGATGAGTGTAGTAATGTCTAGATAAACGGGTTATTGGCGGGAATTGGAACTGGTGGTCGCTGCAAAGTGTTAATTTTTTTTTGTGGCATGATGCTAATTTTTTATTTTCTTAAAATAAATGCGGTTTACTTCAAATCACTGTTTCACCTGGACTATCATAACCCCCACCCCCATCGCTCCTGAGTCCGTAGCCGGAATTATGCAACCGCACCAGATCTGGAACAGTGATATTCTGTTAGTCCGCTCGAAGCTAATGAGAGCGGCTACAGTGGCGCCCAAACATAAGGACAAATCAATTTAATAATGTAATTTTTTTTTGATTTTCGCTTATATTAACAGCTTAAAACATCGTGACTTATACTGTTCTCTGCATTAGTATTGATAACAGACATGCCGTTATGTTTTAATAATACAATTTTTTCGCGTCAAATATTTTTCTGTGTTTAACATATATGATTGAATATTTTCGCCGGAATTAATAAAAATTTATAATACACGTATCATCTTCGACTCCCTGCACTGTACATGTACTTATATTAATGTATATTTGATTAGGATGGACCAAGAGATTCATGTGTATAGCAGATTCTAAAAGTAAATTTATATTCTGTGACCTCACTCATATTGATGTAATGATACTTCGGAATTATTTTTTTTTAGTTAGCATTTCGTTTTGTTTTATAATTTGTTAGCATTTAAGTCCAGTCATGCCAGTATTGTACATCGTCGACATTTTGTTCCAATTCCCGCCTCCAAATATCACCTCTTTGTGGTCCCCTTATTTACCATTTAAGATTTTTTTTACTGTTGTTACCTTATCATATATAAGAGTTTTTGTTTATAATGGATATTGACGTACTAACTCCAGATGAAGTTCGTTATGAACTTCAAGTTCGAGGAATATTAGGAGATAACATTGAAACCTTAAACAAGTTACGAGAAGTATTGCAATCGGAATATAATGGAGCACTCCCTAAGCCTACTAAAATTTTACCAAGTATTAGTAAATATCCGGATCAGGAAATCACTAATTGTCGTTTGAAAGTTAGTGAATTAAAAAACGACATTTTGAATTTAGAAAATATCGAGTCGAGTAGTTGGCCTAACATTACCAACCGAATTCATTCCCGGATGTTACATTATCGTGACCGCCTAGAACGGATACTAATAGCGTCGAAGACACCTGATCTACATAAGAATAAAACATGGATCGCTTGTGATGAGTTGTTAAGAATTTTACAGTATTATAGAACGAAACCTGAATCCTTAAATACTTCAATGGAAATCGTAAAGTCTGTTAGTATTGATGATCCAAGCATATCTACCAGCAATGCTAAACCAGAAGAAAAGGCAACTCCGACAGAAGGCACCCTGGGTTGCTCTGTAACGAACCAGCTAAAAATGGTACCTCAATCTACGATGTCAAGTCCTAATCAATACCATGGAAACATCGCTGTTGTTTCGGATCACATTCGTCAGCCTTTGGCAGAACCTCAAATGACTACTACGTTGCAGATTTTGATGGATCAAATACAAATACTAACGCAACAAGTAGCGGTCCTAAGTCAACGACCGGCTTCATCACCCCTGAAACCTCAGATCCCGGACTATTCATTATATCAATCGAAACCACCAGAGATTAATATGGTTCACGCAGCAAATACTTTGCCACCGGGAGTTTCATTTCAACCTTTTGGTCAAATGCCTACAAACCATCCCATTACGTTCCCGCATAATGTTACGGAAGCTGGTTCTGTTCCTAAAAATAATTTCCAACCAGTAAGTTCCTTTAACATTCCCAATTATGAAATCAGTCATCCAGGTTCAATGAACAAGCCTTTCACTATACCATACATACCAACTACAGTTGCTCAGGAGTTTAGATATTCGGATACCGGAAGTCAAGGAGTTCAAAACCAGTCAACGGTCGGACACGCTCGAAGTTTTGCTCGTTCGGGTGTAACGTTCGATGGTTCGCCAGGAGGATTGCCCGCCGATTTATTTATCCTACAACTTGTAACGTTGGCCAATTCTATGAAACTCAGTCAACAGGACCTGTTGAACGAATTAAGTTTTGTTCTCAAAGGAATTGCGCTTCATTGGTATTGGAATTTCCGTCGGAATAATCCGAATCTTCAGTGGAATCAATTAAAGGCTACATTTTTGGAAAAATTCCAGGACCGTCGTAACGACATTGAAATCCGACAAATAATCGAATGTCGCCGGCAACTGCCACGAGAAAGCTTCGCTCAATTCTATCAACACGTTTGGAGCTTAACATTACAATGCCATGATCCGTACCCCGAAAATCGGTTGATAGAAGTACTAATGAGAAATATGAATCCGCAACTACAATTTCATTTAACTGATCGATATTTCACGAATGTGAATGACCTCATTAAAAGTTATACCGCTTGGGAAAACACCTGGTCGCGATTAAAAAGCTATCAGAATTATTCATCTCATCGCCCAGCGATTAGTGAGTTGCATACATTTGATTCCTACCCAGACGAGCTCAACGCAGTCGAATTTTCAGATGTCGAAGAATCAAATATAGCTGAACTTAAACATGCACATAGTCCATTTTCCATGTTAAACCTTGAACGCGTTAACGCGCCAGCATCAGAAGGACGACGATTTTATCCAAAAACACCCGACAAAGAACCCATATGCTTTAACTGTTGTGACTTGGGTCATACCTTTCGCGATTGCCCGTTACCTCAAGGGATATTTTGTCATCGTTGTGGCTATCGAAATACAATCTCGTATAAGTGTCCCAGATGTTTGGGAAACCTATCGATGGGACAGTGGAGAACTGGGAACCCTGCCCCAACAACTCAAACTATTCCCAGGCAAATTGCCAGTCCACTAACTCCAATACAAAACTCGGCACAACAACGAACCAACGTAACATTACTTCGACGAGACGTACCCCGTGGGGAGAATCCATCTTCGATCGGAGAATAAAACCCTCGCATTCAGTATTACCACCGAGTCTGGCCAATGACTGTATAAGGGCCATTACAGATAGTAACATCCATGGAGCCATTATTAAACATAAACGACGGTACAATCTGAAACAACGGAAACGGATGAAGAATTATTGGAACCATAAAAAGGCTCAAAGGGATTGTATCTTGTCAACTATTATCTCCACAACCAATCTGGATGCTAGACCATACGCATTAGTCACCATAAATGGCGTGCAGCACACCGGACTACTGGACAGCGGAGCTACAATTAGCATACTTGGATCAGGTTCAGAAATATATATAAACAATTCAAGTGTAAAATTTTATAATGCACCCTCACAAGTTAATACAGCTAGCGGTGAAAAGCAGAGAGTGTTCGGATTTATTCTCGCAGACGTTGTATTTAATAACCAGAAACATCAGATGAAGTTATATATTGTACCCAGCCTAGAACAGACACTATACCTCGGTATAGATTTCTGGAATTTATTTCGAATTACGCCTTCTATAAACTCTATACAAAATCAAACCGCTTCTCGCCAAGATCCGAATCAGCATAGCCTAACCTCCGAACAAACGCGTAGATTAGAGGTAATCATTGAAAACTTTCCATCGTCATCCAAATTAGGCCTTGGGAAAACTTCCCTGATAGAGCATTCAATTAAGGTCGGTACAGGAGTTGAGCCAATAAAGCAGCGATTTTATGCCATTTCCCCTATCAAGCAGAAACTAATGTATCAGGAACTGGATCGGATGCTATCACTAGGAGTTATTGAGTTAAGTCAAAGCTCATGGTCGTCTCCGGTGACGCTGGTGCAGAAGTCGAATGGTAAAGTACGGTTGTGCTTGGATGCCCGCGAGCTGAATAAGGTTACTGTAAAGGATGCCTACCCGCTGCCGCTTATCGAGGGATTGTTGGGTCGGTTGGAACAAACGAAATTTATTTCAGCCATCGATCTGAAAGACGCCTTTTGGCAAATACCACTGGCTCAGCAATCTCGCGATAAGACGGCGTTCACAGTACCAGGAAGGCCTTTATATCAGTTCGCGGTCATGCCTTTCGGGTTGTCGAATGCGCCACAAACCATGTGTCGGCTCATGCATCGAGTTATCCCGTCAGAGTTACAGCAAAACATCTTCCCGTATTTGGACGACTTACTGATAACTTCGGCCAGTTTAGAACAACATTTTGATTTGTTGAAACTAGTTGCACTACGGTTAAAGTCTGCTGGATTGACAGTGAACGTCGATAAATGTAAATTTGTGATGAAGGAAGTACTATACCTTGGATATATAGTCGGAGATAGCTGCCTCCGAACTAATCCTGCAAAGATCCAGGGGATCCTAGATTATCCTAGACCCACTACGGTTAAGCAGGTTCGTCGCTTTCTAGGACTCTGTGGATGGTACAGGCGCTTCATTAAGAATTTTGCCATCATCGCTTCGCCTATTAGTGACCTGCTAAAGAAAGGAAAGAAATTCATTTGGACCGTAACCACGGATACCTCGCTTAAACGACTGAAAGAAGCACTCTCCTCCGCCCCGGTCTTGGCGAACCCCGATTTCAACCAACCATTTTTTATACAATGTGATGCTTGCAAGGACGGTATCGGAAGTGTGTTATTTCAGCGAGACAATGACAACCACGAACGACCGATCCCGATTATATAACTCAAAAATTAAACTCCGCTCAGAAAAATTACTCCATTACAGAGCTAGAATGTCTGGCTGCAGTTGTGAGCGTGAAAAGATTTCGATGCTATATAGAGGGCTATCCCTTTACGATATATACGGACCACGCCTCCCTGAAATGGTTAATGTCACAAAGGGACCTCTCCGGCAGATTAGCAAGATGGAGCCTTAAACTCCAGCCTTTCGACTTTAAAATAGAGTATCGTAAAGGGAGCGACAACATCGTAGCAGACTCGTTGTCTCGTGCTTTTTGTGAAACCTTGAACACAAATTCTGGATTAGGGTGGATGCAACAATACGAGGTAGCGGTGGTTCCCAATGATGCATCTTTTATATGTTCGAATAACTTAGTGGACCAGGCAGCAAAAGTAAATGACACCGTATTGCATAATGATTTACCCCCGTTATATATCGATTTAGATTCCCCAGCATTCTTTACGAGCGAATATTTAGAACATACACAGAATATGCTGGATTCCAAAAAGACCCAACATACCAATTATCGTGTTCATGACGGTAAGCTCTTCATAAATCTCCACTACGGAACGAGATACGCCTACACCGATATACCAGAGTGGAAATTGGTAGTGCCCGATGAGTTACGTCATGACTTATTAAAACGAGCTCATAGTGGTCCAACAGCAGCACACTTAGGGGTCGATAAAACTGTAGAAAGATTACAGCGTCAGTTTTATTGGGTAAACATGACTAAGGACGTTCGAAACTTTGTATTAACCTGCGATTACTGTAAGATGAATAAACCTGTTAACCGATCACTTACGCCGCCTTTGAGCCAACGTCAGGAATCTACGCGACCGTTTCAACATTTATATGCGGACTTCTTAGGTCCCTATCCAAGGTCTAAGAATGGAAACAGCTACATCTTAATCATTTTGGATCAATATTCAAAATTCATATTAATAAAACCATTACGAGAGGCAACTTCCTCACTTGTATGTTCTTTTCTTGAAGATAACGTATTTAATTTGTTCTCTGTACCAGAAAGGATAACCACGGATAATGGGAAACAGTTCGTATCGAAGCAATTAGAGGAATTGTTACATAAATATGGGGTGAACCATATCCGAACGCCTATACATTCACCACAGTGTAACGCCTCGGAGAGGGTGAATCGGACTATAATCAGTGCAATACGACAATACCTAGCGGATAATTCTCACACAAATTGGGATAAATACCTACAGGAAATCGCAGCCGCCGTTCGAACTTGTGTACACAGTTCTACGAATTACTCACCACATTTCCTAGTGTTCGGTCAGCACATGATTCTACATGGATCCGACTACCGATTACGGCGAATGTGTACCGAAATCGAAGATAACCATGTATACGTGTCATCGAAACCAGATCGCTTGAACGCTGTGCGAGAAAAGGTACTCATGTACCTAAAATCCGCGTATGAAAAAAGTACCCATTCGTACAACCTGCGTTTACGTCATCGGGATCTGACAATTGGACAAAAGGTATTTGTACGTTCGTTCGCACAGAGTGACGCTGTGGCGAAGTTTTCGACAAAATTACACCATAAATTTATCCCCGCGATAATTCATGAAAAAGTTGGTAAGGTGGCATATAGAGTAAAGGATCTTAATGGTAAGTTGCTAGGTTTATTCCATTTAAAAGATATTAGAACCTAGGTAATACCGCCTTAAGGTAGTCATCCATGAAGCAGAAACCGAATCGGCGCGGTATAACGTCCAACAGGGCTGTACAGTCCTTGTCCGCAGTGGTCAACTACAAATACGGGCGAAACCCCTTGTTCCCATAAGGTGATATATACGCTAGAATGTCCCCTATAACCTGAGGGTGGGTTGACGTAACTTCTCTATTGCCCGGCATCGCATGAGACCACTTCTCAGGTGGGTCGTCCCCACGATGTGTAACGTATCTGATTTGTATGTACCTATGCGTTGGATGCGTTGCAAATCCCGGACCTGTATGTTTACCCTGTATTAAATAACCTGACGCAAATAAGTTTATGACTTGTTTTTTTTGCCCATAAAATTATATGGTACATATTTTGGTGATGGAATCGAGGCGGTGGTTCAAGAAAAACGAATTCAGTTGTTATTTAATTTTGGTGAAAAATACTAGTGTTTAGTTATTAATAATTTCTAGTAATGATTGCGAAATAAATTAGTTATTTCTAGCAATAACATGTGTCTACATTGTGATATAATATTTTTTGTGTAAATATAATAATTTTTGTTAATATTGATAATCGTTAGTGTATAGTGTACAGTGACGAGTTAATCGAAAAATACAGTGAGTTCTTTAGTGCACACATATCCAGTTAGTGATCCCAAAGTGTTAAAACGCGAGAAAAAAAAACAACCTAACGGTGATAGTGTTAACCGGTGAGTCGAGATCCCACTAAGTGATTCGGGACATTTTTTTTTGAATTTCTGATTCTTATAATCGCAAAACCGCGTCGTTGTAGGCCTCCATATCGCGCGCTCGTACTGATAAGGTACCAAGTGGAGGAGGGGCGGTTGGGCGGATAACGAACATTAATAGAAAATAAACTGTTAAAAATATTGTTATTGTGCAAATAGTGTAGTGCCACGATACGAATTGTATTGTACCGTGTAACGCAAGATTATATGACACAACCACCGTATAACCACAAGGGCGGGAAAACGCGGGAGTAAGAAATCACACCACGTGTACCAACCGGAGACCCGCTACTGAACCGTTACAGCTAAGTTTTTTTGTTTCATGTTAATTTTTTTTATCATATAATTTTTATGGGTAATAGCGTGCAGATACATGGTCCCCGTACGAAGTAAAAAAAAAAAGAGGGAAAAAGTTCCCTTGACGTTGTTATTTTACACCCTATATGATGAGTGTAGTAATGTCTAGATAAACGGGTTATTGGCGGGAATTGGAACTGGTGGTCGCTGCAAAGTGTTAATTTTTTTTTGTGGCGTGATGCTAATTTTTTATTTTCTTAAAATAAATGCGGTTTACTTCAAATCACTGTTTCACCTGGACTATCATACCCCCCACCCCCATCGCTCCTGAGTCCGTAGCCGGAATTATGCAACCGCACCAGATCTGGAACAGTGATATTCTGTTAGTCCGCTCGAAGCTAATGAGAGCGGCTACACTTTTCTTAATTTAATTTCTTTCGTAATTTTTCGTTTCCTCCTATTTTTGGGCATTAACGTGTAATTCTTTTATTAATTATTGGTCAAACATATTTTTTTTTTTGTTAAAATCGATTTTGCTACTGGTACTCGAATTATTTTTGGTCAGTCAAAAAATTTTTTTAATCTGGCGTCGATTCCATCGATCAGCATGGTGACCGCTTCCTTCAGTGCGGTTGCAAGCTGCCGGGAAATGTTGTAAAGGACATAAGTGAACTTAAAATGGGTAGGAGGAGGCTGATATAGAATGTAATAGTCTAACGGTCGTTTTTATCATTTTTACCAAGACGATCCAGTCTTGTGTTTGTTTTTAAATTTAATATTTTGGAACCATAGCCGCTGTGCAGGTGGTGGACAGAACCTCCCATTTCCGACTGCGAGCTGTACCGCAATACGAGTGTGTGGCCACCATAACAGCCCAGATTAAGCGATAAGGTTACTAAGACTCAAATCACGATATTTTCTTTAAACGTCATAGAATTTTTCTAACCAATTACAAACGAAATGAAAATTGCTTTGGGAATTTATGTTTCTTATTAACAATTATTACGACCGTTATAGCGAGTGTTTAACAAATACATACTCACAATTAAAAGCTAGGCCATACTTGACACCCGTTTTAGGAAGCGGACAAATCATATAAATGTTTCGGGAAACCTTTAGAAAAACAAAAACAAAAAAAAACAAAATCGATTCGTGGGATAATCAGCTGGTTATTGTTTTGAAATTTTCATGAGTAAAATTACTTTATAATCATCTACGGTAAATACATGTGGACTAAACTGTCACAGTCTGAGAGAGATTTATTTTCTTATTCTGAAAACTCAGCAAAACAAAATGAATTCGTAAATGAATTTCTAATCAAATGAAACTTAATTTTTTGATCCACTGTACGAATTCTCCAGATTACCGGTTCGATAAATAATTCTCTCTGCTGTGTGTGATTCATGCGATGCACATCGGATAAATATGAAAGAGCGTCGTGACGAGTTTGCGCACAAATATAGGCAAATTTTGTATGCCAAAAGGAAACGAAAATAAATTTTGCGCTATGAAAATCGAAAAATCAAGGAACAAACGGCGAAATAGAAATTTGAACGTTATTATGGTCTATGTACGGGGTATGTGTGCGTACGCTGTATGTGTACGAATATTGGCGTGTCTGTCGCAGTAAATTTTTTTACGACATACACACACGCGCTCACGCGACAATATGTGACGAAAATTTTTAATATTGAATAAATTCAGCCCTTGGATTGTTGATTATAAATATAAAACACACATATAAATGTTTTACACTGACACACCCTCGCCGTTCGCCTTCATTATATTATTAATACGATGAGTTCAAAGTATAGAACATGTCCTGATGAATCTAATCTAATTTTCTATATTATTATGATATGTTCATATACGAGAAGTACGAGTTCGTGCAGCATAATATTCATATGATGTAGCTAGACACCGGATGGGAAACGATAATAAATGATTCAACTTGAGATAACACTTCAAAATCTGAGCTCATTTTTCACATTTACAATTTATTTTCTGTTTTTCTTATTTCCATCTACATTTTGTATACATAGTTCTGTCTTATACTGTTGATATAAATATTATTAGTTTTATTGTGGTTCTGATTATTATTGTGACATAAATGTTATTTATTATAATGCATAATAGCAAAAAAGCGATATACACAAATCAAATTTACGAGCACTTCTTGAAGATTTTCTTATTTTTGTAGAGATTTTGTATTATTTTGTGTTCGTAGAGTGATGAAAATTACAGCCACTTAGATGATATTTTTGGGAGTGGTATCATGTCATGGTTTTTATAATTAAATTTATGGTAATGATGTTTTCAACTGTTACAATTTATCATTATTATAAAGAGGTAAAGTTGATTTGTTGGTATTTATGTTAGAGATGGACGCGCTTAGTCCGTTTATCCAAATCAGAAAACTCGCTCGTCCGTGGTTTCCACGAGAAGCACGCTATTCATACATAGATTCACATATACATAATACATCAAATTTTAATAACAATAATAAAACTATATATAAATTACATTCAGTTTACTATCTAATGAGCTTCAGTTCCCCAGTGGATTTAATGTCCTTTCAAGGGGTTACCGAAACTCAAGACCTTTTTTATGTACAATATAACAAATATACAAATAATTTCAAATAATATACACATTTTTAAAGTTTAAACCAATTATTTCCATACTTTTAACAATTTTAAATTTGTAATAATAAATCGTTTATATTAAAATAATAGAGGTTAAACAAGAACTAAGATATAATAAAAATTCATTTTTTCAAGTTATTTCTATTTAATGAATATTTGATTGGCAATATGCTTTAACACTTGATTTAAATTTATGAACATCTCGTATTATCTTGACCGAATCAGGCAACATATTATACTTAGAAGGACCAATATAAGATATCATTTTCTTGCCGTATTCATTGTTGAAACTTGCTGTACATAGATTATGAGAATAACGAGTTTAGTATGTGTGGATGGGAGTTTTAAATTCCCGATTGTGTATGGGGCTCAAGCTAATTACAATTTTATGAACATAAGTTACTATACAAAGATTATTCAGTGCTAGTAATGGCAGAGTATCATTCGCTATATTGGAATATAGTTCTACAGTAGAAAATAAGTACGGTAACTTATATACAGCTAAAGCTTTATTTTGCTGAGTTTGAACCTTACACAACCGAGACTTGGCAGCCATCCCATACACACTAATCCCATATGCAAGGCGCGAATGGATGAAAGCAAAGTAAATTTTACGTAAAATTGAAGTTGGAATATAATCAGCTAACTTTCGCATGTACCCTACGAGCGGAGCTACTTTGCAACATAGATGTTCTATATGATCTTGCCAAGTTAGTTTCGAATCTAATATTAATCCTAAATACCTGTAGCTTTCTACCATTTCTATATTATTATTCATAATATTAATTACAATATCAGTATTAACTTGTTTGTAAGCTGGCCGAAATATCATAAATTTTGTTTTACTTAAATTTAATATAAGCATATTACTAGTGAAATACTCGTTTAAAATTATCAAATCAGTCTGAATCATATCTTGGAGATCGTTAAGGTTTCTAATATTATAAAACAGAGATGTGTCATCGGCAAAAAGGCGAATTATACCCTTTAATTTTAAATTACATAAATCATTAATAAAAATTAGAAATAGAGTGGGACCAAGTTCACTGCCCTGTGGTACTCCTGTCACAACTATTTTAAGTTCACTAGATATTCCGTTAATGAACACATATCGATATCGATCAACCAGATAACTCTAAAGCAAGTTAACCGCCGTAAATCTAAAGCCATTGCTATACAATTTACTCAGTAAGATCTCATGGTCAATGGAATCAAAAGCTTTTCGTAAGTCGAGAAATAGTGCACCCATATACGACTGTTTATTTAATATTTCATTGACCATATCGACTGTTTCTATTATTGCTATTTCTGTACCGACACCACTACGAAATCCATATTGGTATCTATAGAAGAAATCATGTTTTGCAAGATAGTCAATTATTCTTCTGTTTAAGATTTTCTCTAATAATTTATCAAATACAGATAGCATAGAAATAGGCCTATAGTTGTTGAGGTCTAGTTTATTGCCACTTTTAAAGACAGGAATCACCTTAGCCACCTTCAAGCAATCAGGGTAAATTCCTGAAGATATAACTGTAATAAAAACCTCAGCCAAGATATAGCTAAAAATATTACTGTTTTTCTTAACTATGTCAACAGAAATGTTATCATACCCACAACCTTTACCGCTATCAAGTTCAGTAATTAAGTTAAACATTTCAGCCGGGAAAGTGGGATTAAGATAAATAGAACTTACAATGCTATTAATAGTATTAAATTTATTAAACTGTCTGTCGCTGATAAGTGAATCTAATAAGGAATAACCACTTATTCACTACGTCCCTCCACTGAAAAAAAATATTGGTGATATATCTGATTTTTTACATACTTTCCTACCATAAGTATAGGCTGTTATGGGACAGCAATAATTTATTGATAAATTTCCCCTATTTTAGCTAACTGAGAAGAAAAACTATATTAACGAGCGCAATATATCTCATTATGTGGCCTTTCAGCAATAAATATTGGGATTCCAGAATTGTTATTTGGCTTATGTCAATAAATTTATTGGCATAATTACGACTTGTTAGGCTCAATTGCCACTTTTCAGTACAAACTATTTCAAAACTATCGGTGGAACCACTATTTGCATTACATCACAACTATAATGTATGGGCATATAATGTCTATTATGAGTATAATATTTGGACTTGCTACGAATATTTAGGAAAAATATGCAATACTATTGGGCAATCAGAACCTTTTCTTGTTAAAAGTGTAGTGTGGGAAGTGTATTTCCCCCGATAGTATAGGATTCCAGACAAATTGGCTTGTCAATAAGCTATAATATTCAGGTAAAATTAAAAAAAAATTTGAATTCTTCCTACATATTTTTGATGGATACCTATATTGATAGAGATTAAATGGATAAGTACCCTCCCGTTTGGAATTTTACCTATACCTTGGGTAATATGCTTATTCTTACAGGTTCTTGTATCTGGTGTATCCATATTTCTCAATTTTGCTAATAAAACCAACAATAATTAACACTTTGAGTATATTTTATTACATAATGTTTTATTAAAAATGCATTACAAAAACACACAGAAAATTGTAACATTAGGAAATACATGTGTACCAATTCTATATAAACAATTTTGTATTATTTACATATAAAAATACCAATTTAATAAATTTGTTATTACTACGTAAAAGTTCGAATTAAATTTACTACACATGCATGCACATTAGGTTAGGTTAGGTTAGGTTGGAGTGGCTGCTATCGCACACTTAGGCCAGTATTGGCCCATTGTGATACCACAGGATCCTATCTCCCCTTTACTCCTGCTGAAACCATCCAGAGCTACTTATGTAGCGTAAAATATCTCGTATTCCACAGCCCGCGAGTTCCGAAAGACTGTCCATAACGTACACACCTAAATAATTATGCCTTCTGTATGATAGTGCCGGACACGAGCATAGGAAGTGATCTAGCGTCTCTTCCTCCTCTTCGTCTAAACAACTTCTACAGAAGTCATTCGTCTGTAGACCCAGCCTTCTTGCATGTTCCCCAAAAAGGCAGTGTCCTGTCAGTATCCCTACGACCAATCCTAACTCTCGTTTTCCCAGGGATACTAGTGCTTTGGAGCACCGCAAGTCCAGTTTTGGCCAAACCAGTTTTGCTACTCTGCACGTGAGGGTGTTGGTCCACCTCTCATTTGTCAAGGCGATTGCCTTTTTACTGAGCGCCGATCTAAGCGCTGCTATAGGCCTCCCCAGACCTGCCCTTTCCGGTTGCATCTGGAGAATCGTACCGTACCTAGCTAGTTCGTCCGCCCTGCAGTTTCCCGTGATGTCCGAGTGACCAGGGACCCAGATTATCTGGATACTGAAATACTCGCTCATCTCCTTAAGAGATGATCGGCAATCCAGCGCCACCCGTGACTTCAGACAAACTGCCTCTAGCGATCTGACCGCCGCCTGACTGTTCACATAAATTGCGATATCCCTAACGGATACCACGTTATGCTTCAACCATGTCCCGACTTCGCCTATCGCCACCACTTCAGCCTGGTACACGCTGCAGTAGTCAGGGAGACGAACGGAAATATTAACATTAAGCTTCTCACAGAAGACTCCGGCTCCTACTTTGCCGTCTAGCTTAGAACCGTCCGTGAAAATTTGCAGTGCCTCGTTTTCCAGTATTGATCCATTCCTCTAGGATTCTCTCGAAGGAAAGATGGTCCGGAAAACTTTATCGAAGCACAACGTTGGTTTAATATAATCTAGATTCGCCAGTTCTTCCCTTAGCGATCTAACTATCGTTGAGTGTCCCGCCTGAAGACACTTCCACTGAGAGACTGCCGAAAGCCTTGTAGCCACATTGGCTGCCATCTGCTTACCAAAAAATTCGATTGGAATAAGGAGGAACATAACCTCTAAAGCGCGTGTAGGTGTTGACCTAAGCGCCCCACTTATAATCATGCAGGCCGTTCTTTGCACCCTCTCCAACATCTTCCTATATGTTACCTTCTCCAGAGCTGGCCACCACACACCCACCCCGTACATCAGCACAGGTCTTACCACAGCGGTATAGAGCCAGTGTACCAGCTCTGGTTTTAGATCCCATCTCTTCCCTATGGCGTCCTTACACGAGTAAATGGCTACATTAGCCTTATTCACCCTTTCTACAATGTTGGGCTTCCAGCTTAGCTTACTGTCCAAGATTATGCCCAGAAATCTCGCTCTGTCAGCAAAAGCCAGTCTAGTGCCGTTCACGGTAGGAGGACTAACTACCGGAATTTTATATTTCTTAGTAAATAGTACCAGCTCTGTCTTGGAGGTGTTAATCCCTAATCCACATTTGCTGGCCCATTTCGTAACGATTAGGAGTGCATTCTGCATAACATCCCTAATCGTATCCAGATATTTGCCTGAGACAGCTATCGCTACATCATCCGCATACGCTACAGCCCCTATCCCCTCTCCCTCCAGTTCCAAGAGCAATCCATTCATTACAACACTCCAAAGAAAAGGGGACATTACACCTCCTTGCGGGGTTCCTCTAACCACCCGCCTTCTGATGGTGGCCTCCCCCAGTTTCGAGGTAATAATCCTGCTTACCAGATAGCAATCCTTCCATGATCGCCTCCGTTTTAACATTATTAAAGGCACCCTCAATGTCGAGAAATGCTACCATACTCCGAGAAATGATACTCGAGAAATGCTACCATACGACTTCTCAATCATGCGTACTAGATCGTGCAGAGCTGTGTCCACCGACTTTCCCTTACAGTACGCATGCTACGACATTGCCCAACTCCTGGGCTCAATTTTTGATCGAATACCTATTTCTACCAACCTTTCCAAGGTTTTCAACAGAAAGGATGATAGAGTTATAGGTCTCAGATCCTTTGGATAGGCATGCGAGCTTTTTCCCGATTTCGGGATAAAGACCACTCTGACCTCCGTCCATTTTTTAGGAATATATACCAGTTTCAGACATCCCATGAAGATACCTTTCAGCCAGGGGAGGATGACTGCTGAGTTTCTCTGGATCTCTGCTGGTATAATCCGATCCGGGCCCGCCGATTTATAAGGTTTAAACCCGTTCAGCGCCCAACGGATTCGCTCCTTATCCGCGATGCCCTCCATCTCTATTGAAGGTGTTACTCGATTAGCTCCAGGCTCTGTCGAGTTTTCAAAGCTTCCCGGAAAATGGGTCTCTATGAGGAGCTCCAATGATTTCGCACTTGAAGTTGTCCATGACCCGTCTGGTCTAATTAAATAACTAGGACTGGTTGGGTTAGTAGCTAGAATTTTCCTAAGACGAGAAGTCTCAGAGACCTCTTCCATTCTACAACAGAAGAGTCTCCAAGACCCCCTTTGTGCCTTCCTCAACTCTTTTTTGTACTTTCTGAGGTCCTCCTTATAGGAGTCCCAATCCCGAACCTCTCTTGTGTTCTTAGCTTTATTAAAAGCCCTCCTACACACACTCCGATATGTTCCCAACTCTTTGGTCCACCATATCTGTTTCTGCCTACCCCTAGGCTTTATTAGGGGGCACGCAGCATTAAATGAAAGATTGCATGCCTTTGTGACAATATCAACCATGCTATCTAATTCCTCTACTGTCGCCGGAAGTCCAGAAACCTCCAGCGGCAGTAGTTCCTTCAACACCTCTCCATATTTGTTCCAGTTTGTCCTTCTGGGATTCCTGAAGGATTTCCGGGTAACAGGTTTATTGTCGAGGTTATAAATTACATATCGATGATCAGAGAATGACTGCTCTTTCGCCACTCTCCACCCTCTGATCATATGAAAGATCGTTTCTGACACAAAGGTGACATCTAAAACCTCCTGTCGATTTTTAACAATAAATGTTGGTTCTCGTCCAATATTGCAAACTAAAAGGTTGTTATTTAATAAATAATCAAAAAATAACTCACCCCTCTCGTTGATGTCTGTGCTTCCCCAGATTGTGTGATGCGCATTTACATCACATCCGAGTACAACACCTACCCTTCTTTGATCTGCTTCCCGGATCAGTTCCCCCAGGTTGTCCGGTGGAACCTCCTTCTCACGATCCATATAGGCTGAGGCTAGCCATAGCTTCCCACAGCCAACCTCAACGCTCACCGCTGTAACGTCTCCGGTACTAAATTGTGGAAGAAGAAAAATATTCAAATTATTTTTCGCTAAAATACACGATCTGATCTTCTAAGAGTTGCTTGAGTATAATAATTTATACCCTTTCATTCTGAGGCCACAGATCCTGTTATTGTTAATCCAAGGTTCTTGGATTAACACTAAATCCTCATCTGACTTAGTCAGTCTGAGAACGAGAGCTGCGAGGCAGCCTTCGTGTGATGTAGGTTTATTTGTACAATGCTAACCATTGTAGTCGACCTTACTCACATCTTCCTGCACTCCCTGCATCAGGATAGTGCCATCTACCTCTTTGTTCTGGACGCTGTCTTCCTTTCGTCGAGAGCCTGACAGGATGTCCCCATCAGATTCCAGAGAGAGGAGGCTACCTCCCCTAACTATGCTCCCCAGAGCCGAAGCGTTACTTTCCTGGCCGTCCTCAGCCCGCTTGACCGTCTCCTGCTGGGTCCGTTCGCCGTCACCCCCAGGCTGGTCTTTCGCAGTTGCGTCGGTCTCGTCCGTTTTATATACTTTGAGAGTGATCGACCCGAACCCGAAGTTGATCACTCCCTTTGATTTTGCAAGGGAAGCCAGGGATTCTTTATTGATCAGCATGATTGCCAATCTAAAGCCTCCCTTAGCTTCCTCTCGCTTTATAATCCTCCAGTCTTCCGTTGGAAGATCGGGATTACTGGCCTGAATGATCTCTTCTATTTTATCCGGCTCGGTTGGCAGCCAAACACGTGCCCTCGGCCTGCTCGGGATTTCCTCCCTGCAGACTGCCTCAAGCCTCGCGCCCGGCCACACCTCGCCTACTTCGGCCATTGCCCTTTTGTAAAGGTCGACCGATCTCTGATCTGAGCACGCAGTCAACTTCACGCGCCCCGGTACCATCCCGCATCTGTGCAGGACGGGGGGGATCCCGGATTTTCTCTCAGGATCCGCAAGAAAAATGGAGTTTAGTGCGTTAAACACTACTCTCCATTTCTCTGACGTGATGCTCCCATCTTCCTGACTTCTGTCAATGACGGCTAGCACCAACACGTGCTCCTTTAGGATCTTACTGAATCGCTTCAGTTTTTGATCCCTAGGAGCACCCGACGTCTTTTCTACCTGGACCTTGGCTCGCTTACTCTCGCCCGTTTCCAGCTCTTCCTGGGACCTCTGTCTTTTAGACACAAGGGCCCTTTCCGAGCTGTCACGGCCGACAGTTTTTTTAGCCCATGCCACAGATCCTCCTTGTTCTACTGTAAGCTGCCCCTCAGGGGTCGCAGCCAGTTTTTCTAAAACTCTATACGCCGACCGTCTCTCCCTGTATCGACGCTTCGACTGAGGGATCTCAGTCTAAATTCGCTAAATTCCCACTTTTTTCCTTTAGCGGTTCCGCTTCCACCTGGCTTCGATGCCAAAGTGTCGCTTATCCCTGATGATGAAGCCCCACCTTTACGGTTAGAGTTGCTAACTTCTTCCGGTTTTTGAAGGGTGCCGGCCCCTTTAGTTTTGATTTTAGTTTCTTCCATGTTTTTCCCACGAGTATCGGAGAAATATAGGTCAACTTGCGCAGAGATCCGTATACGCAAGCAAGGCTAAATACAACTGGAGGTCGCCAGGTATCCAGAGGGCTCCGTTCAAGACTGGGCTTTGTTAAATGGGCCCCCAGCCTAGCCGATCATCAGCACGGGTCGCGTAACACCTTAATCCAGCCCATTGGCTTACTGAGCACCCCACCCCCCGCCCTCCTCCCACATTCACTCACTCATTCACCCATTCATATGGATATCCCAAACAAATGGGACCCACTTCATTCATGGGATTACCGTTTATAGGGTTCCCCACTCACTACCTCGAGACCCGGTAGCACAAGGAGACGTGATGCTCAGTTCACCGTGGTTATGGTCGATGGTTTTAAGGCGCCATCAGTTCGCTTTTCCCTACTGGGTATCCTAGGCACTCAGAATTTGGTGAACAGAGGTTAACCACTCCCCCGTTCTCTGAGACTCTCCTCCCAGCAGAGCTGCGGTTGGGGACGGTTTATTAAATTTACCGCTAACCTACCTATCGATAGGCCGTTCACTATCCACCACCTGTGACCCCCCGATAGCTGCAGCTCGCCACGGGTGCATGCACATTACTAAATATAAAAAAAATTCTTAAATTATTAACCATTACAATTTTAAATTATTGCAAGATCTTAAATTAATCCACAACATGGTATCTTGTCGTTATTTGTATAAGGGACAGCCAATCCTTGTTTTATTATCTGTTATAAACTCATTTAAATTTTTTTGAAATTCATAAATTTTTTGAACCTCATTTAACACTCTTGCTAATTTTTAATTTGTATATTTTAAAATATATTATTTTTATAAAGACGTCACTATGTATTTTATTCAATAATTCACTATTTTCTATTTTCACAGCCGCTTAAATTTTTTTTATCTTAAATTTGAGAAACTAACTTGCCCAATTATATATAAAACTAAACTGAACGACAAAGACCAGTCTAAAAAATAATTGCGCATGTTTTAAAATGGGAAAATTACTTATGGGATGCTACCAAACATTATAGGTATTATATTCAGATTATGGTTGGGTTACTAAGTGCGCCAGACCAACCATATCAATTAGCATGATCAACAATAATATATAGGGGCTGCAGCTAAATCATTTAGCTCCTATCCAAAGTAAACATTTATTTGGCTTTCCTAAACAAATATAGGTGAGTTAACGATAGACTATAAAAATATCTCCGAAATTATTATTTTAAACTGCGAAAATATAGGGGAATCTCCAAAATATTTGTTATCTATACTTTATAGGCAGATGATCAACACACTTTTCTCAGTGTCGGATTTGAATAAACTAAATCATTAACACAAATTTGTAAACAATTATTCGACGAATTCGATCTACCAAATAGTAAATTAATGTTTTTCCATAAATCCCTTGGGCTAGTGATGTCGTTGAACATTCCATGATAATATTTTTTCTTAGCCCAATATTTTGCTTTGCAGATTTTTTTTACTTAAGCTGTTTAATTTATCCTCTAACATTCGTTTGATTCGATTATCTATATTGTTTCTACTCGTATATTTTTTTATGCTCTTCAATAGATTATTCTTTTGGCGAGTAAGTATCCAAATTTCGTAATTGATCCACGGACAATTAGTGGATTTGCATCAACATTAACTACTCGCGTGAATTTATTTGATAATTCTTGATACTTATCAATAATTAGACGAAGAATAGTGTTGGGATCTGCCTTACTCACATGGATTTCAGATAAATATGTTGAAAACAATTCGTTTATCATATTATAGTTAATTATTTTCGTTTGAAGTTGTTTGACCACATATTTATCCTTATATCGAAATTTGGAAAAAACTATGTTGTGATCGCTGAATAAATTGTCTGATTAGTTACCCCACTAATATAGACAGAACTACTAATAACATGATCTAATATATTACCACTAGAACTACGAGTTTCATTAGAATTAGTTACAGTTAAGTCCAAATTACTCAGTAAGTTGCAGTAATCTTTACAAATATTATTATTTTCTTTATTAATTGGAATATTAATATCCCCTACCATTATAGTGTCAAAATTGTTATCAACTTTCAATACGTTTTCAATATGGTCTAAAAATTTGGTGACATCAGAAGCTGGAGGCCTGTACACAGCACACACTTTTGTATTCAAATTTTTTAGTTCAACTAGTACGAATTGAAAATCAAGTAATCCCTCATCAACAGCAGTCACCCTATAGTTTACATCATTTCTGATAAATAAAGCTATACCACCACCTTGTCTATCATCTCTACAGCTGAATGTACTGGAATAATTACTGATGGAAAAAAATTGAGTATCAATGGACTTTACCCAAGTTTCAGTTAACACAATAATATGGATGTCACAAGAAAACGAATCTATTACTTCTAAAATTCTATCAAATTTAAATAACTCATTCATGCTACAAATATTCAATTGGAGAATATTGAGTTGCTTATATTTATTAATCGATGAAAAAGAAGAAGAATTTTGATTAATACAGTCATCGAGATTCAAAAAAATTAAAATAAGTTACACAGTAAAAAATATTAAGTTTATCGTAAAAACAATATATTTTATATTCAGATTTGTTAGTATTTCGCACAGCGGTTTCGTCAAGTTCTCCGCTAGAATTTTTGAGAAGGATAATAAATAATTTTTTTGCGAGGGGAGAGCCGCAATGACGAAAATGTTGCTTATCGACATTCATCTATTAAAATCGATGCACACGGAACGACAGCTTATTGAAATTACTGAAACGTATGTCATAAAAACAGCAATGACTAATACATAGACAATATACATAGACCGGTAACAACTAAATGTCAAGTGAGTTAATTTCAAAGAAAAAAAGAGATAGACAAAATATAATCAGTGCTGTATTTAGAATTTTTATTAACGAATGCGAATGAAGTTAGTTACTTGTTCGATGTAAATAAACAGTAGAATTACATATAAGTTTGCCTATATAAATTACCAGCATTCAAGCATTTTAAAATATTTGTTTTTACGATAAACTTAATATTTTTTACTGTGTAACTTATTTTAGTTTTTTTTGAATAGTTATTTTAATTATAATAAAGTTTTTATGTACTGAGAAGTGAGACAAAACCTTTCTACAAATAAAGTAACAATTTAATTTTATTATTATCATCCATTGCTCAACAGCGTTCAATGTCAAACTATATAATTTTTTAAATTATTTATAAAATTAAGGTTGACAAAAAAAAAATTATAATTCAAGTTTGCCAAGTACATGATCAATTCTAGTGTTCGAGTTTTCTTTACCATTAAGTTAGCAATGAAAGTCATTTTCACTTTGGTTGTGAGACAATGTTATAATGGTATGTTTGGTACGCTTGTTTGGCACTATTTATAACATATTTACGAACATTTTTTATTTGTTTATTTAAATTTGACAGCGATGTTTTCAGTCATAACTTCGTTTAAGTCCTAAACTTACCTTTTGTTGTTAACAATTTTAAATATTATAAAATAATAAAATAAAATTAAAATATTTTTAAATTTTTTGAATCTTATTTTGATCTATTTAGTGTCATTTATATTATTTAAAATATTAGTAATATAGCTTAGCATTGAAAAAATTTACTGGCAGTATTTGTACTCTATAACTAAAACAAATGATTGTTTTAACTGGTTCTCTAAGCTACAACTTTTTAATCCTTTACTGCTTGTATGTACTCATTTCCACATCTCACATTAGGAAGAGTACGTGGTGCATTTTTTATAATGTGGTATCCCCAATAGGCCTAATCCACAGTACAATTGCAATATCCTGCAAAAAATAAATAATAACCACTATTTTGAAATCAAAATACATGGCGCAACAAATTTGTTTCTGTTTGATAATTTTCTCGACTTCTCGTTGCAGAAATAGTTCAAACGTATATCGTAATATTTCTCGACAATGGACTGAACTAATAGATGTAAATGTTTTTGACTATGACTATATTGATATTCATAGTTCTCCGTAAAAATGTTTTCATTTAAAAGATTATGATGAACATTATAACATATTTTTCTAAAAAACTTAAAATTCGATTGAATTTGGGTTATGATCCTGTAATCTGCTATTCTCAATTCTTATTTTATAATTGCTTCGGAATACTTGCATATTTTTAAAACCGATGATCAAGGTGTAATAAGACCTCCGTGATTTTTCAAATTTATTATTATTATTATTATTATTCTCTTTATTTAGAAAAAAAAAACAGGTTACATACATTAATACAAATCATAAACTATTTCTAATAAAGTTAGAGCTCCTAATAGGTTTTTAGAACCTGTGGGGGAGCAAGAAAGAAAAAAATCATGAAATTTAGGTTGCCAAAAGTGTACAAATAAAAATAATAAATTAAAAACTATCATAAAAGAATAAATAAATAGCACATACAATAAAATTAAAATTCCAGCTCATATTTAGTGAATACAATACAAAAAAGAAAAATTAGAAGTAGGTTTCAATGTTGTCTATATTAATCAGCCAATGTCGAATCATTTTATCAAAATAGTGTTTGCGGCCAATCGGAATGAATTTCAACTCTATTGGTAATTTGTGAAACCAATACAATCCCATATAAAAGTAAGACCTTCTGAACCTTTCATTATTACAACGTAAACCGGCAAAGTTGTTCGGATTCCTTAAAGTATACGTGTGATGAATACGACTATGGAAACTGGAACTCCGAACAAAAAACATCTTTAATACCTTATAAACATAGAGATATCTTAAAGGTAATAATTTCAAATCTCGAAATAAGGGAATTGTTGGAGTTGTTAAAGGCCGACAATAAATCAATTTAATAATCCGTTTTTGTGAAATGTATAGGTCCTCTATATTGGAAAAATAAATCCCACCCCAGCTTGATATACCATACATAATAATAGATTCAACTAGTGCATGATATAGAACTCGCAGTGTTGACGGTGGGCATAATTGCTTCAGATGGTAGAATTTATAAGCCGCAGTAATAACATTTTTTCTGACAATGGTGAGATGAGAATTCCATTTCAACTGCGAATCGATGGTAACTCCTAAGTACTTAAACTCATTTACGAGGGAAATTTCAAAGCACTGCGATGAACATGAGTGTCCAGAGCAAAATGGAACATGATACAAAACCTTAGAATTGGGAGATGCGGCCTGACCAAAAAACATTACTCTGGATTTATTACTAAGAGCCAGGCGATGGTAGTAAAACCAATTACCAAGATTCACTAAGTCTGTGCAAACTAGGTTCTGTAATTCCGAAGGGTTTGCTGAGGTGTAACTTAATGCTAAATCGTCCGCAAATGCAGTGGTGTGCCCCAGAAGATCGATGTCGAATATAGAATTTATGTAGATTAAGAATAGAATAGGTCCTAATACTGATCCCTGCGGAACGCCGCAATTTAAGTAACCAGGTTCACTAAATTTATCATTTATTTTAACAATTTGGCTACGATTGTTGAAATAACTAACAAACCAGTCAAAAACTTTACCTCTGATACCTATATTTAATAATTTGTTTGCAAGAACCTCGTGATCCACCGTGTCAAACGCTTTTGCAATGTCTAAAAATAACGAAGCGGATTTTTGCGAATTGTTGAAAGCCGAGTAAACATAACTGAGGTGATGTAGTAGTGCTTCTTCAGAGGATCTTCCTGCTAGGAAACCAAATTGACTACGGCTAAAAAAATTGATTTTCTCCAGATAACCGAGCAATCTACGTTTTATTATTTTCTCAAATAGTTTGGAGAAGGAACTTAGCAACGAAATAGGTCGATAATTATTTAGTAATAGCACATCACCTTTCTTATGAATTGGAATTACAAGGGCTGATTTGAAAACATCTGGAAATACACCACTTTCTAGGCTGAAATTGAAGAGGTAAGCTAAAACATCTACTAGATACCACACGCAATTTTTTAAGATTAGGTTGTCGATTCCGTCAATTCCACAAGAGTGTTTATTTTTCAAACTACTAATCTCTTTTATAATCTCTCTGGCGCTAATCGAATCAAACACACAAGACATACTAGGTGAAGTGGTCGAGTCTAAAACATATCTGCTATAGCCTGGAGAATTAGGCGAGAAGTTAGTGTTGTTCAAATTATTTGTTATCTCCGATGGAACGTTGAGGAAATAAGTATTGAATTCTTTACTTATAGATTGATAATTTGAAATAAGAACATCAGATTGGTATTTGTAAATTTTGGTGATTCGGTTTTTGTCTTTATTTGTTCCCAGAACTTCATCAATAGCCTTCCATGTGAGTTTAGAACTATTTTTAACATACTCAAATTTCTTCTTGTAAAATGAATTTTTGACAAATTTAATTCTAGCATTTACTTCCTTGGAGAGTTTCTTGACAAATTTTTCCAAACGTGCATTAGTGGGATTATGGCGTAATTTTCTAGAGAATTTTTTTAATTTATGAACCTTCAAAAGGAGATAAGAATTCATCCACGGTTTCAGTTTTTTTAATGTAGGGGCAGAAGATTCGACCTTAGATTCACGAATGTGCGATTTCAGAATAAATAAGAACCTATCAAAAGCGATATTGCAGTTATTCTCACCATAAACAGTCGCCCAACTTTCAGATTGTAGACGAGCATTCAGACGGCTATAGTCAACTCTCGAAAAATTAGCAGCTACACTATTTTGAAGCACAGGGATCTGAGATGCAAAAATGTTTAGCTTTATTAAGTTGTGGTCAGATAGATGAATCGGTGTGTTTTCCACAGTAAAAATAAACGAATTTGTTGATTTGATTAACACATGATCAAGACAAGATGAATGTCTAGTAGCTTCATTTAAAAGACTTAGAAATCCGTGGGAGGCTAACATGGTAAGGTAACTATAGCATTCATTGATATTAAGTAAATTTATGTTGATGTCTCCCAGAATAACTATGTTATTATTATTAATTGATAGAAGTAACTCCTCAATATCGACACAAAACGCGTTTACCGGTTTATTACAAAATCTATAAATGCAGATAAAGGTCCAATCATGACGCCCCAAGGTAACATTTAAAATTAAAACATCAGCTGTGGTCCAGTTGTAACAATGAAAAGAAGATACAGTTAAATTTTGATTGATAAACACACCAACACCACCAGATCTATAATCATCATTACAGCAAGCAATGAAATTATAATTTGGCAGTCTGTAATATGAAGATTCGTGTGAGTAAATCCAGATTTCCGAAACAAATATTAATAGTGGTTGCACTTTTAAACTAGATAAATAAGCACTGAAAATGTCGAAGTTTGCTCTCAAACTTTGAATGTTTTGGTGAATTACACTACTCATAATATAAGACTAACAATTCAATATGCATACAACAAATACCGAAAAACAAATTTTGAAGAGTGAGAGCAAAGTACCACATTTTCAATACAGCCAGATAAATCACAACAACGAGTAATCTATTCCAAGTAAATTTCAAAATATTCCGACTAATTATAAATAAATTTGAAAATGTTAAAAAAATAAGTTTTAAGTTTTTTGAGTAAATCACTAAAAAATAACTCAAACAGTGTTTAAACATCATCCAAATCATAACAAACACTACCACCATAAAAAAAATAATTACCGGAATCAAAACAGCTGACTGATTAATATAAACAAACATTATTTTTGACAACAAAATGTATAAAGAGTTAAGCTGGAATATGGAAAAAATATATAAAAAACAAATATGAGCTAATAAAGGTAAGATAAAAAAAACTACTTAACGTTACATTATTTAATTCTAGATACCGAAGCAGCAACCGCTTTATCCAATTGCTAGTGTATGATGTTCTGGATATGAAAAATATCGTTCATGGAGTGAATACGATAGACGTCAGAATCAGCCGATTTCTTTAGGTAAATTTGTCCGGCTTTGCACCATAAATATTTAAAGTTTGATGGCAGTTTTATGTTTTTAGCCTCATGATACAGCTGTGATTGTAATTTTGAAAGGCGGTGCATTATATGGATTTGATGCTCCCGGTGGTTTTGCGGCAAGATGATATCCAGATCTTTAGTGTAAAGTGATTTAATTTTGCGCATTTGCGTTAAAACTTTTTGTTGTAGATCGATGGATTTTAGTTTAACAATAAAGAAGTTGTGACGAGTTACATAATTGTTGGTTTTATTCAGTGTGGTTTTGCTAACGTTTCTACGAATGGGTTCGATCGATAAAATATCATCCGGTTGAATGGAATTTTCGACTTTACTAATAGTGTTGAAAATCATTCCACTAATGTCAACATGTTCCATCGGCAAGCCACTGATTGTAATGCTTGAAGCGTTTAGCATTTGAGCTGGTTTGTCATAATCAGCCTCCATTTGATGTAATTTTGCAGAGTGGATACTAAACTGGTCTTCTAGATGTTTAAGTTTCGAAGTGAGAGCATCGTTCGCAGCTTGGAGAGTATGTACTGCGTCTTTAACTTTGTCCAGAGCAGATAGTTTCTTTTCCATTCGTTTTAATTGAATCATAATATCGGCTAGACTCACGTTCACATCACATTCAGAGTCCGAGATTTCGTTGTCAATCACAGATTGACTGGATTGTAGACGACAGCTTTCACATAACCAATTGACAGTTCGATTATTAATATCACTTAACAATTCCTGTGAGATACAAGCGCACTTAACATGGTAGAAATTTTCACAAGGACCGCTACATTTAATACCAGGAAGTCGTCCTTTTTTGTGAAATTGGCACCACACGAGCGGCAGGTTACGGTCATTATTTTACAAAGGCGCGAAATTGATTGACAATAAAATGGTTGACGATGTTGTACTTTGCTATGAAGATGTGAATCACGCACGAATAAATTAACAAATCCCTTATATTTTTGGTGAACTATATTTTAAATATGACTTAATGATTTTATTAATATAAAAATTAAAGCAAAAATTAGGTAAATTTAATTATTTTATTTATTTTTATTATTTTATTATTTTAGACGTATTTTAGATGTTTACACTTTGACAACTACGAATGAACTTTATCAAAGAGTTTGTATTAGATGACAACAATCTTCATGACAGTTGAGTTTTTTAAAAAGAAATCGAACTATAAATCCCCCAATATACTCAATCACATTAATTGAAAATTCACTCAAAGTAATTGGATACCCCAAAAATTCTTCCTCATAAATATTGTGTGTGTTGCTATTTTCATTTTCGAATTCGGCTTGTATGTCCGGTGATGAGAAGTTTTTTACCATAGCTAACCTATTTACCGAAGAATTGATAAGAGTATCGAAATTAAAATTAGATACATTTAAAATTCAAATTTCGGTTTGCGGAATGCAATTGCCCATTTTATCGCTAAGTTGTACATGAGTTAGTGTGCATTTGTATGCTGTATAAAATTGTTTTAATGTAGGATTTGAATTTCTTCCTAACGAACAATTAAAAAAAAAAAGTTCAACATGATCTTGACTAAGTTTATAAAAGGAAATATATTTAAGTGAGGTCTGTTAGCAAATAATTATCATGAAGAATTTGTATATATCTTTTAGACAACTTTTTATACCAATAAATCCAGATTTACTTCTTGAGTGAATAATTTTGGTACCATCTGAAAATTTTAAATTAAAAATGTATTCTACCAAACGGTTAATATAATTTTGAACAAATTTAAAATTACTAGAATTTATAGGTTTTTTATAGCCATAGTCTCGAAAACGTTTACTATTTAAAACATCAAATAAATTATTAAATATTCTAATAAATTTTATCGTTGCAGCACTACCTTCAAATTGGAGTAATTACTCAATGTTTGAACCGCTAATCGAACTTTCATTTTTTGATTGGTAAAATAGATATGCGCCTTGCGTAATTTATTAGCTAGATGGAAACCTTCCTGGCTTTGAATTTTATGAAGTTCTTCCAAGTAACCCCATGAAATTATTTTGCCGTCTATGACAATTAATGAACGATTAGATGCTAACACATTTCTAACCAATTTGAACATGTGACAAGGGTAAAAAATATTAAAAATTGATGAGAGATATCCGGAAGACGAAATGTTAGATGCATATTTTAAATTGTAGTACCACACTCTAGTTCTCGAGCAACTGTAAAATTTGTTGCTAAACCATCAAAGGTTACTCCAATGGTAATCACTCTAACGTTGTGTAATAATCGCAGACAATTTTCGATCAAATTTTTCTTCTGAAACGAAGTACAAACAAGTAAATACAAACATAAATACAATTACCTGGGTAGCTAGAGAGTTATCACTTTCATTGTTGCCCTCAAACTCAACACATCCCCATAAATTTTTTTGTAATAAAATCGTATTCGTATTTTGGGTGAATAAACACTCATCCACACATACATTTCCTACATCAATCTCTCCATGCTCCTTTTTAGAACGAACCAACAACTCTAACGTATGGAACGATTCCGCTGTAAAACCGGGAAATCCTTTTACCACCTTGCGTACCAATTACTGAGAGTACGAGAATGAGGTAGCCAATTATTAAATTGTTTACGAACATAATCGTAGGCCCGTGGGGAATAAAAGTTTAAATTTAATGCAAATTTCTTCAACTCTTCTGGATAATTTTTTGTTAATTTTGATTTCAAACTTTTATCGATATATCTATTAAAAAAGAGTGAGTCTATTAGTACTCTCAAGTAGATGTGTAAACATGGCGTGTGTAGTGCGTGTGCACAGTTTACTTTGAAGGAAGAAAGAATGCAATTTTACTAACCAGTGATTTTATTTGTTTATTATCATTCAAGATGCAGATACTGTCGACTCGAATTTTTCTAATTTTCATTGAAAAACTGCACAATGGTCGTCCCAAATCTTGTTGAGATATATTTCGATCTGAGTTCATGTGCAAATCGAATTCGTCTCGCAGGAAGTTTATAAGTGGTTCAGCTTGAGGAACAGCAAAATTAATATTGAAATCCCCGGTCATAATCATCGGCAACAGATGATAGTCTCCTTGGAGAATTTTTGAAATTCTTTTAGAATATGGAGCAACGACGAAATATATGAACTTCATTATGTCTTCGACAGATTTATTCGGAGGTGAAAAAATTACAGAAAGTATATTATTTCCATTGAGAAGCTGAAGTTCAGCCGTGTATCAATGGGTTGTGTTGTTACGGTCATACCAGTTTTTTGTTCAACGATGATTTCTTTATACGAAGTGACTGTATAAGTTCTACTTGTATTTTTATATATTGCTACTCAGCAGCCCACTGACTTTCTTTCTTGAACTGAATGCAGCATTCAAAATTAGTAATATTAAAATGCTCGTCATTACGTAGCCAGAACTCGGAAAGCAAGAAAATTGAGCAGCTCTGCGTGACTGTATCAGTTAGGTCGAGGTGATGTGACCTGAGACTATGGCAGTTCAATGTTAAAAACCAGACGTCATTATTATCTCGTACAAAATTCGCCATTACAACCTGAGCTATACTTAGTGGATTTGTAGTGAGGCGCGATAGCTCATTTTGAAGAAGACCCGTTGAGTTCCCATTTTTACATCCATGGTAGAAGACATGAGCATCGATAGAAAACGTAATGAACAGTCCTTCGAGACTCGTTACTCGTGATAAAGCCATATACACAAGTTGTTGACTGTGTCTTTTATCATAAGAGTATTTATGCGATGCATAAATTGTGGTGGCACATTCAGGTACGACTGGTAAATAATTACGCTTAACATTAATTATCCGATTGTTGTTTCGATTAACAGTTGAGCTTGTTCTAGAAATGGGCACCAAACATCGGTCGATATTCGTTTTCTGCACCCATCCAGCTTTAAGCCGCCTGATCTTCTTGCCAACTTTTGACGTTTTCATACTTCTCGTTGTCCCTCCGGTCAGGATGGCTGCATTCGATATAGCTCAGACAGCCTGTAGTTCTATTCGCAAGTCCATCTGTTGCGTCAATATTGGTTTTGAGAAAGTAAGGCCGACCTATGACAAGTAAAAGTTTGTACGGCAAATTATTTGTGTCCACTATGCTCATTTTAGGGATCTTCTGACGGAATTGCTACTCCGGCAGTCCGCTGATCATCTCTCTTGAACCGAACGATGCATTAAACATAGGAATATTAACATGCTCATCATTGCGCAGCCAGGTCTCGGAAAGCAAATGAATTAAACATCCCTGCGTGACTGTGACCTGAGACTCTGGCAGTTCAATGTTAAAAACGAGACGTCATTATAACCCCCTTTAGTAGAAGACATGATCATTGATAGCCGACGTGATGAACATCTCCTAGAGACTCGTTACTCATGATAAAGCAACATAGACAAGTTGTTGACTGTGTTTTTAACCCTCATGTGAGTAAAAAAAAATATCTTAATTTGAGTGATTAGTACTTACATGCATTTTGTATGGAAACTTATTTTTTCCACGTGCGTCCAAGTTGTAACATTTCTTATTTTTAAGTAAGATCGTAATCTACCAATTGAATTAGAAGTTGTCATAAAAATTAAAGTTTTTATTGAAAGTAAAACATACAAAAATATACGTCTAAAAGTGTAAAAGGTACCCGGGTAATCACGTCACTCACATTGGGCCTTGCACACTTTAATTCTTTCAGCATGATTCTCTGATTTCAAAAAATCAATCGACGTCCACATTTGATTTCTTGCGCATTTGTAGGGGGTACCAAAAAATTCGGATTGTTTTGTTTGGTTTGCTTATACATATTAAAAATAAAAATAATTAATTTAAAACTGTAATATTTAATTAATATATTTTATTTTAAATTATATATTAAATTAAATATAAATTATATTTTAAATTAATCATTTTTATTTCTATTTTTTTATTATAAGCAAACAAAAAAATCCGAACGATTTTTTTGGTACACCCTTTTTTTTACTATAGCCTTTCTTTTTTTATGTATGTGCGTAAAATTATGTTTTTTGATTTATTCGAATAGTAAAAAATATTTATTATTTGCTGCGAAAATGGCTTCCTTGGTTGAAAAAATATATTTTTTGCACTAGAAGCAAACATTAAACTAAAATTAACCCAAAAACGACAAATAAACAAGATGTTTATCTATCTACGTAACAGTGCGAAGAAATATTTATCTACGTAATAGTGCGAAAAAATCAATGAATCAAAAAAAAAATATTGACGAAAAAAGAATCAACAATTTCCCCACCAAAAAATTAGTTTATGGGTGAAGGGGAAAGAAACGAAGAAAGAATCACGCTGAAAGAATTAAAGTGTGGAACCGCGGATTAGGGTTAATTGTAATTTTTTTTTTGTTTTTTTCTGATCGATGGAAATGTCGATGGTTTCTATTTAATTTTTTTTAATTAGTTTTTTTGTTTTCCCTACTATTATACATATACAGACACAAGCATGCCATGTATAGTACAGAATTATTTTTATTGAGTTTGTTGCTTTTTTTCAAACGAAGTAGGTACGTCATTTCCGTTCGTTTCATTTACAAGTTTACTCTAATACAAAAAATTTTGGTAGGTGCGAGTAAAGATGTTTACACATCAATAAAATTAAAATTTGGATCACATACGTTCAAAAATTTATCTTTTAGACAAGAAGTAATCCAATTTTTCTCTGCTAACTCTTCTAATAACTGTCCCAAAATGTATATTTTCCTTCTTTGTCTATACAAAGTTTGTCGCAGGTTTTTAGTTTTTTTACATATTTAATTTTTTATTCTTTCTCTCAAAAATCTTAGTTTTTGATTTCTTAGCTCAATTCTAGGGCTTGTCGAAAGGTCGGTACCAGAAGATTTCATTGCTCGGCTAATACTCATTTTACTAAAATTCTTGTGCTTGTATGTAGTTTTGATAATTTTTCGAGCAATAGAAAGACCACTGCTGTTACTACTAATACTACCGCCACTGAAAAATGGAGAATTTGATGCTTTGGTGTTATAATAAGTCAAATCTAAAGTGCCACACGTATTTCGTGAAGGACTTTTGCATAATTTATGAATATCGTTTTGTTGGGTTTTGGGTGAAATATATAAACGTTTGTCAATTAATGGTAATATAATTTTTGTGTCCGAACTAATTTTATCACGACAAAGAGAACTATTTTTATCAAAATTTAGTTGAGCAACATTGTCGAGATCACTATAATCATAATATTCGGAAGAATATAGAGGAAGTTCTAGTGCATCAAAATTTGATTTAATTTCAGCTCGATTTTCGATCATGTTATTATTACAATTTGAATAATTAAGCTCCATAGAAAACGGAACTTCACAAAAAGCAGCAACACATGTGTCCGTGTTAAAATAATCATCTATTTGTTGCGATTGAACTTGTACAGGGTCTAGATTGGACTCTAATACTCGTAAATCACTATTTGGGAAAATATTCTTCAAATTATCGGAATCTGAATGATTCAACAACAAAGTCGGAATTGCCATTGTGTTAAAAATGCGCCTTGCTTTATTAGCCCGAAAACACTTTTCAACAAAATGAACGGAACAAACCACAGCCAAGGGAGTAATAGATTTTTCCTCTCCGAAATTTAACATTTCCAGGCATCGTCGCTTCAACTCCGGTAATTTTGGTAATCGGAAAGCAATATACCTGTTAAATAATATGTTGGATATTAAGATGTAAATAATGATTTAAAAAATAAAACTAATATTAAATATAAATTGATTTTTCATTTTAAGGTAGTTTAAGGAAGTCTGAATACCGTACGAAAACGAAGGTACTGATTTTTCATAAGTAGTAATTTCAGTAGTCAGTATTCATTTTTAAATAAGAATCGTACGAATCTGATTCAATTCAAATATGGATCTTGTATTTTCGTTCTCGTATCGTATTCAGGAATAGGGCCGCTGTATTTCTTTGGTAAACTGTCTAAATTTTCAACAACAATGGAATGTATATAAATTGAAAAAAATGTAGTAAAATTTAAAAAAAAACTTCATTTACGAAAGCTAAATTTTTGTGGTCCTACTTTCGTAAATTTACAACAATCCCATATATTTTTTGGACCTCCATACACACGTAAATTAAATTTTTTGGGCCTGCATACATACAAAGTTCATATATTGTAATGTGACCGTATGCAGAAATTTAAGTCGACCGTACACAAATGTGTATGTAAATAATGACAGCTTGTAATGTCTTCCGGATTTTAACAGATCTTAGTTAAATCGGAATTCGTTTTAAAAAAAAAGCATAATATCCATTTTTCAAATAAATAAAAAAATTGGCTCAATTTAACTCCAAACCATACCATGTGAGTAAAAAACCATAGTATGTAATGGCGTTTTTGATAAAATATTTCGCTTGATTTGAAGTACAACCACCACAATTGTGTGTATAGTTATAGTGTTTTTTTTCGGACGAAAATAAGTTTGAAAGGAATACACAAATGTGTAAGGTCCGTTCAAAAAACATACATAAATAAATTTTTAACATGGTGCTTTTGCCGTTCCCACACAATTGTGTTACCGGGCAGGCAACGGAATATAAATTAGCACATATAAATTATATAATATAAGTATTATTATTATAGTTATAGTGTTATTTTTCGGACGAAATTGAATTAACGAGAATGCACAAATGTGTATGTTGGTCCAAAATACATACGAAAATAAATTTTTGCTGATTTTCTTTCGTACGCGATTTTTACACGCACAATTATGATCGCGGGCCGGAAAACGGAGATAATTCGTAAAATCCAACTATTCACTGTCCACACAAAATATGTAATGCTCAAAATTATTTATTATTCAAATATTGAAAATATGTACAGAAACAATATGTAAAATGAGCCATTTTGCTTACACATACATACATAACTAAAAACGTTTTCAGTACGGAACTGGCGAAAACTATTGTACATAATTTACATCATCCACCACAATTATTTTTTTTTGATACATTTTATTTTAATAATGCACAAATTGCAAACACACAAATTACATTAAATTTTCAAATAATTTAATTTTGAAACAACACCAACTTTGGCAAACTTACCGATGATTAGCAATAACAAAAATTTTTCTGATCGTATAATTACGAATATTCACAAAGCGCTTCATTTTTATAACAAACCTTGAAATTGTATTTTAATCGTGCGATTCTGATATTAAGACTATTAAGAAGCTAACAGTAAAGAGGTTTTTCGTTAATAGGTTTTTTTTAAGGGAATCTCTTAATTGGTATTCTGTTAGTAATACCATTGTGTTTATAATTATATAGAGAAATCATGAGCTTAAAAAAAATATTACAATATCACCTCACCAGGAGCGCGGCATACAACATTTAATACTTTCAATGTATTTGTGTGATTCCACGTTTTCTATACTATAGTATACGAAACAAAATAGTATTTTAAATGTTTTCTTTTTAGTATTCTATAGATGTTGTTGTTGTTTTTTGCTTTTTATTTTATTTTTGTAATGAAATTTTGTTTCGTCGTTTTTTTTATAAACCAGCATAAAAAATAAATTACAGTTGATAATTGTATGAGAAATTTCATTCAACTTAACACAATATAAAGTTTAGTTTTTGCATTGAATTTTGCATAAAAAGCACCCAAGACTGTTAAAAATAAGATATCGTTTAAACATACTCGTAATAAGAAATAGTATTTTTAACGTGCCTAATATTGGATTATTGATTTATGAACTTAATGGCAATCTACTCGCGAACAGCTTCTTTTGAAATGTTAAAATTCGTTGTTTATATATGAAATTCTGGGTATCTCGATTTATGTTTTCACAGTCTAAGAATTGATTGCTATTTTATCTGGGGTCCAAAAATTAATTATTTTGTACCGGCTGCGTACTAAGCTTCATTTTTTTTCAAAGTAAATGATATTTTTTAAGTATATAATGGCAAATTGCATTCTATTCGCCCATTCCACACAGGGTGTGAAATAAGCAGCTAGCAGTGAACAGCTCAAAAATAGATGGTCTGGTGGTGGGATCCATGACACCATCAATACACTCTTCATTACACCGGCCATTAGAACGGAGGAGAATTTGGAGTTGGTTTCCTCATCCATCGGCGCGTTAATCATCATATCATCGATTTCCCGAGTAGTGGCACGCAATACAGTCAGCCGTAACCACCGCGGCGCAAAACACTATCGGAAGACCTCCGAGGTTCGATGATCAAAGTCGCCTGGTCGTTGAAAATAAACGAAAGCTTCGCAACACAAGAAGCACTCAAGCAGAATATCTCTGCGGTAGGAAAGCCACGACTAAATACATTCGACAAAAGAAATGCGATCATATGAGATCATGCATTGAAAACAGCAGCTTCAAAGCGGAAATAGGAAATTCTAGGGACTGTTTTGCCAATGCCAGGAATCTCATTAAAGACTTCCTCCCAAGAAGTACAGCCATCAAAGACAGGAGTGGAGAGCTGAGAACTAACGTGGCTGATGTTTTCTCAGTATGGCGAAGCTTCTTTCAAAATCTGCTAAATCGGAATGACGACGCAACCCCCATTAGAGCAATAGCTCCTCCGAATATCCCACAGAGGAGGAAACTTACGCATCTATTATAGTCGATTGAAAAATGTAAAGGCACCCGGTCTCAATGGAATCCCCGCAGAATTGATTAAGCTCGGAGGCGCTACTCTTGCAACAAGTCTATACGATCTCATCGTCTCTAGTTGGGACCAAGAAGAGCTGCCGGAGAATTGGAAGACCGCACTCATATGTCCGTTGCATAAAAAAGGCGACCGTCTTAAATGTGGAAACTAATGTTGCACTTGCCAGGCTCATCCCTCTCGCCGAAAACATCATTGGCGACTATCAATGTGGTTTTCGTCCCAACCGATCGATCACTGACCAGTGTTTCGCCATGAAAATGATCTTGGAAAAATGTTGGGAGTACAACATAACCATACATTAACTATATATAGACTTTCGACAGGCGTATGACAGTATAAAGCTCGAGAACCAATAAGCCGCGCTCATATGCGTAGGAATTCCAGAGAAACTTGTCTCTCTGTGTAAACTAACAACGTCTGGTCTGTATGTAGAATCATAATCGAAAGATCTGTGTCAGACTCCTTTGAAATAACATCTGGTGCTCGACAGGGAGATGCACTCGCGCCTGTGTACGTAGTGATGAAAAGCAACATTGAAACTTCGCGCTGTATATTTAATAGATCAGGCAAAATTCTTGGATATGCAGATGATATCGTGCTTCTTGGCCGAACACCTAACGATATCAAAGACAGCTTCATACCGCTCGATCGCTGCGCAGGAAGACTTGGTTTGGAAGTGAACAGTAGTGTAATGCCACACACTTATCATGAAAATTTCGACATCATTCGCGTGGCAATACACTTTGCGAAATAAGTACACGCGAAAAATATTTAATGATTTGAGAAATTGCATGAAATTGTATTTTGTAAAATAAACATATTTTATATTTCAAAATTTGTTTTGCTTTATCATGATTTAATAATAAAAATGAAATATGTTTATTAGGCATTACGAAATATTGAAATAATTAATATTAAGTTTTAGATATTGATTAAATCGATTGAGTGGAAAGACATTATTGTTTGAGGAGCCGTCGATTGATGTTCAAACAACAAAGGTTATAAAAAGATAAATATGTAAAATAAAATATAAAAGCCTAAATAAATCTATTCATAAAAAAGTTAAAAGTGAGTTTTAATGAATGTAAATAATAACATTACTTGGCGATCTTACAGTAGCAAAACCAAATTTTTATCAACACCGAGGAACATGTAAATGTCAGAATTGGCGACCATAACTTTGATAGCGACGAAAGCTTTAAATACCTCGGGTCAGTTATAATATTGTCGAATGACATGCAGGCAGAAATGGAAACCCAAAACGCAGCCGGTAACGAGTTTTCTACGTCCAATCAAAATTATTACGATCTAAACATCTATCGCAATCATGCAAGCTCGCACTTTATAAAGCAGTCATGATACCGGTGCTGGCTTTCGGAAGCGAGAGCTGAACCATGACTTCTAACGATTGTAGATTGTTATCTACCTTCGAAAGGAAGTTCATTCGTTCAATCTTTGGTCCAATTAAAGTGGCGAACAACGAATATCAAATTCGCATGAACCACGAGATAAAGAAACATCTTGGAGGTTGCGATATTATCGGATTCATCAAGTCCAATTGAGTTAGATGGTTTGGTTACCTTACAAGGTCCCCACAACATCTGATGACCAATAAAGTGTTCCATCATCAACCAGCCGTTGTGCGTCGTAGAGAAAGACCCCAACTGCGCTGGCGTGACGACGTCGAACAAGATCTTCATTTACTATGATGTCGAAACTGGAGGATGAGAGCGATGGAACGAGACGGATGAAGTCCCATAGTACGGGCGGCAAAATCTATTTATAGAAGGTGAAAGCCAGAGAGAGAGAGACAGCTCAAAAATAGAACACACAACAAGAAATGAAATAAAAAAAATTTAAGGCCATTTTTGAGATGTCTCTCGGAGCGAGATGGACCGAGAAGAATGGAAGGCGATTGTACAGACAGCAAAATTCCCTGTTGAGATTTAATAGTTAGCGAAAGAAGAGAGAGGGGAGGGAGCAGATATAACAGAGTAGGGATACAAAAAAAAATTTAAAATAATTCTACAAATTAATAATACCAAGAAAAATAAAATAAACTTTATTTTCAATGCTAAGTTTAATTAAAACTAAAATACATAATAATTGCTTAAATTAAATTCATAAATATTTTTTCAATCTTCCCTTCAATTGTTGAAAACCATTGTTAGCTTTACTGCTGGAAGTATTAAGTAACTTCTTTTTTTTATTTGAAGGCCTATTAGTTTGCCGAACTTTTAATATTTTATTTTTAATATTATTATCTTTAAGAGAATTATTAAAGTGTTTAACAGTAAATCTAATTAAAACTTTTACAATAAAATTTAAAATTTCATCTTTATGAGATTGGCAATGACTGAAGAATTCTTTTTTACTAGATATAACGGAAATCATATTAATTGAGACGCGTGGCTTAAATTTAAAATGTTTGAAAAATTTATCGAATATTAAAACGATTTCCTTTAAATCGTTTTCAAACATATCTGACGGTGTAGTCAAACTTCCGCAAGGCAAGCCTTGTTTAGATGATTTTGATTTGTAAGCACGTAAATTAATCAATTTTGCCGATTTTTTCTCCAAATTATTAATTTCTTTAAAATAATTTTTGCACAATATACATTTATTTTTAAAAATAAATTTATGCGCAAACCATCCAGCGACATATGCATTCGCACAGTTTTTTAAAGCAACACACTTAACAATTTTATTCTCGTTAATAATTTCGAGAATGTCTTTTATTTCATTTTCCTCGTCGTCTTCTATCGCGGCTTCAATAGTCTCCAAATCAATATCATCATCATCTAGTTCACGGATTACCAATGCGTTTAATGAGGTACACGACATTTGTTCTAATAAATTAATCGAATTGGAATATTCATATCCACTTAGGTTAGGCGACTTGAAATTTTGGAAACAAATTAGTTTGAGGTTTCTACATACTCGAAAGGCCGAAGGATTTTTTTCATAGCTGCCTCTATTTGTGCGAATCATTGAAATATTATTTTCAATAGGATCTTGATTTAAATGGGATGTTATTAAAAAATGCTGTTCAGGATCCTTAGAAACGTAATACCATAAATTTAGCACACCATTAATGGTTTGTTGAAGGCCTGAAAAACAATACGGAAAAGTCATTTTCCCTTCAGATTTCCAAAAATATATTTGTTGTGACGCATTTTTCAAATTATCAAGAATATCTAGTTGCTCTTCGGAAATTGCATTTTTATCTGGATTTGATGCAAACCTGCTAAAACTATTTAAATTATCAAAAAGCTTATTGAGCCATCCAATAAATGTAGCTGTTGAAATAGCAGTATTTTTTCAGCTTCAGTGAAAAAATCATTAGCGATTGCTGCAAAAATACCCATAGATACTCCTTTGCTGAATACTTGGGTAGCTAATTTAACAGACAATTTTTGAAAAGCATTTGGTTTTATATGCTCCCTCGTCAATTTATAAAAAACTTTAATTGTGCCCTCATCAAAATCGAATATTTTTTCTAATATTTTCCAAGAAACTCTACCGAATTGTGTTAATATATCTGCGTTAATTAATCTATTTCTAATACTTTTGATCAAATGAGGTACATCATATAGAAGAAATATATTTTTTTCATTAAAAACAAAGTAAGGCTTTGAAATCGAAGCACCTAAAATATTATAAGCACTTCTGTTGTTACTACCTTGGTCACAATTTACGGCACATACATCAAATCCCAAAAGTGTTATTTCTGAAATGCAATAACAAATAATTTTATGCAGATCTTTCCCACTAACATTTCCAATATAGATGCCTAAAGATTGTTTCCAGTTGCTATTTAAACCGCGAAGCATAAGAATTGGAGCATGAGTTGCAATAACATCTTTACTTTCTTCTGATGATATAAATTCTAATTCTGGCTTTATAGCCATTTCATCTAATAATAAAATACATTTTTTGTTTATGTTAGATAGTTGAGCGCTTTTAATGCGGAGCAAATCAATAACACTCTTCATTAGTCCCGTTGAAAATGGAATATTGGAATGCCACCTGCGAATGGTTGATACTGATGGCAATACAAATTCCAACTCAAGAAGGTATTTGTAAAGTGCAGGAGATTTATAATAAAATTTTAAAAACAGATCTCGCTCTTCGTTTTGCCATTGAGATTTAGGTTTATGGCGAATCTGGGACAATATAAACGTTCTGACCGGATCATTTTTACTGCTGAATATTTCATTTATTTTTTCGGTAACCATATTTTCTAATGGCTCCAATTTCTTTTTTTTTGGAGATAGAAAAATAAAGCGCGGAATTTTGGAACGAGGAGAATTTATTAAAACCTCTTTTGAAACATAATGCACTTCAGGAAAATGTTCTTCTTTAATTTCTAGATTTTCATTATTACTGTTAAGACAAATATTCCGTAGCCGGTTTGAATAAACTTTCAAATTTGGGCCGGGTATAGGTAAATTTCCTTCCAAAGACAAATGATAGTCTTCAATAAACGGCGAAACTGTTTGCATATGTGTGGTATTCTCATCTGAGCTATTTCGAAGATTTTGCAAAGAGGTTTCTTCTAAAGAACGTTTTCTTCTAGTCGCGGTGATAATTTTTATATTTGAAACACTTAGCAAAACAATACATTCACTGTCCATACTGCTAAGGTCACACGCACAAATATTGGGATAAGGAATAGGATAAACATTTTTATTTAACATTTTTTTGGTACCTAAAACACGAATATCAGTATCGTAAAAATGATTCTCACAAAATTTTATTGGTGATTTTGAAATTTCTGCAATTGTACTAAGATTTTTGTTGCCAGAATGTTTAATCCAAACATTTCTTCTATTATCATTTGGCAAATTAAAATACGACAAAAAACTTCCACTTCTAGAAATATTTAAACATCCTTCGTAAACACAAGGATAGGAAGATATAATTACTTTAACAGAAAAGTTTTTAATCACTTTAATTTAATTCTTAAGTCACACAAATTTATTTCAATCCTACAATAACTCGAATGTAACTGAATGCATAAAAATTAATCTACCAATAAAACAAAAATATAAAAATACTAGAAGAATGCACACACACTACACACACATATTTCGAAAAATTTACAACTTTATAATTGTAAGAGCAATGCCTCCTAAACCACAGGCCTCTTACTACTCTCATTTTTTGCACATGACGTCAATTTATGTCTAAACTGAGACTGCGCATTAATAATATTAAGATATTTACACTAACAAAACAACTAGAGAAAGCAACAACAATGTAGACATAGCGTGTCGTCATCATTTGGTGTATGCGGCCTGTAGTTTAGGAGGCATTGGTAAAAGCGATATTGTACACACGACCACGAATACTATCCTAGTCAAACGAAATCCAATATAAATTTGTAATTGTATAATCTTGCGTTGCGAGGCAACGAAAATGAGGAAAAAAATCATACGAAATTACCGTTATGAATGAGCACGGTGATATACTGATACATATGCAATACAAATGATAATGTAATATAGTAAAATCTAAAAAATAAAAATGTTAAATCGTGTATGGAGTGGTATCTATTGAGGTAATATTGTACTTTCTAGTAATTCCACTATTTATTATAAACACAATGGTAATACTTTTAAAATTTATTTTAAAAGTATTACTTTAATAAATTAGACAATAATAATCGTCCACTGATTACGATATTTTAACTTCGGGACTATGACCTTGTTGCTTCCGTTTATCCGTTTGCGCAGCACCCGCAATTGCGCCGCTTGGTAATTTGGTATCTTACTTCGTTTAATATCGACTATTTCTCGACTAACTCTCGATAAAGAAATTTCTCACAATTATTTTTTTATTAAAATATCGTTTAAGACCAGTGAAGTTGGACAAAACTTTTTGGACAAACATTTACGGGAGTGTTCTTTGTGAAGTTTCTGGACACAATTTTATTTCTTGGACAAAATTTTTTGGAAGTGTGGAATTTTAACAGTGTATTTATTTTATATTAAAAGCAAAACAATATTTATAATAAATATTGATAAAACAAAAGAAATTGTTTAACATTAAAAAAATCTAAAATGCTCATTATTATAAATTTTTCAATAAATCACGTAACATACTGTATAAAATGATACACCAAATAACAAAAATCTCAGAAATTGGCTCGCATAGTGACTATATACGTTCGAAAGGGGATACTTTGAGTTATTTAAATCAGTAAACCTCATCTCGAAATGATGAACAAGGTTCATGTATTGAATTTTTAAAGTTATACCAATACAGCGAGTCTGCGTGTCCACGGATGTTCTGAGATGGGGCTAACTGATTTAAATAGCTCAATGCATCCCCTTTCAAACGTATTTAGTTACTATGCGAGCCAATCTGTGAGATTTTTGTTTTTTGGTGTATCATTTTATACAGTATGTTACGTGATTTATTGAAAAATTTATAATAATGAGCATTTTAGATTTTTTAATGTTAAACAATTTCTTTTGTTTTATCAATATTTATTATAAATATTGTTTCGATTTTAATATAAAATAAATATACTGTTAAAATTACACACTTCCCTAAGTGTTCATAGACATAAATAATATATTGTGTGATTTAAAGAATTTTGAAGCCGTAATAAGATACATATTGAATAGTTATATTATATTAATTTGTGTGTGATGCGCTTGCAATGGCGTAGAATATGTATATTACAATTTCGTTTATATGTATTTTGATACCGTTGTTTGAATGCATCATAAGCATTGTATGTATGTAATTTTTCAATATGTATAGGACTATAATGATTCCAGAGGATGAATAAGATAAGTGTTTTCTCATTTTTTCCATTGTTTTAACACGTTTTAATACATATTAATTATTAACATATATTTTTCCAAATAAATTTTAAGTATATAATAAAATGATTACTGTATTCTATAACTCATAAAGGTGTAGAGTACTAGTATTCTCGTGGTGGTAGTATTGTTTGAGTATTGTTTGTGCCCGAAAGTGTTTTTCAATTATGTTATTCTGTTTTGTTACACTCGATAACAATTTTTGTTGTTCTTTTTGTGACGATTGTTTTTCGTTGGTACTTTCGAATTCTAACTTTTGTTTTTTATATTTATTTACTTGTACGATGTACATTATATTTTGTATGGAAACTAGTATTGGAGGTGTATAGCGGGATATATAATGTACATTTCAATACCACCGAAAATGTGGTTTTGCAATGTATATACAAATCTTGTTATATGCTTTCGGCTGTGCTTTGTATGGATGGGTATGTATTGATTACGAACGAAAAATATACAAGATCAGGGGACTTTTGTTTTCATTTTGTTTTATTTATGTCATTACATAATTATTATATTTTTACTTTTTGTGCTTGGTAGTGTAAATGTTTTTCTATATGAAAAAAAAAACGATTCAATCATTGATTTTTTGCTTTTTCATTTCATTTTGTGTGATCAATTTACACAGGGGCGGCGAGGATACGGTGGATGTGTATTGCGATAAATTTTCTTTTATATTGATGTTAACGGGCGATCGCTGAGTTTTCATCTATTGGGATTGGGAAATAACTTTATGGGTTGCAGTGTGTTGGTTTTTTATTCTAGAGAAGCGTGTAGCGAGCAGTCCTGGATCTACATTACATATTTTTCTTGGTACATTTTACTAAGATTATTTATGAAAATGATTATTTCCACATTTTGATTTCAGAAATTAACTAATTTTACTAATTCCTACCTCCAATTATTCACCGTTTGAGTATTAAATTGTTATATTTATTATGTTTTATATGATGAGCAATTTAGAGTTATCAAGGTTTATCAGGGGCTGCATGAATTAAAGGGGTCTGAATTGAAGGGTTTTTTCTGAATTAAAATAAGTGTTTTTGATTCGCTTTGGGGATGAATTAAAATCGGAGTTGAAGAAGAAATGAAAGAGTTCGATAAGGTGAATTTGGGCGAGGCATTTCTTGATTCATTTTTAAAATGAATTAATATAAATGTTCATAGAATGAAATAATATAAGCCTTTTTTATTTATATTTATATTTTATAACTAATCAATGTAAATCCATGCAACTATTATTTTCATTAATGAAAATTTTTGGAATTTAAATTTAAATTTTAGATAGAATGTGCCTTTTTTAATTCATTTTGAAGGTGAGTTAGGGTACGTGTTTTAAAAATGAAATAGTATAAGCCTTTGTTAATTCATTTCTGAGTTTTTTCCTTTTTCTAAATCGCTTTTTTTAATTCATAATTTTAAGTTAAAAATATGAATTAAAATAAGTCGCTGGTGTTCATACAAAAATCAACTTTTTTGCTTCATTTTTGGAGAACTTTCTTGATTCGGACTTTTTTAGTTCGGTACCCCTTTATCAGGTGTTTATTATTAATACTATATTATTCATTGCAGTTCCTGAGTAAGCTAATTTATTTAGTTCTAATGAATATTTTTGATTACAGAAGAATTTTGAAGCCGTAATGACTATATTTTTATTATTTGCAGCTTTATTATTTGACGCTTAGTCGAGGAATAAATACTCTTGGGATAAATAAGTTTTTGCCTGAACAGCTAACATATATGATTTTTTGCTATTATTGACATTTTTCCATTTAGCTAAAGGGAATTATTGTTGTGTAGCATTGCTTTTAGAGTAAGATAATTACGGTAAATTGAAGAAAAATGTCCACTAATTAAAAAGAGTCATCTATTATTTAACTCATTAACTATAATTTTATATAATAAAAGAATCTGGAGGTTCAGATATAGATGGAAGTGAAGCTAAGTCTTTTAAGCCTCATAACAAATAAGGCTATTTACCTTGGTTTAGAATAATATTTAATCATTGTTAATACTAATGAAATTTTATTTCTTATTTTAATTTAATTTAATTGTATATTTAAGATTTAATTTGTCTCACGACAATTGGTTTTATTTTAATAGATTAAATGACTATGGCTATATGTAACATTGAAGTGTCGGTGGAGGGAAACTTTATGGGTTGACTTATTTTTTGGAGGCTATACAATAAAATTTATAATCAGACAAATATTGATACATAGATGTTTTTTGTATTTTTGGGATCAATGGCACTTCTTTAATTAGATTATTTTCTAATAGCTACTTATTACTAGTTCTGTCATCTTACAGATTCCTGATTAGCTTAATAGTTTTATTTAATTATGATTGGGAATAAATTGTAATGGGTTAATTATACATATTGATTATTCATATATTACCTTATAGATTCCAGATTAGCTATTTTTGAAACCAGATGTCTTTGTTTCATTTTTATTTTTATTAATAAACATATTGGTTTATTAGGGATTGTAAGGTTATCCGTTGAAGAGGGGATCCATCCGTTTGATACTACAATATTTGGATTTGATTTATTTTATTTTTTTTGTTTTACGACAATCAAATTATAATTAATTTAGTTATAATAATCATTGAATTACATTACACATATTCTATTCAAGAATAATTTAAATATATCGTACAAAGTAATGATTCTCTAACGCATAATAATGACATTTTATTTCAGGAAACTTACTCGTACCATTAAGATGCCAACATTATTGATTCTCAATTTTTTTTAAATGCTATAATAAAGGTGTGTGGAGGGCCTGGCGTCGCGTTATTGTAAATTGATATAAGGAAATGGTATTAAATAAAATTTCAACACTCATAATAATGAAATTTTATTTCAGGACATTTACTAATTAATCAATTACTTTTTAGGATGTTGATTGCTGATTATTTATATCCCGAAGAACAAAAATAATTGTGCCGTCTTGTGCTTTACTAACTATTGACTACTTAGGTGTCTGTAACCGGGTCAAGTCTATCATACCTAACAATCTTTCCTATCCCTCCATCTTGTTATATGTAAAATTGGTGTACGGTTGGCCCGGCGTATCCGGGATCCTTGCTTAGTCTTGGCCGTACATTCTAATCAATCAATCAATCAATCAATGTTAAAATTACACACTTCCCAAAATTTTTGTCCAAGAAATAAAATTGTGTCCAAAAACTTCACAAAGAATACTCGCGTAAATTTTTGTCCAAAAACTTTTGTCCAAGAACTTCACACCGGTCTGTTTCGCTCTGAGATAGCAGTGTACAACTGACTAAAATGTAAAAAATAAGAGATACGTATTTATATCAGTGTGAGCTATAGTTGCAAAATATTGTGAAATCACAGTGGATTATTTATGCATAGTTGGAATTTTCCGTTGCATATATTTATGTATGAACTTAGTTATAATCTAACTATTTTTATAGCTATTTCGCGCAGTGTAGAATCAAACCATTCGAAACATCTTAAAAATTATAACTTTTTATGGTGGGGTCGTTTGACTTTTTCTGATAGGAATAGGGATCCAAAAATATCGGTACGTTTAGTGTAAATACTCATTTACAATGTTGCTTTGAAATGATGATGTAATCTGAATTCAAAATTGGAATGATGTTGAAACTTAATTATAATGCTTGGAAGAAATCCTCACGATCACGTTGCTTACGATGTTTATCATTAGTACGATTTCGAAGATTATGAGATAATCCAAGTAAAATTATGTGGAGCGGCAGATATATTTTTTAGGCTAGATTTCCCTCCTGGAACTATTTTTTTATATGTTTCGATTTTAATAATATGAGTTGATTTTACTGGATTGTATACTAGTTATGTTTCCTAAAACTAAAATTACAATTTTAATTTTATTTTAATTTAATGAAACAAAATAAACAATAATTTTTTCTTAGCTTCCAGGTCCAAAACAGAAAAACAAATTAATTCAAGATACTAAGACTGTGTGCCTGAGAGCGATTTTTTCGTCTAAATGACCGACTAAACTAAATTAATGTGTAGTTATGCTATTACCCACCAGTTTCTATCATTTAGACTCCTGCTGAGGTTGCTTGACTATTTAGTTGTCATTTTCATTTCTTGTTTTTATTGTTTTTTTATCGAAAACATTCGAGTAAAAATGCCTAAAAGGAAATACTCTAATAATTATGTGATTATAATCACATTCATGAATAAGATTCCCATATCCATATTTGTTTTATTTTTTCTAGTCCCTTGATTTTCAATAATAACAAATCGGTGTTAATAAATAACAAATTTAGTTTAGTTTGCAATTTAGTTTACAATCAGAGGCACAGCATATTTAAAAGATACTAGTGCCACCTTTGAATGAATGATATGAATCAGTCATTAATTTAGTTTAGTCGACAATTTAGTCGAAAAAATCGCTCTCAGGCACACAGTCTTAGTACTATACAAAACAAACACTATTATTTTTTTGTATTAGAGACATCTAGAATTAACTAGCGATATTATCGAAGATGAGGTTATCTCATAGGTGGTAGTACTGTAGTTTTATGTATAATCTTGACAGAGATGACCGATTGAGCTTTGATATGAGAGATTCTAAATAGAAATCAAATCCTTAAAATCAATAAATGTTTTGTTTAAAAAAGTCAATCTACACGTTAACACATGTGACGTAAATTTTATTCTGATTTGCTACTTTTCTTTTCTTTTGTTCTTCTATTTCTAAGGCACCTCGCTAATTGAACACATGAGTAATAACTTGCTCACATATTCTGTATACATATTCAGCCGGGCCACACTGTGCTTCTTTGATCAGGTTCATCTTCGTCTCTCTCCCCGTGTACCTATGAAACCGGTTTCAATTGCGACTCATTTACCAAACCAAAATTTGTTCTTTGAAACAGCATTAGCACAAACAAAAATGAAAAACAAAAATTTGAACTTTTGGCAAATAGATTTTAGTTTAAATTTCATTTTCGAGAGTGTAGAATAAAACAATAAAAAAACTGTTGTGCCTAAATATTAAATAAGATTTTAAAGTAGCAATAAAAAATCTATCTACTTATTTTAAACCGTGAAGCAATGCTTAAGAGAAACACTGTGTGGAACGGGCCATTGTTTTAATGGTAAAATTAGCAGAATAGAAGAAAAGTCAAATGCAAGAGACTCCAATGTCTTGTATCATTCATCAGATAGTCATTTCAATAAAATCTCCAAATGTAAGAAACAGATTATTTAAAAATCATTACCGTCTAAAGCAAAGAAATTCAATCTCGTAGTCCAGCATACAGCCAAACCATTAGTAAAACAAAAGTTAAAATTTAAAACTTATTGACGTCATGAATTGAATTCTATTATTATGTATTAAGCTTCATTTCCCATCGCCCAATGAAAACCTAACGCACCCAAAAAAAATGTTTACGAATCTTCAAAAAATCATAAAAACTGGAAATAAAAAATACTCATAATTTGTTTGAAGTTGAATCCTGAGGAGCTTATTTTTTTATCGCCCTCATAATTTTGTCGGGAGAGCAAAAAACTTTTGCGTTTTGCTTCATTTTATTATTGTTATTTACGAACGAATTGTGTGTCTATTGTTATCATTTTTCGCACGTCAAATTCAAATACGAAATGAAATTTCCTTTTTAATACTCGTAACAAATAAAAAAATAAAAATTGTGTGCCGTCGCGTAATGAACACAAAGTACTGTTGAATTTATAAGTTTAAAAAACTTTATGCTCTTTTATACAATCCAATAATAAAATGAGGCGAATTTTTATTACGTATTTTATGCGTACCCGGAACTTCGAGGTGAACAATTTTTATTTTTTCATGCATTTTGCGATGCGGTTTACGAAATTTGTGAACGCCATAGGTCCGATATTTAACGTTCCATTCTCACTCAGTTAACCAATTGGGTGCAACATTTAGGAGTTTCTAATAAATGGTGCTATAAAAGACAATCATTTTCTACCTATGATAACAAACCATTAAAAGATTGAAGAGGAGGAATTATGTTTTTATAAATATATCGATATTTATAAAAACATAATTTGTTTCTATTTATTAATTTTACCTGAAACCTAAATGTGCTTGAATTTATGAATTTCGAACTAGATACACTTGAAACTTGATTATCCGGGATGATTGGGACTTCCCGGATAATCAAAAATCCCGGTTAATCGAATGATTTTTATTAGAACTAAAAAAAATCCCGGTTAATCAGATGAAATTCCCATTAACCAAGAGAATAAAAAATCCTGGATAATCCCGGATAATCTAGGTTCACGGATAATCGGATCCCGGATAATAGAGATTCAAGTGTAATACAAATTGCGACAAATAAAAATCTAGACGAAGAGGAGTGTTTATAATTTGTTAAATGTTCATAAAGGTGTGTCTGCGGTATCACCATCCAACGTTACCACTGTGATGGTTTGAGATGAACCTCTTCAGGTTCTCATAATTTGGAGAAAGCTGTCCAATTAAAAATATGACTAACTCTTCGGTTGAAAAAGTACATACAAGGGAGAATTCTTTTAAACTATCAATTCCAGGAAGTAGTGTACTCATCTCTTCTGTTGTCAGAATGGAACCAGCAAGACTCAACGTTAATGAATTTTGAAGAGTTTATAGTCTCCCAAATCCCACCGAAATACGGATCGCTGGAACTATTAAATGGCAAGTGATTCTATTCCTAGAAATAAAATGTGAATTTTGTTAAGGTGACTTGATGTCGTGATGTATTCTTTAAATCCGAGTTTTTTAGTCGCCCACCTACTCTGATGATACAGTCCGCATCGAGGAAAATATTTAATGTTTTAACCTTGATTTTTACTCTAGTTCCTTATTTTTGCGAATACTTGTTATTCCATTACTAAAATGCTGATATTGAACATCTTGAACAATTATCGGATCAGCTTTCAATATTTCATTAATTTGAATTGACCCACCGACATTCTACAAAATCGTAGCATATAAACCAATGCGCACTTCATCTTTAAAAAGAATGAAAACAATTGATGGACCATCAGATACGCTGGGTTTTGCTTGTTGGGAGCATAGCGCCACTGATTCATTTGAAATTGGAATAACTTCTAAAACAATAATGACCCGCGTATAGCAATAAATGTTTTGCGTCGCCTGGGTATCCATGGGAATCACACCACGCGTAAACTTCCACTAGCCCTTCGGTAATCAACACATTTTTAATCAACTTTTTTTTTGTAAGAATTTACGCACCACATATAGAACAATACCTTGGTAAATATACTTGTTTAATGGGTACAATCTTTCTCTTTGAATATATTAATTGAGTGGTAGTGCTGCCCTGGATTCCAACCACATCACGTAGATTGAATACTGCACCATACGCCTTCTCTGCTGCATCACAGAAGGCATGCGTTTGTAAAGATTTCAATTTTGACCGTTCGAACTTGTGGTAACATCGTTGAATTTCAATCTCATTCAAGTGAGTAAGACACTGATAAAACCTTTAGAATTCATCATTTAATACTAATGATACTGGAGTATCCCAATCATAATGCGCAACCCATTCGTCTTAGTAACATAATTTTGAAGATGGTGACTCTTGAATTTTACGTTTAGTCCACTCGTTGATGTCAGATAATCTAAGCAATAATGTGTCTGTGGTTGCGTTCAATTTCATTCCGGGCACTATTTCGGAAACGTAAGTAACGAAGCAATGTCGTCCTATAATGTTATTCCTGCCAGAGTCTTCTTTTATCTATCTATATAAACATCGCTAGTAATGTTACAAGAAGCCTTAGGAGAATTAATTGAGTTCTCTCGGGCTATCTGTTGTAGTGTACGAACTGCAAGACATGTTGAATAATTGACTCCGTAGGTTATCGATCGTATAATTTATAAATATATCTGACGAATTATCATGCCACAAAATTAACTGATAACTGATGCCGTCATCTTTTACCGTAATCTGCTTATATATAAATTTTCTATGTATGGGCAATAAAGACGACCTTATGCAATCGAAAACGTAGTAATATGATGAATAAATATGTCTGACTTCTTGGATCAACATTGAACACTTCGTTGATAGATATTAGTTTAGATGTTTTGCAATGCGCGTCAAAAACTAGGCGTAACTTATTCGTGCTAGTACCTTCCTTATACACGCCATTGTGGGGCAAAAGTTATCGTTTGCCATCCTCGATTGGTGTTTGACACCAAACGACCCGTGCGATTCTGCATAAATAGTGAATACTGCTTGCGAAATTCTTCGTTCTTCTAAAATCGTCCTTCGATAGCCTGTAATCAATATTTGGTATTGATATATTCATTTTTCGATTGCTCAAAACATCAAAAAAATGTTCTTCTCTTAATAATATCTCAACAGGGCGTGCTCGATTAAACTCCAAAGCCGTGAGTTCAATTTCCTTCAATGTATCGAGTGATTAGTTAAAGTTAAAAACATTCTAAGGTCGATTTGACGTTACTGATTTAATCATCTGAACAGTTATATTGATAGTGTAACTTGGTTTATATCGAGAGTGAACAATTAATGTTGTTCTTCCCTTGGTAGATTCAACCAATGACTCGATTGGTTACGAGATAGGCCTAGACGCTATACCAATGACCCATTGACGACTGCAAATTGAGATCCGAAATCAAGAATAACTCGAGCCGGTACCACTTCACCACTGCATGCCTGTTCATCGACGATGTTACCAAGTTTCCGATAGTAATAGATGCTACCAAGTTTCCGATCACAATAAGAACACAACACTTTGGTAGAATATTTTGAAATTCTAAAAATTTACAGAATATAGGATGTGTATTCTTTGGTCTCGATGTTTTATGTTGCGTGTAACGAAGGTTTCCAAAGTTTTTTTTGATGCTAGTTTTTTACCGCTGCACGCTTTCCACCTGTACACTTAACCAGCGCGTCTTCTAACAAAGTTCGAATGACTTTAATTTATATTGATAATTTGACTACAGTAGTATGTGCGTCAACGACACACAATGGCTTCCATAATAGGATCGATTAACACTTAGATCACAGACTACCTTATTAAATTAATTTGACAACCTTTTGACCCGACATCAACCAGTACAAAAAATATTTATAATTTTGTTTTAGATACGGGTAAGCATAACGCAATTTACATAGTAGTAATTACAGTTATATAATACAATCTACTACTCTAGTGTTTAATAGCGTAATTAGGAATCATATCCATCTATTGTTGAACATTTGCAAATTTATTATAAAAATGTATTTTACAGGGTGACGTAAAACTTATCGTCTAACAGTGCACTCGTTGCCGAATCAGGACCAGAGGCGTCCTGTAGGCAATGCACACATCACATCTCAGGACATGGACTGGGTGATCTCTCCAAAACAAGTTTTGAGAGTCCTTGTCATCATTATGAAGGCGAATTTGGGCGTACCTTTTATCAATATGGATGTTAAAATCAGTGGTACTCTCAGCATTTTATCTACGATCTCTAAAGAGTAAAGCAAGATGCTATACATAGTTAAATTAATTGCCATAAAATTTATTTAAAATAGTAAAACCATTAAAAACGATGAAATAATTTGTCTAAGTCTAATTCTTAAAGCATTACGAATTCACATAGAAATAAAACTTTATTTGTTAATATCCTTGCTTTGTTCATAACATCGGGAAAAATACCATGGTATTGATACCCTGGTGTTGAAATAAGAAATTTTTCAACTCAAGTATGGAAACAGTAGGCGGAGGTTTCACATTTTGAAGCGATTTCATTGGTGTAGAGCATGGTTATCAATACCATGGTATTTTTCCCGATGCTATGAACAAAGCATCGACGCAAGGGACTGGGTACAAAGGGCCGAAGTTCAAAGGGCCGAATGTCGAAGGACCGAATATCTAAGGGCCGAATGTGTTGAAGGGCCGAATGTGTCGAAAGACCGAATGTCGAAGGGCCGAATGTGTCGAAAGGCCGAATGTATCAAAGGGTCGAATGTCGAAGAGCCGAAAGGATCGAAGGGCCGAATTTTTTGTTTTGTTTTTAGAAATATAATTTTTTAAACTTGTTTAATCTTCGACACATCCGAAAGTCGAAAGGCCACTTTCGGCCCTTTGATATCAAACCAACGCAAGGGACTGAAATTGTTAAATTGCAACTCTGTCTAGTGATTATACTTTGTATGAAAGTTAAAAAAATTTTGAATATTTTTTATTCTGATGAGACGACTGAAGTTTTTAATTTAAAGAATTCAAAGTTTCATTAGTTCGAACCAAACTTCTAACGACTTGGGAACCTTACATCGATGTAAAAATATAATCTGGCTATCACCCAGAATAACCCAAAATTACGTAATGCTATTTGTGCATTCCCATCCCATCATCTTTAGCAAATAAAATTCTTCAATGTTTAACAACTTATCAACTCTCTATGAAATATTCAATTAACCCAATATGATGAACATTTTGTTTTAAAGACCCTTTGGAAAAATTGCATGAAGTATTCTCATAATAAAATAAATCATTTAAAAATTATTCGGATTTAATTAAAGAGTTAAATTATTCATATTTTCCATTGATTTGTATTCATCTCTACAGAGATGAAAATCAACAAAATGCAAATAGACTATTGACTTAATGAACAAAATTTTTCCCTCTGGTTTTAAGGTAAATCTTGCATTTCTAAAAATTTTAAATGAAAAGCAATTATTTGCCACACACAAATTAGCATTGTTTATAAATTTCGTTCGTTCCAAATACTTGAGAAGCTCTTCCGCAATTAAACTTATTCAATTAAAACAAAATATGCATAAAATTTAATGCAATGTGTTAACAAGTGCAAATTAAAAACATTCCCAGCGCTCTTTGCCAATCCAATACACGAATAGAGTTCTGGCTGTTCTATTCTATTCCCCTCCTTGCGAAATCATGTTACAGTGCGGTTGGCTATATAAAAAATTATACTACACAGATTTTTTTTATAATAACTAAACCATTTCTTCGTATTTTGCGAAGATTAACGTTAGAGCATTAATTCAAGAAAATGATTTTGTGCTTAAAACCATAAGAAAGTTGAAAAATAGTAAGATTATCTGTTTTGTTCTAATGAAAAATTCATTACTGTTAATCGTTGTAATATTAAAAGTCGATTTTTTTAATGGTTTTGGATTCGTAATATGATTTTTGTGTGTAGAATGAGCTTGATGCTTCTTATATTTTATAAATATATATAGAAAGAGAGAGCATTTGATTGATGGGTTAGCAGATTATAAGTCGGTATAACTAACCGAGACCAAACTAAAAGTTTGAAATTTTTAACTTTCTTCAAAGTAGTAATGTGATACGAAAACTTCTTGACTTATTTGGGTCCGTTTTTTACTCAATATACGTTTATCATAATTTTGTCGTAAACTTCTTGCAATATACTCGTATACCAAAAAGACGAACGAACTATACGACAAAAAATATTATCAAAACTTTTAATTCGATTAAACTTTATTCTATGTCCACATATACTACTTGCTTGGTATATATACACACACACTGTATATTGAAAACTCAACAGAATCATATCAAAATACAAAACAAAAGAAAGTCGACAAAAAGCTTAAAAGCTTTTTTCAATAATAATGAAAAGTTAAATTAAAAAGAAATAACGAAAGGAAAACAAAAAGTTTTCTAATTAAAATAATTCAATTAGTTTTATTTTGGTGTGCTTTTTAACTCACAGCGAGCTTTTCATTTGATTTCGCTTTTATTTTATTTTATTTTTCACTAATCATTGATGACATTCGACTTTGAAAAACGAAAATTACTTGATAATAATTTTCATTCGATGCTGTTATTGTTTATTTATTTATTTATTCTGTATAAAATTTAAAATTAAATTAAAATTGAAATTTATTTATACGAGTATTTTATCGTTATGACAACGATGATGATGGCGACGCCAGGTTCGATCAAATTAAATGTAATTTAGAAAATCTATATGTGCTCGCATAAAGAAGGACGTTGATTGCATCGAAAGTTGAACGACTAATGATTACTTTTTTAATTGCATTTGTGTCTAATTCGATTGGTACACCATATTGCAATTGTAGTTTGTAATTTTGGATATGGAGAATAATTATGGTACATTTCACGTCAAACTTTATATTGTTCAAATTATTTGAATATTGTTTAACTTTAATTGGACACAGTTGAATGGCATTGATTATTTTAATTATTCCATTCCATTACCATTTCGTCTGAAAGTGTTCAATCGCTTGTGGTCTGCAGCGACGTATTAACTCTTCATTGGCAACCACATTTTTTAGTGAAAAACTGCAAAAACATTTATTTCTAAGTTTGGTGTTAGTCGCAAAACTGGAGTGTTTGTACGAAAACGGTGTTTTTTTATAATCTAACCAACTACAATTTAATTAAATAATTATGCATATCAAGAAATGTATTGCCAAATACGAAAATATATGTACGAATTCCTAAAATTTCCTAGTAATCCAATATGTTCCCATATGGTTTTTTGGTACCTCATCCATCAAGCATAATAAAGTTGGCCCAGTTTTTATCTCAGAAAACAAAATTCTTAAAACAAGGAACACACGAATAAGACGAAAAGAACATTTAAAAATTTTTATTCAATAACCAAATATCCATCAAAGATATTTTCATTTAACTGTCTTTTTTTACTTTACATTTGTAAAAATGATTAAAAATTGTTTTTTTCTAAGTAATGTGATTGGTAGGACCAATTGTATGTTCTAAGAGGAAGTACCATCCTTATGCTCGGATTGGATCAAATGATCAAGTCCCATGTCTTCATATAAGAATGGGAAACACATTCCATTCTCCTGCAAGTCGATTCTGGCTTTCATATAGGAAAAAAGAATTAGGAAAGATGTTTTCTAGTATTTTTTCGCAAAAGTTTTTTTTTTCTGGCATGTTATGGTAAACAGTTGGTGTAAATATTTTCAAAAACAAAATTAAATTGTAAATATTTTTTCTCCGATCGTAGGAAAAATATATCTTTCCGTTGTTTTTTCGAAACGAAAAGCTCATGATTCCGGTATGATGTATTTGTTGCTTAGCAACAAGTAATAATAGTATGAGAATATTTTTTATGGCCTTGGCCGGGAATATATTCCCGTATCGATTTGAAAAAAAAAAACAAAATGTATTTATGTCTTATGATGTCGTGGCTAACTAAGCAATAATTTTATGCTATTTTCGATTTTTTACTTTGTTTTGATTTCTTTTATATTCGTTTATATTCGTTTTAAAGTCCGATCGGAGAAAAAATAGTATGTACAATTCGGAGGGAAAATGCATTCCCGGACTCCCGTGGTTGCTGGACTCGGCTATCGCCTCGTCTGCCAATTTCCCTTATCGTCCGGGAATGCAGTACTTTTCCTCCTAATTATACAATGTACTATTCCTATCTAATTTCGATACGGAAAAAATATTTCCTTTTCTATGAAAATTTAGATCTAACATGACTTCTCAGTAGGCCAGAAATTGACATTTTGGATAAAAATGCTATGTAAATATCTTTCCTATAGGAAAGCAAGAATCGACCTGCTGGAAATATGATTTACCGGAAATGGTTGTTTAAATTTTGAACAGCCTATGATAGAGACTAACTGCGGCCAGCCGGATTGTACCTAATGTAATGCATAGCAGGATTCGTTCAATCGGCTAGCTTTTTTAAGACCGTATGTATCAGACATCTTGGTGACAAATACGTTTTAACATCCGGTAGCTCCGGGGAGGGGGGCGGGGACCGGGGTGCGGGTTCAATGCCACCGAAAACACGAGATCGCACAATTCTTTATACGTGTTTTATACATTAGCAAATTTTAATTTTTTTTTTCAAAACTGAAACACAATTTTTTCTACCCATAAATTCCTTCACACTCTCATCAAAAAACAAATTGCAAAAACTCTATTGCATTATAATATAATGATCCAAATTTATTTAAAAACTAGCTGACCCGGCGAATTTCGTACCGCCTCAAAATCAATAAATGTTGTTTAAAGTTATTATAGCTTAATTAAATTGAGTTTTTTATTAAGATAAAATGAATTTCTCTCTCTCTCTCTCTCTGGCACTATATCCCATCAAGGGATTTGGCCGCCTCAAAAGAGGTTTCATAATCATATTTTCATTTCGAATAATGAGTGATTAATTCATTGATCATAAACCAGCCGTGTAATTTTTTCCTTGTCACTGCCGGGAATCGAACCCGAGACCTCCGGGACGGATAAAATGAATATTCCAAATTAATTAAATTCAATCAAAATGAAATACATTTTAATTACATTGAAATGAATGCAATTCACGTGGCAGCAAGGCTTTCGTTTTATTAAATCGATTCAAAATGGTTCGCGTAGCATTGTTGCACTACTTTTTTTAAACTATTTTCTGGGTGGGTTGCAATAGGGTCGATTCCCTTCAGTAAAGCATCTTGTGATATACGACATTTTTTGTTTTATTGTCAGGTGCGAGAACGAAAAAAACGGATGGTTTGCCGACACGTGAACATGCTACGTACAATTGGCCGTGAGAGAAACATTCATTTTCTAGATTCAGGCCACACATACTCAAGGATGGGTATCGTGATTTGTTGATCGTCATGGCGAATGCAAGACGAATCGGAAATTGAGTTCGTTTAAACTCGAATGGCATATCGGTTGGGATCATCAGAATTCTCGGAATGAGAACTTCCTCACCATTGAACTTTCCTTGAGTTTTTTCAAAACCAAACGCGTTCCGTTACATAGTTTGGTTGATTCAGGTTTCGCAGCATGATAATTACCGCACCAACTTTCAGTTGTTAATTGGCAAGCCAGCCAGATCCAATGAGTTTAAATTTCAGTTGGATAGTTGGTTGCTTCGTCTTTGTTTGTTACACAGTCGATAGATTTGAAGGAATGAAGTCGACCGACGATTAGATTTTGAATTGTGAAATTTAAGTGATCCACATCTTTGTTCTTTGCCACAAGAATTACTCGTTCATTCACCCAATTGTGAGTTTTGTGGTTAGTAATGATTTTCGGGAACATTTTGTTAATGAGCTCGTCCTTCGTTGAGACAAAAATGCAAAAGTTCTGCACTCAAAAATTTTTTTACTTTTAAATCAATAAAATTACAATTAAATTAATAAAAAAGCTGTTAATTAACAACTCTCTATTAATTTAATAGAAAGTTCTTAAAATAATAACATGGAGACGAATAAAAATGATTATAAATTTAATAATAAAATTGTAGATTGAACAGGTAAAGTATATAAGATTAACAGAAGCAACCTATAATTCAATTATACATATTGTCAATTTAATAACAATACTTATATCTTTAAAAATATGAAGTTGTTATTTAAATAATGAAGTTGTTAGTTGAATAGGCTGAGCTATTGATTTAAAAAGAGGTATATCATGATTTTAATAGCCAGAATAGTATATTTAACAAATATTATTGTAAATTCAATAATAATATGATATTGTTTTAACATTAAGTTATTATTATTTTAACAGAAATTATAATTATATTGACAATATTCTGCAATAAAAATTACAACTGAAACAATTAAATCAATAATCTTTTAATATTAAATTTATAATATTCTTAAATTATCTTGCTGGTATGTGTAAAATAAAACATATATAATCTCATTTTTATAAAATATAAATATTTTATTTATTTATCAATATAAAAATTAAATATTACTCCATTTAAACATTTTATTTCAATTTCTACTATTTCATATTGCTTATATGTATAAATTAAAAAAAAAAAATACGTAATGATATTTATCACATAAGGAAAAAATCAAAGATCCTTTTTGGATTAATAATAAATGATATTCAAAGTGTTGCTATTTGAACAACAAAAACCACAAACATAAAACTAATATTACAAGCAATCACGACATACGAAATATGTATGTATGTGTACTGATTATTTATAATATTATATTTTAATATATTGTTTTTAAACGCTTAAAAAACGCTTTAAATTTTAATTTAATTTATAGATAATTTTAGTTCGTTAATTAAAGATTTAATTGAGGAGTGTTGATCGATGTCGTTAAGTTCAATATTATAAAAAAAAATTTGTAAAAAACTCCAAAATAAATTGGCAGCAAGTGGATATTTAAGATTAAAAATATGAAATAATTTGAAGCATACATCTATAGCCCTTGCAACACAGTCAAAATTATATCTTATATTATCATAAAACACAGAAATTTGTGTTGGATATATGATATATCGTTGGATGGACATATGCATATCGTTAGAAAGGTATAGACAGCTATCAAATAGCATATAAAAAAATTTCAAAAAATTAAGGTTCAAGGTTATTTTGGCCAAAAAATTGAAAAATGCCAAATCGGCCGGCCACATTCGGCTAAATTGCTAAAAAATTAGCCAAAAATTTTTGGTTCATATTTTCAGGATTATTAGCCACGAACCTCACCTACAATATGACATCAACCGTTTGTCCCAGAAAACTCGTGTATTTTAGATGTTGACCTCCATAACTTACAAGCCACCTTAATTTTTTGTAAAATTTCATTTATTGGCTCCAATACACCCTAATATCGGCCCGTTGCGGTTCATAATGATTGTGAATCAACGTATTACAATGAAACAAATATAAATACATCATATTATTATCATTGCTAAGAGAATTTTTACCAGTGACCCTTTTTTTCAAAACAAAAAAAAAATGAAAAAACTGACAAATTGATGTGATCGAAAAAATCACCAAAAACATTGAACATTTGACAGTCTCCTTGCATAACATCGATATTTTTTTAATTTTTATGATGATTTCTTTATACAGTAGGTATTATCCTCCCTCCCATCGCATGAAGATGGAATAACAGCGAGAGGGTAGCTACCATTAATTTTTGTTTCCAACTAACACACTAAAATATGTATATTTTGTTGTATTGTTTAAGGAATCAAAAATGAATTGCTATCGAGTGTGTGTAAACTGTTTTGACTGACAACAATACAACGAATCGCAATTCAATTCATTTTCAATTTCCCGTGCCAAAATCATTGATATCAAATAAAGAACCTCTTAACGAGGTAAATGTTCGAGTGACGAAAGCCGAATTCAATTCACAAAATTTCTGATATCAAATTTGTGCCGAAAAAAACAATTGCATTCGATTTGTCAACGATTTTTCGGAATGTTAGTGCATTTGGCGCATTTGTTTACATTTTTTTTTCTAGCGGTCAAAAACAACAATTTGTCATCGATTTTTTCGGAAGGTTCAACAACAACGCACTTACATTCCGAAAAATCGTTGACAAATCGAATGCAATTGTTTTTTTCGGCACTAATTTGATATCAGAAATTTTGTGAATTGAATTCGGCTTTCATTACTCGAACATTTACCTCGTACAACAGACACGCCACTTTGCATACAAAAAAGTTGAAAAAAATTGAAAAATAATCTGGGATAGAAAAATCCGAGATTTTTATCCGTCGTATGTTTCTGTGATTGAATGGCGCAGTGACATTTGATGGTTGATATATTGATGCAGATGTTTGTTAATTTACGTGTATAATTTACGTGATGTAATTGGTTAAAACGATGGGATGGAAAAATCCAGGATTTTTATCCACTATCGCAACGGCACGCCATTGTTTTGTGAAAGAGAAGAAAAATGTTAATTTTTTAGGATTTAGGAAAAATCACCATAAAATCAACTGAATCTATTTAACTTTCTTTTAAATAGTTTCTATTGTATCTATATTTGTCGATGCAATGTTTATTTGATCGATTCTACTCGAATTAAATTCAACAAAATGATAAAAAATGTAAAAACTGTGTTTTTCGTCGAAATGAAAAACAAAAAAAATTAGATGTGGTTTTTCGGTTTTGATATGTTCAGCAAAGTTGTTGGTCTTGACTTTGCTGAAGAAAGAAAGCATAACGAAAATCTTAATAGTTCAAGAGCTATCAACGTGAAAATGAGGCTATATTTTGCCTCAGAGCCAAAACATGTCGAAACCGATATCTCAAAAATGGGGACTAACTTTGAAATGGGACTAGCACCGTTGAATTCAGCATACTCGAATTAGGTTTACCCCCCGGGTGCCCAGCTTGTCACGAAAAAAAAGTTCGCAATTCAAGCACAGTGTTATAGACCGTTTTATTTTCTTTACAAGAAATTTTTGCATTATGCCTTGAAAATGGTGTAAACCACCGAAATTCGAAAGAAAATAAAAAGGTCTATAATTAGTCAAAAACCACTCTTTATAATATTTATGTATTATACGATGTATACGTACAATTTCCTCATATATGAATACACCTACGATTTGGTGTGCAATATCTTTAGCTAAATTAGTTGACATCTTTAAATTTTTGTTGACGATAAAATCTATTATATTATTTACGGTAAAATTTCTCTGGGTATCAGTTAATTTTTTTGCTTCCTTGTAATGTGAGATAATTTCCAATCTATAATTGGATTGCTCAAAAATTGCTTTAACATCTATCATTCTGCTATCACATTCTGAAATAGAAATATCTTCTTCCGATAGAGTTGAGCAAACTGTTGATGCTTCCGATTTTTGCCACTCAGAAAAATTATGTTCAAATTTTACAGCATATCCTAAAGGAAAACCATTCATCAACTTTTGAATATGATGAATTTTGAACAGTTTTAATGATTCAATATCCACACACTCTTCTGAAAATAAAAAAATGAATTAACAAATTGTATAAAAATTAAAAGTAAAGTAGTGTATTAAAACCACACAAGCTTACCAACACACTTTGAAAAAATATATTCACAGTTCCAAGATTTTAGCAATTTTTTTAACTTCTCCTGTTCTTCTGAATTTACTCCTGCTAATTGAATAGGATCATTATCAACGTAATTGTTTTGAAGGTTATATTCAGAAAAGGTCAAAACATTTCCGGTTTCTGATCTTATGGTTAGTGGTAAAATTCCTCCTTCGTTAGTATAGGTAATTTCTTCAGTAGACGACGCCATTAGAGATTTACTATATTTATTTGGTTACATGTTTTATAAAAATTATTTACAAAAATTAAAAAAAATATATATAAAAAATACAATTAAATATAATATTTCTAAAATTAAAAATAGTTTTTGATACGAATCATATTTTCTCCAGTAATAGTTTTTACAATATGTATTGGAGGTCCAGAAAACCTATTTATATTAATAAATATCTTTTCTACTACGACAGTTTGTTTCTCATCGACTTCAAAAGATTGATAGTGAATATTAAATTTGTTTACTTTAATTTGATCAACTAAAACTATTATATATTCTTTTTCTTTATGCACAAATATTTCTATTATTTTAAACAACTCTAATACTTCATTATTTTTGTTAGAAAAAAAATTGTTTTTATATAAAGTACCTTTATATTTAATTTGAGAATAACATGATACCATAATATCTTCTATTTCAAATTTTTCACAAAGTCTGGTATGATATTCACTACAGATTTCATGTTTATTATCGACATCAATATATTTTCGTATCGATTGTGTTAAGAATGATGTCAATGTCAGCTGAGCTTTCTTACCAAGCGTTAGACAAATATTTTTTCTAGAGTTTGTGGCTCTCGCATAAGTTTTGGTTTCTTTATGTTGTTTTGCTTCAAATGGGAAACACCAATAATTTGTAGGAGCCCCAGAGTAATTAATGACCTCTATATAGTGCAGTAAAATGTGGTGTTTTGGTTTAAGTGTGTCATTAAATAATCTTACATATTCATCTAAGTGTTTTTCAACTAGTTGTGAAATTAATGTTAAATTTTCATTTGTGATAGGTTTGGATAACAAAATATCTATAATTTTTAGAAAATTAATTAAAAAATCCCATACAACGTCATTTTGGGATATCAAATCACCAATAATCAAAGGAAAATAATGAGTGAAACATTTCATTTCGCTAGCAGACATTTTCAACTTACTATTTTTCAAGTCATTTACAGAAATTTCACCAGAAATACTCTTTACATCAATAGGTCCATAGTTAAAATTGAGTTTCCTTCTATTTAATGTTTCCAAAGAGAAAAGTTTCATAGTTTTTGTGTAATATTTAATGACATGACACAAATTATAATGGCAAATAGCTTCAAATATATCATGCATAAGGTCTATAAAATAATTTTTCGTAACATGAAAAGAAGGAACTGAATTAAAAATTGAATTTTTCTGGCTACCACTTTCTTTGTATGTGGAATTAAGAAGACTACTATTATAATTTGCAATTGTTCTTTTTTGATAGGGAATAACTTTGTTAATAATACGAGCTTCATCTCTGTGACAGGTACAGAATCTACAAAAATGTGTCGAAGAAAATGATTTGCTAAAATTGCAAATACCATTTACTCCCAAACTATCTCCTACAATCAATCCTAAGATAAGTAAGACATGGGTATCACCACTTGGTAGATTTAAAACTATACCGGTCGTTTCTAAAAACTTTATTTCCTCTATTAAATACACCAAATATTTATCATTGCCGAATGTTCGAAAGTATTCTGATTTTATAAAACCACCAATAAAAACCTTTTCGAAGTTTGATAAAACATCCAAGAACGGAAATGAAAAATAAATCCCCGTTATACTTTCTGAATGGGAGCCTAAACAATTATTTATTTCGAAATCATAGAAATATAAAAAATATGGCAAACATATGTTATTAGGATAATTAGAAGTTTTTTCATGCCATATTTGACTTTTAAGGAAGCTATAAAACACGTTGCGATCAACACAATTTAATTTTAATTCATCAATGGATATTCCTACTTTTTCTAATATTAATTTCATTTGAAATCTTAAAGACAGTAAAACACCTTTAGTTGAAACTACATCATAAACAGCTTCACCATTGTAAGTTATCACATCAACTTCATCTTTGATTGAAAATTGATTTAATGGGCAAAGTAGATCGCTATTAACCAAACAATTATTTAGTTTAAAATCCGAACTAGTATTTTTAAATGGATTTTTTAACAATTCAGATATATTTCTTAAAGAAGAATTTGTTTCTGAAGGAAGATTTTCTAAATCAACCATATTCTCAATATAGTTCGATATTGGGAACGTTAAATAATTAACTACAAAATTTTGAATTGAATAGACGTTTTTTTCGATTAAAATTGTGAAGGTTATGTAATTCAACTGTAAATTTAGAAGATTTCTTATACACTTCTTCTAAATCAGATTTACTAACTAAGCGAGGTCTTTTTGCGAAATCAGAACGATTGTTAATTGTTGAAACTACAGTGGAGTTCACAATGGGATTTTCAATTATCTGTTCGAGTTCAGCTGAAGAAGCACAATTCAATTCAGAAGAATTTAATTCTTTTGATGTGATGCAAGGCTCAAAATTTGAAATAGATTTATGTTCATGTTTTCTCATATGTTTTCTAAATGAATTATTATTAGAGAAATATTGAAAACAAAGTTCTTCATAACATTGAAATTCACTATCCTTTTGAAGTGAATGAAATACTTTCAAATGAAGCATTAAAGTTTTTACATTAAGAAAATCTTTTTTACACAGATAACACTTCATAGCTATCTGAATTCTATTACTAAAAATTATTTTAATAAAATATAGTTACTGATATAAATGAAATAAACTATTTTGTTGACTATAATTTAAAGAATCTGAAATGAAAATTATTTTAAACAAATACATTATCAATAAATAAAACCACTTACTTTGCACTTTTTGCCACAGCAAAATACGATGTTCCAATTTGGCTTGAATTCCTAATGGAATACCAATTTGGCTTGAATTCCTAATGGAATACTCTGTTTATTAAGTATACGCTGTAATTGGTATCGTTGAATATACCTCAACGATTCGGCATCCACGTCCGCTTCTAATAATGATAATTCACATAAAAAATATTAATAATAATAAAATACGGTTACATTTTTTACACATAATATGATCACCATTATAATGTCATCAGATTCATTATATATGAATAAACTCCATTTTTTTAGCGATTTTTAATAATATCAAATCTAACTCTAAAACTCTAACTCTATCTTAAATTTTCAATAGTGTCTCCCGTATCTCAATTTTATTAATTTATTTATAACTCAATATCAATAATATTTAATCAATAATAAAAGAAATTATATAATTTCGCATATAAACAAAACCATTTTAGTACACAAAATATTTTGAAAATACGTCGCACAAAATTACAAATTATCCTTACAATACATCTATTAAAAATTAAAATTAGTTTAAAATTGAATTGTACAAATGGCGCGGTGTCTTTGTTTTGATATTTATGTTGCGACGTTTACTTTTATATATATGTATATGGCAGTGAAGTATGTCCCAAATAACAAAATAAACCTATATTAGTAAATACACTGTAAAAAAAATTCTTCTAAGAATTTTGAGTGAAAACTAGAAAACAAACTCAAGACAAGTTGTTATTTTACATTCTTCATAATAGCCCAGAAAATCATTCCCATTTTTCCTAATTTGTAAATAGTTTTACAGAAGATAATATTTAAATATATCTAAATGCTGGGTATACAAAACTTGTGTACAAAGCCACTATGTGGAAATTACACGATAAGAGGATATCGAGACAGAGAAGAGAATCAAGTGAGCTAACGGGCATTTCCAAAAAACGGGATAATTCTTAATTTTGTTCTGGTAAATTAAGTCAATTTGTTATTAATGAGTAGCTTCAGTTTAAATATATTACTAAAGTCGTGGAGTTCCTCGGAAAATGCCTATAAGGTAACACAATGAAATGAACCTAGTTTCCAAAAATATACTTTTTAGTTGTGCTAAATTTGTCGGAAAATTTTAATATGTACAAATGTTAGCTTCAGGTTGACACAATCAAATAAATCCAGAGCAATTTCTATATTTAGGGCATTGGTGTCATTTGCCTAGGATCAGGCCAGTTGCCTTTCCTTATCTAGGGGAGAGGTGCAAGTTACCTAGAATATACTTTTAATATTTTGGAAAATATTTATTCACCACGAAAAGATAAAGTTGGTGTATTAATTTGTTGTGCATATTTTATAAATGCAAAACTAATTACAAAAAAATGTGGCAATTTAAAACCTCTAATAAAAAATTTAATCTTAGACGATTTTTGTGCAGTTCTTAAGTGCTCTACAATTGATGATATATACAAAATAGTTTAATACTTTTGTATAATATTTTCCAGCCCTTGTGATACACTCGAGGTTTCTGAAGCGCAACTTGATATATTTATAAAATCACGAGATCTTTATATAGCTATGTTGATGAAAAAGTACCTAAACTAAATGCATCTGATTTGGCCGCTAACCAAGAATTAATTCAGTAAAATGACGGCTATTCTTCTAGTCCGTTTTTTTAAAAATATTGTCTTTTGTAAGAAATTGTTCTGATAAGTATTCCGCAGAGTAGGATACCGAAACAAATAAAATCAATATTATTAACCTGAATTCGTCACTGTTGCAATAAAACAGTATTTTTCGTATTTGCCGTTTTGGTGTTATCTAAAGTTTTAGGAGTTCCAGGACGATTGTCAAACGTCAATGTTGAGAATTGGTTTCATATAGTTAACAACCAAAATACGGAAAATACAAAGTTGAAGGTTGGCAGATTTGTTAGTTTGTTGAACGAGAAAACCTCCAACAATTTAAAAAGAATCGAATTTTCTTAAATTTTCTCATCTACACCAAAAACTTCATTTTCCTAATCAAACTAAAAAATACCAAGTCGATTCACCACCAGATCCTTTAGAATCTGTTAATAACAATAATTCTATTCTCGAGGAAATGTGGAACAAAATTCGAACATACAGATCTCCTAGACACACGAGGGAAAAGTATTGAAGAGATATTTATCCCAACAACTATTTGTCCAGAAACAATTTATAAAAGGAAAAACGATTAAAAAGTTCAAAGAGCCTATATCAAAACTATATAATTGCGTTATATCTCAAATTCTGGCGAATAAGCCACTTTTGTTATTAACGAATGGCTTTGCTTACTGTACTACAGACAATAAGCGAATAAGTATTACCGAAACGTGCGGTTTTGACGCATTAACCAAAATTTTATATTCTGCGGCAGTGGATATAGAATTTTATAAAAAACTGTTTACGGCCGAGAACAAAAATTTGTAGTTTAAGTTTATCACAAAGATATAAACAGATGGAATAAAATGAGAAACGTACATTTCACGATCGGAACTTTTAGTGAAATCGTTTCCAACTTTAGTTTTAGAAAATGAAACAAATACGGCCACAACGCTTTCGATGGCTTCCAATATAACGGAAATTATTAAAAATCTTACGGATCCTGCGCTTTATGTAGATTACAAATGTTCCGAATATTGCGTTAAATTGTCGAAAGACGTGTTATATTTATCTATTGAATACTTTGACGTCACGCAACTTGCAGTAATGGTGGAAAATGCATTATAATGAAAACATTGTACTGGCGAAACGAAATTGTATTGATTGACGTTGAACCTTTAAATAATGATACGGTTTATAAAATACGATTACGTGATTTACAACCAAAGCTAACATTACTGGAGGAACCAGTATATCTGAAAGGTTTAATAAATTATAATCACCCAACAATATTTGGAGTGATTGGACACTACACGGATTTAATTAAAAGACCAAATGAAGTTTGGGAGTGCCATGATGACCTCAGACAATTTTTAACTCAAGTAAAACCTGATTTTTGCATTAACCCCTCAGTTATAGTTTATATGAAAAATTAATCAGCAAGAAACTCGATTAATTAGTTTTAATATACTAGAAATTTCGGTTAATCTTGTGTTACCTTGTCATATAGTCAATCGAATTTTAGCTTTCGAACTACTATATGAATTTGATAGTAACTACAATAGTTCTATTTGTGAATTATGAATTACAATACCTACATATTTTACAAGTTTAGTAAAATTCCACACCCATCCATTAGCTGCAATAGATTTCTTATTAATTTTTATTTCATTTTTTAACTTTTTTTATATTCATTATGGGGGGGAGGGCGGTAAGCGGCGTCGGTATTGAAGCTTTATATATCAGCCCTGCCCATCAAACAATGAGCACCGCGCGTAATAATCGAACACTGAGAACCTAGCAAATGGTTTTATCTCTATTAAACCATTACAAATTGCAATAGTTAGGTTTGCAACTGCTGCAATAACCTGTTCTTAAAGCAATGAAGTTACAGCAAAAACGAATTTTTATAAAACGTGGAACCCAAACTGCTCGGTTGGCTAAACCATCCTCAAAAGTTGCTTTGGTGAGACAATATTTTAGATGCCAATCATTATCTAAATTTATATAAACAAACTCCTTAAAACAATAAAATCATTTTGATGAAGGAACTCGAATTCTGCTCTCAATTTGGATAAGGCTGTTGTCTGTTATCCTAAAGCTATCATTTCCACGTAATGGAATTTTAAGGTACAAAGAAAACCAATGTCAATGTCATCCAGTCATTCCAAAGCAAAGTCCTACTTGGAATAGTTAATACACCGTGGTTCATAAGAAACGGCAACTGAGATCTGAAAATGTATTTGTCAGTGAAAAAAAGGTAAACAGAATGCTGAGATACATTGTATGTTGGATGAGTCAAACCCAGTAAGACGGATGCGAAGAAAGAAACCACTTGCTATACGAGATCTAATCTGGATCGCCTAATATAATAAATCGTTAAAGGGGATAAGCTAAAGGGCTATAACCCTCCAACAAAGAAAATAAGTTACTAGATGATTTGTAAATATAATTAAAAAAAATAAAAAATGACTACCTCGGCTGGATCTGGGGTACAACCCCATTCGGTCTTCTCTTTTCTGTACATTTTCAATGGTTTGAGCCTCATATTCACCTCATATATCGGCGAAATCTTCCTCTTCAATCGTAGGGAATAGAAAGTCAGCTAACATCGCAGGATAATGATCGTGACTGACTGTTAGTGCGGCTCCTTGCTTGGATTTTATAGGCCTTCACACCCAGATATTCAATTTTTGTGCACGATGGCGTTCTAAGTTGATTGATGTTGACGCACACTTACAGCAACAGTAGCAATATTTTACATCAAACGAGCAGGACGGCGATGCGGAACATGTGCATTGTCTATTAACATGCCAGTCGAGCATACTTCAGTTTTTGTATTATTAAAGTAGCCGGCGAAAAAATCGAATAATATAGAGAATTTCAAAGCAAATTCGATTCCGATTGGGGAAATTTCCACCGATTGCAAGAATACGGCCCCAGTGCCCTATTCTCGAAATCGGTGGAAATTCCGGCATTCGTAATATAATATGCTTCAGAATTCTTCATATTATTCGAATTTTTCGTCTACTTCTTTATACATTTTTCCAAATTTATTTGAAGTTTTCTATTATTTATTTCCCTTAAGGCTGTGTGCCAAACTTAAGGCAAATCGTTTACTACGGTAAAAACCGGATTTAGGACAAATTTTTCGATCAGTTTGCCATAGAGTTTTTGAAAAATTATTGAGTTTCCCGAAAAATTTACTTAAAATTGACTTTTACCTGACTATTGGCCAGCAGCCTTAAGTAGGGAAATAAAGAATAAAAAACTTGCAAACAAATTTGCAAAAATGATTGAAAAAATGAAAGAAAAGTTCGAATATAATGAATTTTAAAGCAAATTATATTCCGAATGCGGAAATTTTCGCCGATTTCGAGAATAGGGCCCCAGATATTTATTCCTTGTCAGCGGTGGCAGTTTGAGGAAACCGCATAAGACAAATCATTATGGAAATTTATTAAATTATGAAAAGTTTGTTTAACTACAGCAACATATGCTCAATCAAACTCGTACTATTCAATTAACATTCAAGAGCGTACTTTAAATTCAAAATAATGAAACATTTCCGCTTTGAAATTGAAAAGGAAAAATTCCCAACCTTCGTATTACTTCAAAATACATCTTTTGTCGAAAGTAATAAAAAGTTCCGTACCTCTCAACTAGAGAAAGGAATGTAAGATTAATGTAATAAACCATGTTGTTGTACCTAGGTAGTCGAGTATTTTATACCGAGAATGTTTTTATGTTTCTTAACAAAACATGAATTCTTTTACTTTTCTTACCCACCTAGTTGTGAACGGTGGAGGTGTAGGTAAATAACGAAAGGAAATTCTAAAGATTTATTTCAGTGCTAAGCCAGAATTGTACATCATAAACTTAATTTATACACCAGCATTTACTGTTATACATCTATTAAATTATTTTTTATTGGATTAATTAAAATTATGGCGGTGTCATAAAACCGTTCTAAATGAATGGACAGTATTGAAAGTTTTTTTTATTGTCGTATATTATTTTGAGGTGTTACACTAAGGACCTAATAAGGAGGCACCAATTATTCATCAGGTGTTATTGAGTTTCTCGCAATATCCATTATTTGAAAAGTTCTTTCTCACATTTTTTTACAATTCAGCACTCGTACCGTACTCGTATAATGCTGCTATATGAGTACATCAACTAATTTGTAAACGTTTGCAATATAATTTCACTCCACAAATTTTCGATTCAAATTTGAAAACATATGTAACAAATTTTCTACTCTTCTTTACACAAACATAATATATTTGGAGATGCAACTTTTCACAAGAAAATTGTCTAGAAAGTTGGAAAATTATTATTACTATTATTAAAATGAAATTGTAAAATGATAAAATCTTGCGACGAGTAACAGAAAAATAAAGAAAGAAAAATATTCTTTCTTACGTAAAAATGCAAGGTAAACGTCAGAATAAATGAATTTTACATGATCGTTTCTTCTGTATCCATTCGTAATATGCAAGTAGAAACATGAGATATCAAGTTTTGTTTAATGGATTTTTAATGGAAATTGTGATTCAATTTTGGTGGAAAATGGGATAAGTATTTTCTTTATGTTTAAACTGTATAGTAATTTTCTAATGTTTCATTGAAATTATAATTTTAAATGGAAAATTGATTTCAGCTGTTCACAATAAAACGCGTTTTTCTATTTCAATAATCGAATTTGTTGTTATAACTGAACCACACCATTCAAAAGCCATAAATTTTATTTCGAATTTCGCTTTAAACGTTATTGGTTTTTTGTAGATTTCTGAAATAATTGTGTCAATTTCAGTGGTTGGATGAATATAGCTTTACTATACTCTTTCATTAAAGACGGTGTTCTTAAGCTTTAACAAAACCCTTTTTATTTTCTTTCTTCTTTCGTTTCTCGCAGTCGAAAATAATGGGTTTTAAACAATTTCTGTGTGTATGTATGTGGTTCCGTGCAGACGACTAAATAACTGTAGCTTCTCTACAGCTGAAACCGATTGGCTGATTCTGTTGAAACTTCACACTGTTGAAATAAATTGGGAGATCTTATAATGATTTTGAGCTCCATAAGAGCTTTTCGTTTTTTTTTTTCAAATAATTAGAAAAGTACGAGTATATAGCATTTTAAAATCAAAAAGATTTAACAAAATTAGTTCAGACCATTTTTTAATTTTAAATTTGGGATCTCTGCGGTCGAGGCGCATTGCTTAATCGGAATAAAACTTCATCTGCACAGCAATCACCACTTCATAACATTATTGATAAAAATAATGTAATGAAGTGGTGATTTATTTAATTAACTAACCAATAGTAAAACAGAGATTTCATTGTTCTGTTGGACTCTCTCATCAAATCGGTTCCATCGGAAGATGTAAAAATCGTTAACAATCAACATTATTTTGTTTACAATAACTAATGTCATTCTTTCTTTAACAGAAACTCAGTATATTAGTTTTTCGATATCGATTCGATGTGTGGGCCTGCGACAAACTCGAAATTGATGGCTCAAAAAATCATCTTTTCGGTTGAGACGCATTTCCATCTCGGTGGGTTCGTAAACAAACAAAATTGTCGCATTTGGTGATCGAAAAATCTACAAGGATATATGGAGAAGCCAATGCATCCATTACGTGCTACTGTTTGGTGCGGCTTGTGGCGCAGCGGCATTAATAAGCCGTATTTCTTCGAAGATGAGGTCCGTTGCGGTCAACGGAACGCGGGGCGCGACCGTTATGGTCAACGGATACAACTACCGCCACATGTTAAAATCTTTTTTTGGCCATATCTTGAAGATATTGGTTTAAACGACCTTTGTTTGGAGCAAGATGGTGCACACATCGGGCCTTACAATGGCGAAAATGCGTCAACAAATCGATGGCCGCATTATCAGTCGAAATGGTGACGTGAATTGGCCGGCAAAGAGCTGTGATTTGACGCCTTTGGATTTTTATTTGTGGAGTGTTGTGAAGGACAAGTCTTATACGGACAATCCACAAACAATTGAGCACTTGAAAGCCAATATTAAAGCAACCATTGCCGAAATAAATGCGCACATAATCCAAAATGTGCTCAGAAAATGGACTGACCGAATGGAGTACGCCAAGGCCAGCCGCAGCTCCAATTCGAATGAAATGATTTTCCATAAATAACCAGGAGGATTGTACTTTCAAACAAAATAATAAATTTGGAAATATGTTAAGCCGTTTTTGTTTTATTAAATTTTTAAATCTGAACTTTTTATTGGGACACCCTTTATACATAAATAAACTTAACGTCAAGTTAGTTATCACTTACAAGTTATGTCGAATCCTTAGATATGCTGATGACATTATACTCAGTGATAGGCCTGTCAATTTGAAAGACACTTAATTTGAAATTGAACAGCAGAACGGCAACAATTTTATCAACACCTAGGAGCATTTTAATGGCCAATGGCTGACCACAACACCAATGACAGTAGAATGCCACTTATCCAAACACTGAATCAAAGCAATCTTATAATACTAAATTTGTTTCTTAATAAAGTACATAGAGGTGAGGTTACCAAGACATTGGAAGTTCCGGGTTTCGAACTAATGAAACATTGAAGTCTTTAAACCATAAAAATTTGGTCGTCTCATCAGACTGCAGTGACCAAACTAAAATATTGATTGAATACGAGTACATACAAAGTATAATCACAATGCCTTAAGGCGGATTCATTGTTGTACTCGTAGCTCGTTGTGTTCATTCCGTTCGTTCCGTTCGTTATGTTTTTTTGTAAACCAATAGGATTTGTCGCAAATGACGTTTTATTTCTTTGGAATTTTTTGCATCAAGTTGATCTATCTTCAACTATTTTACCAAAGGAACATGGCAAGAAAGAGACGACATGATATATAGTATAATAGTAGCAACAAACAGACACATTTTCGATATTTTTATTTTGTAGTCAAGTACGTTGTTCATTTTGTGTTTTGATGTTTTGTTTTTTCATCAACAATGAACTCATTAAAATAATACTCCGGTAAAAATACCGAACACAACGAACGGAACGAACACAACGAACTACAACAATGAATCCGCTTTTAGTGAATTATTATGATTCACTACGCAATTGTCAACTCCTCAATAAACTCCAATTTTATTGTATTTACCGCCTACATGCGATTTCAATATGAAATTTTTTACCTCGATGTCAAAATAAGATCTGGCTATCACCCGGTTATTCTGGGTTCTTATCTTAATAAACTCTACTAATAGAAAATATCTAATTTTAGTTACAATAAAACTGTATTCAGAACGAGTTTGATTTCTTTTGGCGTACAAATTCGACAACATCCTGCACTATTTGCATTAAAGTTGTACTGCTCGTTGGAAAATCCCTCTTGGATATTTCTCTATTAGTACCTTAACAGCTGTACAAAAGAAAAATATGATTGAGTTTCGTTTGCCTTTATTACACGATATTGGGGTTGTAACAATTGGAGTGACTTTTGATGGGCTATCAACAAATTTTACTGTAACTCGAGAACTAGGTTGAAACGTTTATTTTCCTAATATAAATCTCGCTTTTAAATTGGTGGTATACCTCAACAATTTTAATTTTTTTGTTGATCCATGTCATATGTTCGGACTCGTCAGGAACGTTTTAGCTATTAAAGGCCCTTTATGCGATGTTGACGGCCCTAAAATTGCATGGCACTACTTAGAACAACTCCATAATATTAAATTAAAGTTTCTATTCGATGGTATTAAAGGTATTGATTCTAAAAGCCAAACGGAATTTATTGGAGTAATATGTTGTCTTTCTAACATGCAGGATCCCCATGACATTTATTTAAACACACATCTGTTAAAATATATTTCGTTCTATAAACTAAGTCAAGACCACATTGAACGATTTTTTTCAGTTGTTCCCTCAAGATTAGGAACAAATTCGAATCCAACTCTAAACCAATTCCTCACTTCATATAAGCGTATTTTTTTAACACATGTTGAATTAAGTGACGCCTCGTTAGGCAATTGTATTCCTCAAACAGAAGTTTCTATTTTCAATGTTTCTAATTTTAATTCCGATACTATTATTAATTCTTCTATTAACTGACTTATGGTCAAGGTTCAAGCCTCATCAGATGATATTTCAATTGGTCTAGAAATTTTTAAAATAGACGACCCTAATATGTATGACGAAGATGTTTTTGTATATCTAATTATATACTAAGTAAATTTTCTATTAATATTATTTCATATAAGGTTAGATGAGACCTCCCTAAAATCTGTGAGAATCTCAATGGACTATATATGACTAAAGTATGTATGACTAATGGCGATGGATTACTACACATTAATTAAATACATTTACATAACCACCAAATTAAGGTGAATCTAATTATTACGCATTATTTTATTTAGGTATTACGTTTTTCTGAGTTATGCCTATTGCTGTTGTAGATTCCAGGTTAGCTCGCGCATCCTCAAACTTTTTCTGTCACTAAGATCGATATCACCACTTCCAAAACGTTTGTACCAATAATTACACGTTTCATAAGACACAATGATAAGTGGTGATTGGTATCTGAAAAATTGCACTATACTTTTAATATGAGCTTGTAAATCGATTTATTGTCATTTTAGGACCATAGGATGGTTTTTACTTAGGATTTAGTATATATAATTCTCATAATTCTATATACCACAACCGAAATTTGGTTAAAATCAATAATTAGCTTTTATTTTCGACGTCTTAAAATGTGTGCAAAAGTTAGTCGAAACAAATCATGTACAACCATGCTTCAGATAATATGGAATAAGGAGAAAATGTTAATGCAAACCCAAATACATAGTATATTTTCCCGAAGACATCTTTCCAATGTTTTCTCAAAAATAAAATCATTTATAAAATTGTTAGGTATTTTAATATTATGAATTTAAATCATATACAGTACGTTCAACAAAAGCGTGTACGGCATAACGGTACTTTAAACTATAGGAACAAATATGGGCTTGGCTTACATCGGTTTCCTATTGATTGCTCTTGGGCGCCCTAAAACAAACTTAGTTTAACTGCAACTGTTTAGCCGATAACAAACATGAAAGAAATAAGTGCGATTTATAAAAAACGATTTGAAGTGGTGTTTTTAAGTTCACATCCTAAAGGACAGTGCAGCAAAATATATTAAAAAGTCGAAATCATTTATACAGAAGAGGACTACACATTATTCAATGTAAAAAAATGTTGACGATTTGCCAGATAGAGGCAAAATCCAAAGCACTACAAAAAAGGTTTATGAGGCCATCATACAGTTATTTGGTGAAAATTCTTCATTTACGCTGGATGCAGCTGTGGAAAAATTGGTGAAAAAGAATATTATTATACCAAAAACAACCATACGAAATAGAATTATGGAACATGGTTACGCATATAGAAATACTTTGGTCAAACCACTGGTAACACAAAAATACATGGAAAAGCGACTACAGTGGGCGAATGAACATAAAAACAAAGATTTTACGAATATTATACTTACTGATAAATAATCCTTTTGGGCTTTTAATGTTAAAAGGCGTGTTTGGCCAACTAAGCAACCAAAAAGGATTGTTCGAACTGTGAAGCACCCACAATAGCTCCATGTATGTGGATGATTCACCAAGCAAGGTTTTGGTAAATTAATCTTTTCCACACGGAACCTAAATGCACTGTTCATGAATAAAATTTATTCACGAGTTTTGCTACCATCTGTGCTTAAATGGTTTGGAGCAGGGAACTCTAATTGGATCTTGCAAGAGGGCAACGATCCAAATCACCATATGCTCTGCTCGAAATTTAAACGCAAAAAGGGTATTACAACATTGGATTGGTCCTGTCAGTCACCTAATTCCCATCCGATCAAAACTTATGGGCACTCATGAAGATTAAGCTGAAAATGTAACATATAAAAAATGTTGGTGCTCCAGCGCGAGTTGTCTGGAAGATATGGACAAATTTATCACCACAGTGTGCAGAAAAATTGTTTGTTAGTATGGACAAAAGCAGCCAGGCAATTATTAACAGTAATGATGACTTTACTATGTATTAGTTAGCGCTCTAGAAAATATAACAAACTTTCATTACAAAAACAAAAAAAAAATCGTAGTCTTATTTTTATTTAGTTTTTTACCGTACACGCTCTTGTTGCACATACTGTATTATCCTTACTATATCATCTGTTAATGACCAATCAGTGTAGATAGGCATATAAAATATACATAATGTAACCAAATACAAATAAGTAATATGTACATATATCTAAATGTTTACTGCGATCACTAAAAAACAATTTAATTATAATATTTTTCCAATTCCTTCATACATTTTTGATGTGGTATCATTTCCTCAAAATACCCAGTATTTTGTACAATTTCGTACTAAATTCCGTACGACAAAATATCAAAGACAGAAAAATATTGATTTTGGGCAAAAAGAAATTTCTTTCTCTTTCATTCTCGAAGTTTTTATTTTTATTTTTTGTTTATTGTTTTGTATCTTCAGTTTAATATAGCACTTGAGAGGATAACACGACATACTTGTGCTTATCGCGATTTTGATTTTTTATTAAGTTAACTTGTGTTTTTGTGTATTTAAATTAGTTAATAATCTTTAAATTACTTAATACTTTATATATAATAATTATATTACGTATTGTAAAATAAATTTGGATGTAAAAAGAGGTAATAAAATAATTTTAAAGTGGCGTCGTCATGAAATGATGGAAATTTCCGATTTTATCGATTTTTATTTTTCAAGGTTGTGCTTGTTGGGATGTAAAATTGGATGCGCGTAAAAGTACACCATAGCAACTGAGTTAAAAACACATCATTATCGTTCCGGTACAGTAGCTTTACGTGAAATGACATGAAATTCGTCGTGATGTGTAGCGTATTTAGTTGGTTTAATTGAAGATACAAATGTATGCGCGATTCATGCCAAACGTGTTATAATTATGCCAAAGGATATTCAATTAGCAAGACGTATGGTGAACGTGGTAAACATGCTTAAAATTTATTTTTGTACTAAAATTATTTCAAAAAACAAATTGGACTAATACGATGGCGCTTACGTGGTTTTATAAAATTTAATTGTGTATACTTGTCAATAAAAAATTAATATTTATTTTATAATAAATGAAAAATTTTGTTTCATTTCGAATAAAAATTATTATTTATTCCAATTGGAAAATATATACAAACAAGTGCCTCATCTTTCGTGCCTGAAATCAGTATGGAAAAGACTGGAAAAAACGCAAATTTCCATTTAAAATCCACCTACTTTCTCATTTGTTTTTTCTCCTTTTAGTCGGGGTTCATACCTGCACTGGAATTTTTGTGGCTCTTTTCTTCGGCGGGTAGTACGAATTTCCGTGTACTCAATATGGTTCTTTCCATAGAAAGAGTGTGTTTTTAGAACGCGAATGTAAATGGAATTCCATCGGCATTGCATATTGGGATATTAAAAAAATATATTGAGCGAGAAATATGTATTGAGCACATATGTAGACCAAAATAGGGTTTGAGTATTAACTAACATTTCTACTAACAGCCGCTAGAAATATTTTTCCATTTGTAACGACATCGAGAATTTGATTTAAACATGAATTTTCTATTGGTTTAGGGGTCGGATTGTCTCTTTTGTCTGTGGTCAAATTATTATGTGTAATTTTTTTTCTCTTCTATATTATTATATTATGGGCAGTTCTGGTGATGGGTTTAGTTATATTTATATTATTTAGTTGTCTTCTTTAACGATTGTTTTCTTAGATTTTTTATACATTTTTTTCAATAATTTTAGATTAGAATGACGACAATAGGGTTAGGTAGAATAAGCATATAATCACATTTGTTTTGAGTATTCACTGTTATTTTCCAAAATAATTTTCTCCATTAATTAATTTTCTATGATTGTAAATATAATTCTATTAAAATTAAAAATTCAGGTTTTTTCTTATTCGCAATTCCGCTATTTACCAAATGTTGATTTTTTACCTTGCCTTTGCTTAAGCTTTAGTGATTTTTATTTCGGAATGAGATAGACAAAGTCTTGAGAGGATGAGGTTAGTAGATTCGAGCTAATCAGCAATGAGGTGAGTTGGTCCTCACTTATTTTCTTTCTTCCCTTTTCCCTATCCGATTCTCGCGGTAAAGCAAGATAGGCTTATGCTGTGGTCATTTTCACCCACCCCATCCGCTGAGCTCTAGTCATTCCAGTGAGAACCGCGGACCAGAGCCTCTAATCCGATAACAAATGTTTTACGTGATTGGATATGATAATGTGGCTTGCTTAGGACCATGTCTATCATTGCTCATATCTCTGACCAACTTTCATCTAATATGCATTCGTGACAGTGTTAAAAATGATGCTGGTGACACCGTTACAGTCAACGGAGACCGGTATAGAAACATAATCACTAATTTTTTTGTGCCTTAATTGGATGGTATTGACATCAGAGACATTTATTCTAACAAGACGGGACCACATGCCATACAGCGCGCGATATATTTAAATTACTGAAATAAACATTTGCTAAATGATTAATATCGAGAAATGGACCTGTGAACTGGCCACCGCGTTCGTGTGATTTAACACGGAATAATCGAAAATTGGACCTCCATATTAAGCCATGTACGCTTCAGCAGTGGCGGCCACATGTCCAAAATCATATTCTTACATTAATGTCATAAAATTATCTTTCAAATAAATCGTGGCCATTAAAATTATTTGTCTATATGTTTTATTTAATTTCAAAGTTCTATACCTCGAAATGAAACACTCTTTGGTACAAAACCTGTTCGGTATCGTTCACATCAACAGAACATAAAAAAAATTTAATTTTAAATTTGAAATTTAATAAATAAAGCTAGAAAAACCAAGCACTGTAAGAGAATAACTGAATAGGTACAAAGTGTGCTGTAAGTACTCATAAGTTGATCAAAATACAAAAATCTAAAACTATTGTGTATCAAAGCCTTCGCCAAATTCGTTCGACTTCTCACCTATTTTTAATGCTCTTAACCAGCACTGACCAAATTAGCCCGCCTCAATGAAACATATACAATAATTTGTTACACATTTATTACAATTTATTACAACAAATCCCGATTTTATTACAGTTAACGTTTTCGAGGAACGAGAGGTCGGTTTAGCTTGTGATATACACCGCCAAAAGTGTAACTTTTGATGTAGCTGCGATATCTGGATGGTTCTTGGGCCAGAATTTATTACAAATTAATTACATTGATAATTTAGTTTAAGATCAATCTTATATCTTGACTAAGGGTAAATTTCACCCCAAACGATTATTTATAACAAACACATCCATTTAAAAAAAAATTAATATTTTATTACACCAGATCGCCACCAGATATTGAGTCAAATGTTACTCCTTAGACCTAATTGGGGGCAGGTCAACCTTATCCAGGTGTGTAATAAATTAGCTGTTTGTCAGGTTACGCGGTATTGCCTCCAAACTGTAATGGCTTCAAATAAGTAATTTGAAGGTCGATTTTATCACATTTGATAATTTATTAGACCAGACCTCCATCAGATTTTAGTTTAAATGTTGCTTTATTGGCCTTATGTAACTCTTTGGAGGGTAGATGAACTGTTTTCAAGTTTTTATTGTATTATTTTCATGTCAGGTTAGGTTAGGGGGAATTAGCTTCAAAATACATAGGGTTCGTAGTTTAATAGTCGGTTTTACAACCTTTAATGAGCTATTATTTCAGAGCAACACCAGATAAGGGGTCGGGTTGAATTCAAATTTTAGCTTTTGTAAAGTGCAACTTACTTAATTAGTTATTAATACATGATTACCAAGATTAGTGTGGAAATGACGAAGAAAATGTAAAATTTAGTTTGAAAATAATAAAAATTTCGATTTTTTATATTTTCGTCGCAATGACGATTATTTTTGGAAAATTTACTGTCCCTAGATTGTAAATTACGAAATATAACGTCCCTTAAGCTAGTAGAGCCCATACAGCAGAACATTACAAGATAGTATGGATAATTATAGGCTAATTAAATGCTGTATAAAACAATTTTGGGCTCCACCCCTTCCAACTAAATCGCGGGTTCTGGTAGCTTAAGAAAAAGTTAGCAGGACCCACATCAAAAACTGATTTAAAAACAATGGGAAAATAAAGGTTAATTTTAGGCTAATTAAATGCCCTATTTAAATTTTTTTATTCTGCTCGATCTAGAAAATGCAAAAGGCTTTATCATTTCAAAGTTAGCAGAACCTAAATCGATAATCGGACCAAAATCGAAATTAGAACGCAAATCAAGATCTATTGATAAACAAATAATTTTAGGCTCACTATGGGCTAATTGAATGCCCTATTGAAAAATTTTGGGCTCCACCCGTTCTCGACCAGACTTCAGGTCATTTAATCTAAAGCCAGCAGAACCCAAACAAAAATCGGACTAAAACTGAAATTAGAACGCAAATCACGATCTATTGATAAACAAATAATTTTAAGCTCACTATGGGCTAATCAAATGCCCTATTGAAAAATTTTGGGCTCCACCCGTTCTCGACCAGACTTCAGGTCATTTAATCTAAAGCCAGCAGAACCCAAATCGAAAATCGAACCAAAACCGAAATTAGAAAGCAAATCAAGATCTATTGATCAACAAATAATTTTAGGCTCACTATGGGCTATTCAAATGCAGTATGGAAAAATTTTGGGCTCCACCCGTTCTCGACCAGACTTCAGGTCATTTAATCTAAAGCCAGCAGAACCCAAACAAAAATCGGACTAAAACTGAAATTAGAACGCAAATCAAGATCTATTGATAAACAAATAATTTTAAGCTCACTATGGGCTAATCAAATGCCCAATTGAAAAATTTTGGGCTCCACCCGTTCTCGACCAGACTTCAGGTCATTTAATCTAAAGCCAGCAGAACCCAAATCGAAAATCGGACCAAAACCAAAATTAGAACGCAAAACAAGATCTATTGATAAACATATAATTTTAAGCTCACTATGGTCTAATCAAATGCCACATTGAAAAATTTTGGGCTCCACCCGTTCTCGACCAGACTTCAGGTCATTTAACCTAAAGCCAGCAGAACCCAAATCGAAAATCGGACCAAAACCGAAATTAGAACGCAAATCAAGATCTATTGATCAACAAATAATTTTAGGCTCACTATGGGCTAATCAAATGCCCAATTGAACAATTTTGGGATCCACCCGTTTTTGACCTGACTTCAGGTCATTTAATCTAAAGCCAGCAGAACCCAAATCGAAAATCGGACCAAAACCGAAATTAGAACGCAAATCAAGATCTATTGATAATTAAATATTTTTAGGCTCACTATGGGCTAATCAAATGCCCATTGAAAAATTTTGGGCTCCACCAGTTCTCGAACAGACTTCAGGTCATTTAATCTAAAGCTAGCAGAACCCAAATCGAAAATCGGACCAAAATCGAAATTAGAACGCAAATCAAGATCTATTGATAAACAAATAATTTTAAGCTCACTATGGGCTATTCAAATGCCCTATTGGAAAATTTTGGGCTCCACCCGTTTTTGACTAGACTTCAGGTCATTTAATCTAAAGCCAGCAGAACCCAAATCGAAAGTCGAACCGAAATTAGAACGCAAAACCAGATATATTGATAAACCTGAAATTAGAACCCATAGTGAGCCTAAAATTATTTGTTTATCAATAGATCTTGATACAGATTAAATGACCTGAAGTCTGGTCAAAAACGGGTGGAGCCCAAAATTTTTCAATAGGGCATTTGAATAGCCCATAGTGAGCTTAAAATTATTTGTTTATCAATAGATCTTGATTTGCGTTCTAATTTCGATTTTGGTCCGATTTTCGATTTAGGTTCTGCTAACTTTGAAATGATAAAGCTTTTTGCATTTTCTAGATCGAGCAGAATAAAAAAATTTAAATAGGGCATTTAATTAGCCTAAAATTAACCTATATTTTTCCCATTGTTTTTAAATCAGTTTTTGTTGGGGTTCTGCTAACTTTTTCTAAAGCTAGCAGAACCCGCGTTTTAGTTTGAAGGGGTGGAGCCCAAAATTGTTTAAGGCAGCATTTAATTAGCCTATAATTATCCATACTATCTTGTAATGTTCTGTTGTAGGGGTTCTGCTAGTTTAAGGGACGTGAAATATAGTAAAAGAGTGTACAAGATAAGTGGGTATTAATTTATTATAATACTAGCTGACCCGGCGAACTTCGTACCGCCTCAAAATCAATAAATGTTGTTTAAAGTTATTATAGCTTAATTAAATTGAGTTTTTTATTAAGATAAAATAAATTTCTCTCTCTCTCTCTCTTTTTCTCTCTCTCTCTCTCTCTCTCTCTGGCACTATATCCCATCAAAAGATTTGGCCGCCTCAAATGAGGTTTAATAATCATATTTTCATTTCGGATAATGGCTAATGAGTGATTAATTCATTGATCCTAGACCAGCCGTGCAATTGTTTCCTTGTCACTACCAGGAATTGAACCCGAGGCCTCCGGGGCGGATAAAATGAATACTCCAAATTAATTAAATTCAATCAAAATGAAATATATTTTAATTACATTGAAATGAATGTAATTCACGTGGCAGCAAGGATTTCGTTTTATTGACTAGATTCGAAATGATTCGCGTAGCATTGATGCACTACTTTCTTTTAAACTATTTCCTGAGTAGGTTGCAATAGGGTCGATTCCCTTCAGTAAAACATCTTGTGATATACGACATTTTTTATTTTATGGGCCTTGTGATTTGTTGATCGTTGATCGGAAATTGAATTCGTTTAAACTCGAATGGCATATCGGTTGGGATCATCAGAATTCTCGGAATGAGAACTTCCTCACCTTTGAACTTTCCTTGAGATTTCTCAAAATAAAACGCGTTCCGTTATATAGTTTTGGTTGATTCAGGTTTCGTAGCATGATGATTACCGGCAACACACCAACTTTCAGTTGTAAATTATGCTCGGGCAAGCCAGCCAGATCCAATGAGTTTAAAAATTCAGTTAGACAGTTGGTTGATTCGTCTTTGTTTGTCACACAGTCGATAGATTTGAAGGAATGAAGTGGACCGACGATTAGATTTTGAATTGTGAAATTTAAGTGATCCCCATTTTTGTTCTTTGCCGCAAGAATTACGCGTTCACTCACCCAATTGTGATTTTTGTGGTTAGTAATGATGTTCGGAAACACTTTGTTGATGAGCTCATCCTTCGTTGAGACAAAAATGCAAAAGTTCTGAGGAAACGAAATCAATCTGTTCAATTCGTCGACCGAAACACGGCCATTACCGATAGTCAGCAATTGCTTGGAGAAATATTCGGCAGATGGATCGTTTAACCACAGACAATCAAATTAAATTTTTCGTTCGAGCTAAAAAATGAGAACAAAATATATTTCTGACAATTCCAATGTCATCGATGTATCTGTCATTTTTCGATAAACTGCGTATACGTTTACGCAAAAAAACAAAATATTGTTGGTTGTTTGCGGCTATTTACAGAAAATGAACTCGCAGTTTACATTTTTACGTTTACATAGAATGAAATATCTCTGTTAGGTTGTCTCTGGTTTAACAATGCAACTCGCATGTTTGTCGTCAGCTAAAGTTTCATCACATAGCGCCACGCAGAGTCGATGATTTGAGGTAAGCGTTTATTTCATCGACAGCGGTCAATCTTTGAATCACTGGTATTTTTTGACGGAAATCGCCAGACAGTTGAATCATTGCGCCTCCAAAACATCTTGAGTCATTGCGTAGATCTTTCATAGTTCGATTGAATGCTTCAAATGCGCCATTGTACATTCATAATCGATGATGATTTTACTGCTACCAAAACTTTCGCCATTGCTGAATGTTTCGCAATGTTGCAAGTCGGGTTTTCAGCCGATTTAAGGTCTAACGACAATTTCAACGCTGTGCAACTGCTACAGCAATATTGGATCTCGCACGAACAGTGGCCAAAATCAATGATATGAGGAATGCCTTGCCAGTTCCACCGGGCGCATCGAAGAAAAATAATCCACCCTTTCCATCAATGAATTATATAGATAAGTAGATGAAATAAAAAAAAAAATTGGATAAAAAATAAAATGGTAAATGTGCATGCAGCCTCCAGTCGGATTCGTATCCAGTACCTTGCAGTCCAAGCGCCGAAGCTTTAACCACTGCACCACTCGTCACATACAAACTACACCTACAAAATTCATATAAAAAAAAAGATTTTTTTATTAGATTTTTGGGGCTTCCCTTTTGAGTTTTTCCGACTTTTCTTTTTTTCTAAACCACCACTGTATTGAGACGAACAAAATAAAAAAAACAAAATGTACTAAATATATGAGAAAATGAATTTTCTTGATAACTTTTTTTTTGGTGAATTTTTCCAATGTTTTAATAGTTATTATGCTATTCGGAACGGAGTCAAATCCAACAAAACAAAGGTCATAAAAATCGGTCCAGCCGTTCTTCAGTTATAAATGGTGTAACTAACCCGACTTTGTTTTATATATATAGATGTAATGTTTAGATCAGCAATAATGCAAAATAATAAATTTATTTATTAATTTTACACATAAAAACAATGTAACAACTTTACATTACACGTTTGAAGCCTTTACCGTCTGGAGATAATTCCGCGTAACCTGATACAAAGATAATTTATTACACACCTGGATAAAGTTAATCTGCACTCCACAAGGTACGAGGAGTAACATTTGACTCAATATCTAGTGGCGGTCTGTTGTAATAATTTATTAATACATATTGGTAAAATCAATGTTTTTGTCATTAATAATCGTTTGGGGTGTAATTTATCCTTAGTCAAGATATAGCGTTGATCTTGAACTATTTAATCAATGCAATTAATTTGTAATAAATTCTGGTCCTAGAACCATCCAGATATCACAGCTACATCAAAAGTTACAATTTTGGTGGTGTAGGTTTAATCATAAGCAAAGCCGATCACTCGTTCCTCAAAAATGGTAACTGTAATAAAATCGGGATTTGTTGTAATAAATTGTAATAAATGTGTGGCAAATTATAGTACAAGTTTCATTGAGGCGGGTTAATTTAGTCAGTGTAGGTTAAGAGCACTCCTATTTTTAGTCCTATTCCCATCGATGATAGCATATTAGATGAGGGGGCCGAACCGACCAATTCCAATTGATAACTTTCAACTATATTCTTAAGCACATTCATGCCAATATCGACTGGTTTGAAATTTTCGATATCATTGAGTTTGTTTGGTAGATTTTTTTTGCTGTTTGAGATGGCGCATTGTCATTTTTAAATATGAGCTCTCAGTTTCACTAAACAGATCTAAAACAGATTATTGTAAAAGTTTTTTGGGACATATTAATATGAGCATATATTCTCGCTACAAAGTCCTGCCTGACTAAAACCACCGCTCTAAAGCATTCTTACACTCAGTTAGAAACTTTTTTTATTGCCATGTTTACAGCTTCAGTAGTATCTCCAACATGTAGTTTTAATTTTTTTAGCACCACTATTCGTGTTCTGAACGAACCTTTAAACCATTCCGCATTCGTGATATTTTAAAAAATTTTAAACGACCGGAAACAGATGATTTTCACCTTTTTCTTGTAGCTCTTTCTTTCGTATTATCGAATTGTCATAGTATTAAGGACAGTGGTCAATACTCTATGTTCCCTATTTATAAGAAATCATCCATATTGGCTCACAATATTCTACATATTGTTGTCTGCCAGTTGTTGCCCTCATTTAAAAGAAATTACAAAATGCAAATTACATTTAAATTGATTTTAATTTCAATAAAGCTTTTATACGAAAAAGTTAAATTACAAATGAGCAAGGTAGAAATTCAAATTCATTCGTAATAACAATATACTGGTGCGAAGGAATAGTAATTATAAATTATAATATTATTGAAATGAATATACAGTTTGAATAGTAATTATTATTTTCAAAATCCGATTATATCCTATCTCGATTTTATATAGAACAAAATTTCTAAACATTTTTGCCAAAGGAAAAATCTTGAAATTTGTATAATTAATTTTAAACTAATTTTCATAAATTAAAATATTTACATAATTAAATCAAAAACTTTCAATTACGTATTCTTATTCTATTTTACCCCTGAAGTAATTACTTAAATATAGTTTTCCAAAATAAAATTTATGGCGTGGATTATTTGGATTTAATTAAACGCGAAAATTGTTAAGTGGATGGGGTTGTACACGCCTTTAATGTCACCTTTAAAAAATTTAGCAATTTCGAATCATTTCGAAAAATAGAGTTTATTTGACAAATTTTTACAGTTTACTTTAAACTTACATCCGTCGAGTAATTTTATTCCGGTAAGGATCAAAAAAATCTTCCAAACTAATTTTATTATATTGCTTCAATATATTTTCAATAGGTCTTTAGCAATTGACACAAAATAATTTTAATAAAAACACTTTTAATAAAGCTTATATCTAGATAGATACACAAAAAAGACCAGCCTTTCTATAAACGACTAAATTATTCCTAAATGCAAACAAAAAAATTATGCAAATTTAATTTTGTCGACTTAGGATAAATGTAAATTCAAAAGCAACACAATACCATCAACAACAAACGCCGTATACTGAATCTCGGTCGTCTCTTTATTATAAATCGCTTAACAAAATCGAAACGGGTATTTAGTTTCAATCTATACGATACAACACAACAAATGACCATCTGTTACTTCTTTAAAAGCATTGGGTTCAATCAGTTATTAAAAAATACTGACGAACCTATGTTACCACCATCACCCAAAATGTGATTTAGTAACATACACTTATTTGGTAAACAACAAACACACACAAACTTTTTAACGTTCTGTGATTCTGTTGAATACTTTTCTTAATCGTATTTTACATAAAATTTATAAAGAAAACTTTTCCCAAAAGAAAATGAAAAGAAAATCTGTTTTCATTAAAATTTATTCAAGATACTTGTGTGTGTGTAGGATATATTGTGTACACTTTGAGGAAAAACATTTTCGTTTTTCTGCACTGTACTCGTGTATATTGTCAAATTTCTTTATGTGATTTGCATGATAACTAAATCGGTATACCGCACATAACAAACAACTATGGGTCGTCCGATGGTATACCGTTAGTAACAATGGTCTATATATCGTGTTATGAAATTACTTTTTTTAATTTTTAATAGTATAAAATTACAGCAATGAGATCAAAGGTTTAGTGCGGTATGTTACTGAGGAATTGCGGAAAAGCGTGATTTAACGTTATACTCACCGAGTACAGATTTGCAAGAGAAATTTGGAAAAGATCGATCGTTTAGATTCCTTTCATCATTTTTTATGCTTTTGCGGCTAAATAATTCATTAAGTTTCCGACCAATATCTTTACAACTCCTACTGGGTTAGGTTTCAATAAGTCCGGTTGTGTGATGAATTTTATTACGACAACGGTATACAATTGTGCAGAGTCGTGATGGACACAAATAAAAATTTTCGCTCGTTACAGAGTTAATACCACAAATTTCTGTGACTATTATTAAAAATAAAATGAAAACGGTAAAAACTGTAAGACAACGGCCAGAGAAAGCCATCTGAAGTGATCGAAAACATAAATGTCACCCGGTAAGGTTTTGGTATCCGTATTTTATTCGTTGACTAAGCGTTAGCTAAACTAATTTAATTTGCGACTTTCATAGCAATGAGAACTTCTGATTTAAATGTAGTAATGAGGACACTGTCGTTGCAGATCCAAACATTTGGAGATTCTCATTCTATCTGTCTACCTGCGTCGGCGCAGTCCGATTGGGTCCTACCAGCTACTCGTTGATGTTCTTAGCTTTTTGTCATATAATATGTACATCCAATATGAAATTCTGGTACTAGGTGAAGTCCGATTTTCAACTCAACTACATCCAATAACGTTTTATTTGCGGTTAACATATGCTGGACCTCTGGTTCATTCCAAATCAGTAATATCAAGAACAGCTTGAACAGGCTAGGGAACTCGATATATGATTTTTGCATCTAATGCTAATAATTGCAATGTCGGAGAGATTAATCTAATTCTTACAAATATTGACCCTTACCACCCACCCATGTCAATCACTTCTTTCTATCAGAGTGGCATGACTTAGATTTAGAAATATTGTACCGTTTCAACTTTCGCAACCCTGACTATACCAATCTTAACGATTTACTGAACACTATTGATGTGAACACTCCCTAAGCATGATTTTACATTGCAATTTTTGAGTGTTGGACGAAAGTTGTACCTTACATTGCCCAGAAAAATAGTTTGTCATCGCCGTCAAGATATAGTAGCATTGAGCACGCGCTCTCCCTGAAATTTCCGAAACAAACGATGGCAGACACTTTTATAAACTCAGTTCGAAGATGACTATTCTAATTCTCGATGGCCTACAATGAGTTCAGTAGATTGGCCAATGAACTTTACAATTAATATATAAGCCTGATGCAAGTAGATCTCAACGTGCAACCAAAATAGTTTTGGCAATTTGATAACCTTAAGAAGAAATCACATGGGTACTCGTCAACTTTAAAATATGAGGATCTTTGTTTTAACATCCGAAAAATTATTCGAATATGTTTGCAAATGTTTTGAAAGTTGTTTTTTTGTAGCAGTGAAGGTGAATTTACATATCCGACGATTTTTCTGCGCCGAACATCACGTGACACATTCAACCAATCAGAAAGAACTTCTTCGCCGAATTTTCGGCACGGCGTTGTTTTTTTTCTACAATTTGACATCATATTTAATTCTTGTAGCTTGTGTTTATGCTTATGTTTATGTTTATATTTTATTTTATCGGCCTTTAGTTGTATTATTTACATTTTATTTACAATATAAATTCACTTACAAATTAAAAAAATTACGTGTCAAAATATTGTTTATGTATGTGTGAAAAAACTGCGTCGAAAATTCGTCGAATATGCAAATCATCGATAATAAAGCGTTCGCCGAATTTCGTGCGGCAAGCAGCTTCGCCGAAAAATCGTCGGATATGTAAATCCACCTTGATTTTCAGCTTGACGTGAACTATTTTAAATATTCAATTATAACAGTTTTTAGGAAAATGAACAAATTGTTTTTTTTTTATTTTTTATTATTGTTAACTATTCGATGTTGTCACAATGGGCCAAAAATGGCCTAAGTGTCAACCACTGAAACCTAACTATTCGATCTATTTTGGGGCTCAATGCTCACCCTGCCCTTGTGCGGTTATGCTTTTTACGTCCTTACTTTACTCCTTCTCCCAGTCAACTGGAGAACGTACGGCTATAGGACCGATTTAAGAACATCTGCACATTGCAAGCTGTATGCCATCCTATACTGGCATAGAAGTTGGGTCGGCCCATGGGTTTTGCACACCGACAAGAGGTCATAGATGTGTTACATTTCACCACAGATCTGTTGATGAAATTTCACTTTTCCTCCTGCCCTTATCGGGATTCGAACCCAGTACCTCCCGATCCAAACGCCAAAGCTTTAACCACTGTGCCAAACAAATTGGTTGACTAATGCTTTTGTATTAGCTGCTGTAAACTTTCCGAAGGTTGATGTACCCAATACATTTCGCGATCGACAACGATTTCCGTTGGTTGCCAAAGAAGTTTCGTTCTCTAAAACCAACCAAATTACAATGTACCCGAAAAATATGCCGTACGGGTCTCGACAGGTCATTTACTCTTAAGAAACAGAAAATAAACGATTGAAGAGGGTATACAGACTGTCGGTCACTTAGTTTAGCAACAGTATTGGATCGTTAACAACGTAGTGGTTAAATTATCGTGAACTATTTTTCCCTACAAACGAATTAATATCGGCGGCAGGGCACATATACAGGCTAGATCGATGCTCGTAGCGCTCGAGTGCCGAGCATACATACTTCGAGTCTACGACAACGATAAACGAATACAAAAAATTTATATTGGTTAGTTACATTCAGGGCCGGTGCTAGGCCTTTTGGCGCCCCGTGCACTTTTCAAAAATGCCGCCCTAAGGAAAGGTTTGCATTAAATAATCCGTTTCCACATCACCCGTGAGGTAGGAATTGCAATGCATTTTTAGGGCTAAAAAAATTCCTGAAACTGTACTTTGAAATATTTTAGTTTCGTCTAATAGTTCTAATCCTGCTATATCGGAATTTGAGTTGAAAGTTAAATGCTTTTCTAGGGAAAGGCATTTACGTAAAAGATCAGGATCATTTAATGAAACTACAGAAATATCATGCAAAAATTTGAAAATATTATTGTGTTCCGAAATTTGTTCAAACCTTTCGCTAACAGATTGAATAGCCCTATCAAGGATTTGGAAATAAAATTCAACTTTAAACTTTCGTTCAGGATTTGATATAGTTTCGTCTCTACCTTCGTATGAAAAAAGTTGAGGGTTTCGACTGGGGCGTCTTGGAGCATCAGGGAAATGTGGTGGAACATTTAATTTTAAAGCCATTTCTTTAGCTTGAAGGATAAACCCCTTCCTCATTTCTTAAATTTGTTAAGAACTGATTTGTATCCCGTAACATATTTACTGCCGTCGTTAAGCAAATAGCAGGTGATTGTAAATATTTGCTAAATATATTAATTTTTTCTAAAATACTATACCAAATATATAGAGAACAAATACATTCAAATTGAATAATTTTAAGAGACAAACTATTCGCGTTAATTCTTGTTATTCCGTCCTTGTCCGTGTCGTTTCCTATTTCAAATAAAGCGTCATAAATATTATCTAAACTATATATTAAGGGTTTTAAAGCTTCTATGCGACTTTCCCATCTTGTCGTACATAATGGCTTTAGAGTTAGTGTTTTGACTTTTTTTTTAAATTTCCCATCTTGAAACAGAACTAGAAAAAAACACATATAAACATTGGATAGTATCAAAAAAAATTACAGTTTGAAGTAAACATTGAACTGAATCCAAAAGAACTAGGTTAGCTGAATGTGAAGCACATGGCACAAAAAATGCTCTTGGTTCTAAATGCTTAATTTGAGCTTGCATTCCAAAGTTGTTTCCCTTCATATTCAAGCCATTATCATAACCTTGCCCTCTGCAGTCACTAATTGAAAATCCTAGAGAAGTTAGTCGGTCTAAAACTAAATCAGTCAAGCCCTTACCCGTTGTGTCTGTAGCTTTTAAAAAACCCATAAAAAGCTCCATAATTTCAAAATTATTTTGATTTCTATGAACAACTCTAATAATGAGTGATAATTGTTCATTGCGACTCTGATCTGGAGTACAATCCACAATTATCGAAAAATATTTTGCTCCTTTTATGATGTTATTTAATTTTTTTTTCCAATAACATTAGAAACGATCGAAATAAGCTCATTCTGAATGTTTTTATGCAAATATCTGTTTTGCGTCTCACCCTTAGTTATGCGCCGTAGGTGGTCTGAAAGAACAAAGTCAAATTCAGCTATAGCTTCCACTAACTTTAGAAAATTACCATTATTTTTCTAGTATAATCTGTCTGACCCACCCCTGAATGCCAAAGATTGCACTGAAAGGAATTTAACGAGAATAATAAATCGTTTCAACACGTCTCTCCAATGTTGAACTTCTTTGGACATTGTATTTTGAAAAGTGCTATCAATTGTGGAGTTTTTCGAAAGTCTTAGTTCAAATTCCTTCCATTTTTTAAAATTCTCTATGTGAACGACCCCCTGTTCATGTTCTTTAAGAACCGTAGCTATATGATTCGATTTGTTGAATCCTATACTACTAATTGAAATAAGAGAATTTTTCTTAAATAACCTACAACAAAAACAAAAAATGGAATCACTTGAAACTGAATACACTAACCACGATCGTACAACTGTTTCCCCATTTCACAAAATCCTTGTAAAATGTTTGTTATTAAATTTCCTACCGGACGTCACAGGATAACAAATATCTTTGATTTGTTTGAGGCCTTTTTCAACAAGGTAGATGAAAATTCTATCATTTAAATCTGGCCAGAGACGAGCAGACTAAATCCCTTTTATAGTCATGGACACTACATGTCAGGGCGGGTTATTGGCGCCTTAAAACCAATACCAAATCAGCGTCTGTTCTCCAGGTTAGGAGCGCTGAAGTGGGCGTCTGTCTTGTATCAAGCGGCTCGCTATATAAATGTGTTAAAGGTAGGACTGGATGCCTTAAGATTTTCACCAGTACGTGACCCACACACGTAACAAGCGGGTTGAGCGGCAGGCCAACAACCTTCCCTCATAAAAACCATTTATGTTATGAACCCTAAACAAATACCTTGGATTACTATATCGGATTCATCACAAACTCGACCTCGGAAATTTTACACGGACAACGCTTTAAAAATGGGAACATGGAACGTGCTTAGCCTCTTAAGACCTAAAGATCTCCGGAACCGTTCGAACCAAGCAAAAAGTTACACATTAGACGTACTTGCACTACCAAGAGCTTAGATGGTCTGGGAGTGGGATCCATGACACCACCAATGGTTACACTCTTCATTACAGCGGCCATGAGAACGGAGGAGAATTTGGAGTTGGCTTCCTCGTCCATCGGCGCGTGAAGCACCATATCATCGATTTCCGCCCTATCAACATACGGATATGCACGGTCAGACTTCGCACTAAGAAATTTAACATCACGATCGTTAATGTGCAGGCACCCACCGAAGGTAAATCAGATGACATCAAAAATCTCTTCTTTGTCGAGCTCGAGGAAGTCATCAACAACATACCGCACCACGACATTAAAATCATCGTGGGCGACATTAATGCAAAAATCGGTAGGAGTGCAGAAAATACATCGCACATCGGTCCCAACAGCCTGCACCTAACTAGTAATAACAATGGCCAATGCGTCACCGACCTGGCAATAACGTACAACTTAGTTGTATCAAGTACGTTTTTCCCACATAAGAAAATCCACAAAGTGACGTGGAGATCGAATGATGGAAGAACGGAAAACCAAATTGATCACGTCATGGTGTTCAAGAGACACTCCACCAGCATATATGACGTTAGATCCTACAGAGGTGCAGACATGGACAGCGATCACATGCTTGTCATATTTAAGTATAATTGGAAACTGACATCTACGTTTAACAGACAAGCACAAAAGACCGTTCGATGGAATATCGATGCTCTAAAAGACCAAGCGTCACTGCAGAGCTACCAATCAGCTGTCACTAACTATTTAGACCGGCCCCATAACAACAAAAAGCTCCCCCTAACATCCAATAGCAGTGGCACGCTACACAGTCAGCCATAACCACCGCGGCGCAAAGTACCATCGGAAGAAGACCTCCGAGGCCCCGCAATGATTGGTTCGATGATTAATGTCGCCTGATCGTCGCAAATAAACGAACGCTTCGTGAAAAATGGTTGGCTCGCAACACCAGAAGCACTCTAGCAGAATATCTCCGCGCTAGGAAGCCTCGACTTAATTCCTTCGACAAAAGAAGCGCGAACATATGAGATTATGCATCGAAAACATCAGCTTCCAAGCGGAACTAGGAAACTCAAGGGACTGTTTTGCTAACGCCAAGAATCTCACTAAAGATTTCCACCCAAGAAGTACAGCCATCAAAGACGGGAATGGAGAGCTGAGAACAAACGTGGCTGATGTGCTCTCAGTATGGCAAACCTTCTTTCAAAATCTGCTAAATCGGAATGACGAAGTGACCCCCATTAGAGCAATAGCACCGCCAGGTGAAGAGGTCTTTGTCGAATATCCCACAGTAGAGGAAGAAGACGCAGCTATTAGTCGATTGAAGAACGGCAAGGCACCCGGTCTCGATGGAATCCCCGCTGAATTAATTAAACTCGGAGGCGCTACTCTTGCAAGAAGTTTATACGATCTCGTCGTTTGTATTTGGGACCAAGAGAAGTTGCCGGAGAATTGGAAGACCGCACTCATATGTCCGTTGCATAAAAAAGGCGACCGTCTTATATGTAAAAACTTTCGTGGCATAGCTCTATTGAACACTGCTTACAAAGTGTTGGCTAATGTTGTACTTGCCAGGCTCATTCACATGGCATGTGTAAGCCAGAGAGAGAGAGAGAGAGAGAGAAAGGAATCGTATACTATGAACTGCTGAAACAGGGCGAAACTGTCACTGGGCAACGCTATCGATAAAAGCGAACCAATCTGAACCATACATTGCTTGAAAAACATGAACGAGTGTTATTGCAGTACGACAGCACGTTTCATGCCATCACACTCCCATTGTCCAGGGCACCATCTAAACGCTGTGATGGAATCTGCTACCGCACCCGCCTTATTCGCCAGATTTGGCCTTCTCGGATTATTTCTGTTGCGGTCGATGGTGCATGGCTTGGTAGTGCTACACTTGGCCAATTTCGAAGAAGTGCAAAATTGGTTGGATGAAACCGTCCAGAATCTACTTAAATATAAGTCCTGTGCAAACTCTCATTGACAGATACCTATTTCAAAAAAATAACAACGGTTAATGCCCATTAGGTCTCACAGAAACCGTATTTTTCTTCGTTTCTTTCCCCGTTTACCTACGATACGGGTTTGATTTTATTGGTAAAGGGGTAACGAAGAAGTTACCGGATAAAAGTTACCCTAGTGTGGAATGAGCCAACGAGTGTGTTGGTTACACTAACAATGCAACATAAATTTGAATCTTTTTTTAATTTTTTTTTGTTTCTGCACCAACACATTTATACTTAGTTATTTAAAAAAATTACTATGGAACAAAAATTACCAATGCATCTTTAGTTAGTTATTGTTTATTTCATATGTGTGGAGTTAATAGGACTTATATTTATTTATTTTATTTATTTATTTATTTAAAGAAATCTATTTTGTTAACAATTAGTTGTTGGTTTAACAATTAAAAATTTAAAAAGTAGTTCTTCAGGATACTTTTAAAGCTGTCCTTTGATAAATTAAAGTCAAATAGATCGTCGATTATGTTGAATGATTTAGATATCCTACCAATGGGGTTGTTTTCTCCATAGTTAGTAGAATGGTGTTCAAGTGCTAAAAATTCCTGGTTTCGAAATGTTCTGCATGGCACGTGAATTGATATGTTTTCCAAGATGTAAGCTGAATCATCGTGACCAAACAAAACGTTACAAATAAAAGCCGCGCCCAAGAGAAGTCGTCTATTTACAAGCCTGCATGGAATGGTAAATTGTTGTCGTAATCCCAGTCATTTTTCTTTAATAAAAAAATCAGGAACTTCTTTTGAATGCTTTCAATTCTTTTTATGTGTACAGCATAGTATGGATTCCAGACCGTTACAGCGTATTCTAGTTGAGATCGAACATAAGCGAAATAGAGTGAACATAAGATTTAAATATCCTTAAATTCACCTGTCCATCTTTTAACAAATCCGAACATGGCATACGCTTTCCCAATACAATTTTCAATATGCCTATTGAAACTGGCGTTTTCGACAAATGTAACACCTAAGTCTATAATCCCATTGACTCTTTGCAATACTTCATTGTTGACTTTGTATGAAGTAATTACCGGATTGCTTTTACAATGGAAAGACATGATTTTGCATTTCTTAGTATTTAAGTATAGTGAGTTTCGATCACACCACTCACTTAATCTATGTAATGGCTGAACCACCGAAAATTTGACTAGTTGGCTAGTGCGGCTGAAGCTTTGTTCATACGACGGATAAAAATCTCGGATTTTTCTATCCCATCGTTTTAACCAATTACATCACGTAAATTATACAACAGACACGCCTATTTTCATACAAAAGAGTTGAAAAAAAATTAAAAAAAAAAATCTAGGATGGAAAAATCCAAGATTTTTATCCGTCGTATGAACAAAGCTTGAAACACAACTTGTCAAATGCTTTACGTACACAAATGGTCGGTAGATTTCTGTTTGTTTAATTTTCATTACGTGATCGAATTGTTACTGTATAGATATAATATACATCATTCAATTACCTTGTGATTTTAAAAACGTGATAGTTTAAAAATTTAGGACGTTTTTCTTTGATATTTGACGTTTCCTTCAATTGTCACGCAATTTTTTGGCCTGTTAAATGACAGACAGCCATACGTCTTCTTGAAGTTTCTCCATATCTAACATTCCATTAATAGTACGGAAAATTTTGACATCATCTGCAAATATGAGCACGTCTGAGTTTTTGATTATCTTGGTCTATGAAAACAATAAAAATCCAAGGCCCGAGATGTGATCCTTGGGGAACACCAGATGTAACTTTAATAACGTTTGGTGCCTCATTTCCCATTATTACAAACTGTCGCCGGTTTGATAGATATGACTTAAACCAATTTATGTAATCGAGAGAAAACCCAAAATCAATTAAAATCTGGAGTGTTTTATGATGACAGATAGAATCAAATGCTTTACCAAAATCCGTGTACCCTACATCAACTTGACGGTGTTTTTCTATTTCGTTAATTAGGTTACTGGTGAATTCAACCAGATTAGTCGATGTGGAACGGCCAGGCATAAACCCATGCTGGTTTATTGATATATGACGTGCAATTGTGGATTAAAAGCTGTTGCACAATACTGACTCAAATAATTTCGGAATTGATGATGTAGTTGATATTCTTCTGTAGCATGTGATATCATCACGTTTACCCGATTTAAAAATGGTGTAATTTTTGAAATTTTCCATTTTTCAGGAAACACGCCGGTGCTTAAGGTATGGTTGAATAGATAATATAATGGAATTGTTAAAATTTCAGCGTACTCCTTCAGAATAGAAGAGAGTATATCGTCAAGACCGCAACCATCTCCAATCCCCCTTACAAACCACTAGTTCGTACAATCCACTAGTAACGCTTGGTCTATAACCTGATTGAAAAAACTACGCGAACATGTTAGCTATATGTTTGGCGAAGAGGAGATATTGTTGTAGGTCATATTAGCAAGGTATCCTTCAATTTCACGTTTATTCCTAAAGTATTTCTAAAATTGTTTTGGATTTACTTTGATTTTGTCTTGAATTTAAGTCGCTGAACTTGACGTGAAATATCAGCTCGAAATTTTTGGTAAGTTCTTCGCTTAAGTGTAGTCATCCCGAAAAAAATGTACGTATAGAAAAAAGTGTAGTATCATCCCGAAAAATAGAATACGCATAGTGTTACGTACACTTTAGTGGGTGACCTGAAAATTGTGTCACATTTAAAAGTTACTATACATAAATCATACATACGTAATTGTTACAACAAAACGCTTACATAAATAACCCATACATAAACTACTGTACCACATGAGTTTTATTACTAAAACAATTGGTACAAAAAAGTTTTTTGGACCAACTCAAGTTATTCAATATCAATAAAAAAAATTGAAGCTTATTACACCGCATAAAAATTGAATTTGCATTGATCAACAGATAAAATTGCGATGTGATATAACAAACAGAAAATGTGAAATGGCGGCGGCGCGATGATACGAATGATTCTTATTAGGTTTTATTTTTATAAATCAATTAGATTTTTTTATTACAAATAATTTTATTAATATGTACATATAATAAAATTAATATTATTTTGTAAATATATTTTTTTTAATTAAATAAAAAATTATTAATAAAAAATCAAATATTATAATATATAATTAACCCTATCAATGTAAATAATTTTTATTATTGTTATCTAATAAATATAATAAACAACATTTCATACTCAATAATACAAAATACCTTTGTGTATATTGATTGCAAAATTAAAATCCGACGATCTCTATAGTAAAAAAAAATCGTCACATAAAATGTCTTTTGGTACAAACCGATCTAGCAAAATAAATTATGTGACTTTTTTGTACCAATCGTTTTGTACCAATTTTCCGGTCCCAAAGCATTTTTATATGAAGAATTTAGGATTGGTACAATACACGATTGTTCCAAAATCAAAAAGTTGCTTTGGTACAAACCGATCTAGCAAAATAAAGACAAAATTTCGTTTGCTGCAAATCAATGTAAAATAAAATTTTGTTGTTATTAAATAAATTATTAATCAGATTATTATCATCGAGTGATTTAAATTTTGTTAAAATAAAATAATCTATGTATCACGCGTCGGTTCGGTCGCTCATTTTTAAAAAAACACTGTATTTTCCAGATGACTCGCATAAATATGCTGTTCAACACAAATATGCTATGATCTTTCCTCTATCTAGAACAGCAAACCTTTTGAAGATATCGTAACCAGGAGGTGAGATATAACTTTTGTCGTCAAGTAATGCTCTAATATCGATAAACAATATATTTCCCCGATCGACTTCTAAAAATGATTCAATCGACATATAAATTCTCATGGATATTCTCTATTCGATGCTGAGCAGTTACGTAGAACATAATGTTTAACTAAAGCCGTGGGCCAATACGCAAATCTGGGCCAGCAATTGGGACATTATTGTTATTTATAATATTTTCAATGAAATTGGAAGTATGATTATTATCTATATCGATATTAAGCGGATTATGAAATGGTTTATTTTCAGCAACAATGAAAAAACGGCCAATTTGATTGAAGCAAATTAATTGATTAGGCCAAGTTGCACGGAACAATCTCAAGCGTTGTATAAGTGAGCCATTTTCCAACAAATCCGAATAAGCCTCGGCCTGTAAAGGCCAAAAACTGATATTCAATTATGAGTCTGAGGTTGACATCGATATTTAGAATTTAAATAAGCCAATTTGTATGGAACTGGTTCAAATAATGGTAGTAACATAAATTTTTTGTGTTCAGTGCCTCAACACGTTTTATGACACAATTTTCTAAAATTGAACCAAAACTCTCGAAAATTTCAGAAAGATGCATGCTAATCAAAAAGCACCAGTTGATGATTTGGGTTGTGATAAATGTTCCCATGATGCCGATGAAAAAATTCGTCGATATCACGTTTTAATCGCGCTGATGCTTTCGAGTTAACAAACGATGCAACGGCAACCACTCATGTGGCCATGCAACGATTACGCGAATACGGATTAACACCCCAGCTCACCTAGTACCGGTCTCATTTTATAAAAAGCACAGCACATAACGAGGAGTGTGGTGTTGTACTTGATACACATGTACAATGAATCGCAAATCGTTTGAAGTGGGTGGAGAAGGCCACCAATTAAAGAACCTGCACAAATGAGGGTAGCACTATAAACATGAATATCTTTTAAATTATGAGATAAAATGAATACGATGCTCGTTGATTTTGCTGAAACTAATGTCTACCTAAATTTTCATTGTCCTCTACCTGTTTAAATAAACATATTTGGCCATCCACAGAGTACAAAAACGCCAAAGAAAAAATAAGTTCTGTTTCTTTCATTTCAAATTTATTAATAAATGAAATACGTACAAAAGTTGTAAAATATTATATTTTCCGAGGAGTCTTCTTCATTAGATTTATCATCGTCGCAAATTATTCATCTTCATTCTCCGTTCGATCGTTTAAAATCGCGATCGCCCCAAAACAGTCTGTAAATGTAATTCCTTATCTAAGGCAAATGAGATATCATTTATCCCCACCTGGGATTCAAACAATTTATTGTGTATAAATAACAAACATAAATCCACGTCAAACTAAGATCACAATACCAATCGGTACTATTCGGCCAACAATTGCTTCGATTATGGCGTAATTTTCATTAGACATTCAGACAGTGAAAAAATCTCTATCGTTGGCCGCTTCGAGTCGGTGCAATACAAGTTATTGTACATCGAAATAGTCAAACGCCATGCCTGATTCTTTTTCGATGCCAGGTGTTGATTGATTGATTGATTGATTCTGAATGCACGACCAAGTTCTTACACAGGAGCTCCCGGGTGACGCCGGGCCCACCGTACACTCTTTTTTACATATAACAAAACCGAAGGATTGGATAGGTTAGTTAAGTGGGACAGAATCGGCCCGGTTACAGACACCTAGGTATAGCCGATAGTTAGTAACACAAAGACAGCACAATACTAATCTACTAAGGAAGGATAAAGGTTTAATAGGTTTAATGGGTAACGATGGTATTGGTCTTCAACAATTGCTTCTCTAAATCAGCAACCTGAGAAAAAATTTGTATTATTTCACGTACATCTGGAAATTTCCTAAAATGTAATTGTAAATTAATGCAAAATTTAATTGATTAAATCGACCCAGTTGCAGACCCTTAAATAAAGTCGATAGTTATTAATGCAATGACAACACCATTCTAATCTACACAATCAACAATTAATATTTCAAAGAAATATTATTTCACGTCTGTAGATTTCCTGAAATTTAATTCTAAATTAATATTATCCGGCTTCCTAAATAATATAAACATTTATTAATTTAATCCTCCTGCAATTCCACGACTTACAATAGGATTTCCTGTATCCATAATTATTTAAATTATATCAAACTTAGTCTAAAATTCATTAGTATTTAACCCTTAAATCGAAAAAAAAAAAAATAAAAAATAAAAAAAAAACAATAACAAATTTTATATGTAAGGCATCCCAAAGGCAATGGTTCCCGGAAAAATATCAATGTTATTCAATACCAGATTAACTACTTGATAGGATATTTCAAACAATTTTAATTTAATTCAAAAATTTCAAATATTTTATTAGTTTTGTTCACCAAAGAAGAGAATATTCCATTAATTGCAAAGTATAATTATAGTGCACAGGATATTTATATCATGCTCAATGGAACTTTACTATTCCTCAACCAATAACTGTTAAATATGGTACGCAGAATTGGATTGGCACTGTAGCATGTTCAATGGAACTAAGCAAACTCAAAACAAATGATGATCAAATTCGGGTGCAAAGCCGAATTTGACGAAATTTTCGGATTCAGCTATAATGAATGAAACATGCCGTTTCCAACCGAAATTTTCCAGTTCAGATTGTAGAGCTGGGCTAGGATTCTAATAAATTAGGATCAACTTGTATTGGGATTTTAATGTGTCTTTTTGATTTTGATAAAGTTCTAAAATTCGATAATTCTGAATGGAACTTGGCCATACCCCGACCAATTATTGTCAAATCAGGTAAGCAGAATTAAATGTGAATGTAAAAATGGATTTTAGAGAAGTTCTGGAGTTCGGCCGTGCTAAGCAATGTCTTAACTAATCATGTTCGAATCTGATATGTTGAGCTGAACCGGGATTTCAACATAAATCCCGGGTGAAGTACTGGATTTTTCAACAAAATAAATCCGAAAATAATCGGCCAAGGAATTTTCCTATTTCTCCATTTACACGTCAAAACAGCTAGTTGACAGATGACCCAGCCGAACTAAGCCTCTCCCAAATTAATGCTAATTGCTAGAATTGCGATTTGCTAGAATTCCAATTAAGCCCAAAAATGACTTTATGCATCTTCCGCAGTATATTGTCTCAATCAAACAAAACGATCATGATTTATGTGAGGTGATGACACGAACGGAAAATAGAACAACGCGGAAGGCTTTTTACACAATTGGTACATGAGCAGGTCGTTGATTAGGATTTAGAATTCAAATCAATCGATATTCGTATATATCATTCCCATGCAAAGACGAACCTGTTTCGAGAAATATTATTGAGCCAGAAATTCTTTTAGATAAAATAGTGCCAGCAGTAAGCAATTTTAAAAAAACAGTCAACATTAAAAGGCCGAAGGATATCACATCAAAGATTTAATTGTCATTACAAATGGAAATAAAAAATTAAAAACCATTTTCCCTTTGCCATGCCGTAACACATATGAGGTCTCATCCCTTTAAATCAATCTACAAAAAAGTCATGAATATTTATATATATATATACACATATACATACATATCTACACACATACACACACATATACATTCACATATATATAAAATTTTACTATAAAATGAAATAAAAAATATTTCTGTTCTTTGTCACTCTTATGAAATTTTAAAGTTTTTCTTTTGCGTATTCTCAGTAAAAAAATTGCTGTCAGCAAATCTTTCCACGGAATTAATGCATTATTTGTAAAACTGATCAACAAGAAATATGTAAAAGAACAAACAATATTTTGTTTTACTATTCACTTATCAAGAATAAAGTAGAAAGAAATGATATGTATTCTCTATTCGATCGTTCAATACAGGCAACAATACATTTTATCCAATCAGTACTACAATGAATTTTCGCTTTCTTATTGGAATAGAAAAGTCAAACCAAAAGAGCAGTAGATCCCGTTCGCTAACACAAAAAATAAGATCAACCTTTTTAGTTTCTCATTATTCGCTCATTAGACACTATTCGTTTTCTACTGCATAACATTTCTGAAAATTCATTTTACTATTCAAGAGCGAAGAGAAATTAGCATAAAAAATTCATTTAAAAATGAACGGAAAATGAATGACAAGCAACAGAAGAGTATTTTTATTTTCATCCTTTTTGTCTTATTTGACTAAACTAAACTTCGTGAATGGACGTACATATATCCATACACACACACAATCGTAAACCATACGACATATCACAAATGCGTATATTAAAAAATATTTACATTAATAAAATTAAAATTTATATAAATTTTTTACAAAAAAATAAAAATTAAACAAAATATAAACTAAACAAAGTACATATAAATAAAAATATGAAACACAAAAGCACTTAGCTTGTGATGCGTTCACCATTGCTGCGTCAGTGCGTCACACAAATAACAAAACAACCCGTCATAACAACCTAGACACTTTCACGTTAATTCACGTTTCAATTTACTAACACCAATTTATTAACACTTTATATTATATATTTAATATTTAATTTTAATAACTTTTATATATAAAATTTTATTTATTTATTTATTTAAAACAGAAAAAAAAATTTAAGTTTCAATTTTCTATACAGAGAAAGACAAAAACACGTCTTTCTCGTACGACGATCAATCGCCGACCGATTCTTTTTCGATGCCAGGTGTAACGATTTATTTCATTTCACTTTATTTCTCTATCGTTGGCCGCTTCGAGTCGGTACAATGCAAGTTATTGTCCAAATAGTCAAACGCCATGCCTGATACTTTTCCGATGCCAGTGGCCCTATTCTGGCTTTCCCTGGGAATAGGGAATTGGGAAAAATATTTTCATACCATTTTTGTCTAAATTTTATTTTTCTGGCCTACTGAAAGAATAAGTTTAATGCAAAAATTTTCAAAACCAAGTGAATTGGGAAACTTTTGTTCCCCAAAATTTGTATAGGGTAAAATATTTTCCCATTTAACTTTGTTTCGAAAATATTAGCACCAAACATGTTCCTTCAGTAGGCCAGAAAAATACAATTTAGACAAAAATGCTATGAAAATATTTTTCCCAATTCCCTATTCCCAGGTAAAGCCAGAATAGGGCCACAGGTGTAACGATTTATTTCACTTCACCAGATTCTAAATTGTCCCCATATATCATAATGCCGACATTATCGGCTATGATGACATCACTGTTCATTGAATTATAAACAATCTTTGAACTATAAACAAATTGAAAAGTGACAGCTAAATTTATTCAGCTTGCTGAGTGCTGAATAAATTTCACTTTATTGGGTGTGTTTAGATGTGAACTTTTTCAACAAATTTTTCGGCGTTAACTCCGAGGCACATAGTTTTCGTTTCGTTCCGTCCTTTTAGTTGCACTGTCAAAATATATGGAAAACCGAAAACATGGGGCGCATTCAAAATTACAGCCAACGTTATGTACATTTTAAATTCTATAAAATTTTCAAATCAAATTGGCGATGATTTCACTAATCATGATGGCAAATGGATAATAAATTCATAAATGTATTTTATTTTTAAAAAACTTATTTAAATTTAATATAAGTATAGTTGAAGAAATTGTTTAATTTTTTAAGTATAGTTGAAGAAATTAATCAAACATTTTTTTTTTAAGTAAATCATCTCACAATCTCGAAATGCACATCAACTAAGAAATTCTGGCCTTCAATTTGTAGCAAAACCCATCAACTACATATTTCTGATAAGAAAAGAAATATTTAACATATCGTTTTTTAAGAGTGTTCTTTACTAAAGTAAGGCGTAAGTTATGCAGTTTCGATGAGCATCTGTGGGTAAATTTTCTTCTAGAGCTTTTGAGTATATAACGCAAAACTCGTGCTTTTCGTTCCGAAATTTCCTTTTAATATTTTCTTACTAGCTCTCAAACTTACAGAAGTTGTGCAAGTTCGATCGGAATTCGGAATATACAACAATAGACTCAATTTTTTTGGGAGTTCGCCAGAAATACATCGGCGTAGCCCGTTTCCTTCCCGAAACATTAATTGTATGTACATATTCACGTTATATTATGTTCGTACACATGGTACAGACACCCATTTTTATTTGAACCTTGTTCTCTTTTGTAGATTCAATAAATTTTTTCTCTCAGTGTATATAAGTTTCCTAAATTTTGAGAGGGTACAAAATAAAATCGCCAAGAAAAAACAAAATTCTGATTCTTTGCAAATTTATTAATAGATAAATTACGAATTTTAAAATATTTTACATCTCAAGGATACTTCTTAGATTGGAGACGAAAATTCATTTTGGCCAAAATGAGTGAGATGAACCACAATGTTTTGATGAAAGTTGGCTTCGAAGGGCAACATATTTAGTAATTTAAAGTAAAATGAAATTGTTGTTAGTTAAAAGGTTTAGCATTTTTTTTTATTGAGACTTACTTGAATTCATAAACCGCCATTCGATCATGTCATCAAATCATGACAAATCGTACACAGGTAATGCATGGAATCAGGATCAAATAGAAATTGATCGGTATAGTTAAACACAAATTATGTACGATCGTTGTCATTCTAAAAATTTTAAAAATTTAAATTAGACAATGCATGGAATCCCGATCAAATTTTTTTAGGTTAAAAACTAAAATGTGACATAGGTTCGTTTTTTTTATTTTTGTTGTTGGATTTATTTATTTATTTTATATTTACCAAACAAGGTACATATATATTGTAAAAATATTCTAATATATAAATTCTTATTTTCTAACAAATTTGTATTTCGTTAACTTATTCTTTCACAATTTTATTTTACTATTTTTTTCTTATTTTGATACTTAAAAATTAAATATTAAATGTTCTTGCTATATTCTTACGGGTTCATACAAACCTACGATTGGTGTGACTCGGAGTACTTAGTGTCCTCACCAATGGTAGTTAGGTAGCAACCCAAACATACAGTCAGTTATATAAACAAAAAATTTATTTAAATTGCGATTTGAAATTTTTCTTATATGTTTGTTTTGTCAAGTTAGTACCTGGCTTGTAAGCGTCAATATGGTTATTAAAAATTTTACATGCTCTATTTATTGGTTCATTCATTCCATAGTTGGTATGGTGGTGAACTTCTTTTAAGTACTTTGCATGTCGAGTGCGTCCTTGATTTAAAACCACAGCATTTGAAATTTCATCGACGTTGATGTTTTTTTTTAACACGTCAAAAATGAAACTGGCCGCGAGCAAATTTCGTCTTAATGAAAGAGTATCTAAACCTATTAAGTCGAGTCTAGAATTGTAACTTGGTAGATTGGTATAATCTTGCGGATCGAACATATGCCTGAGCACGAACAATAAGAATTGCTTCTGGACTGATTCAAATTTTATTGCATACTCTTCGGTGTATGGCATCCAAGTTACCGAAGCATACTCAAGGATAGATCTCACAAATGAGCAATAGAGTGATTTTGTTACCCATAAGTTGTTGAATTCTTTAGCTCTTCTTTTTATGAAACCCAGTACCCCATATGCCTTTCTCAACGTTACATCATAATGTTTATGGAAATTAACTCGCGTGTCAATTATTACACCTAAATCTCTCATTTCGTCCACTCTTTTCAAACTCCTCTCATCAATTACGTAGTCAATATTATGAAGAACAACTTTCCTTGTAAAACTGATTACGTAACACTTGTCCACATTTAGATCTAATTTATTACTGTTGCACCACGATATCAATTTGTTTAGATTTGATTGTAAACAAATTGCATCGTCTGTATTTTCGATTTTGTGAAATATTTTTAGGTCATCAGCATAGAATAAATGCTTGATGTTTTGCAGTACTGTTGACAAGTCTGATATGAAGAGATTGAAGAGTAATGGCCCCAAGTGACTACCTTGTGGAACCCCTGAACTTACTTGTACTGCTTGTGATATGTGGCCTTGAAAGCGAACACATTGAGTTCGGTCTTTTAGATATGAGCTTAACCAGTTGAGTAATGAGCCACCTATCCCCATTAGTTCTAGTTTTTTAATCAACACTTTATGATCCACTCTATCAAAAGCCTTGCTGAAATCAGTGTAAATTGCATCAACCTGAAATCCTTTTTCCATTTGTTTTAATAAGTAAGAAGTAAAGATTGTCAGGTTAGTTGTTACGGATCTACCTTTGATAAATCCATGTTGCTGATCATTAAGATTGGAGACAATGGTTTCTGCAAGCTTATCATGAATTAATTTTTCAAAGAGTTTGGGAATACAAGATAAGACAGCAATTCCTCTGTAGTTAGCTACATTACACCTTCCGCCAGATTTGTAAATTGCTGTCAAAAATGACAATTTCCAAAAACTAGGAAAGATTCCTTCCACTAGAGATCGGTTAAAGATGTAATATAATGGTTTAACTAGAGAGTTTGCACATTCTTTCAAAAATATGGGCGGAATGCCGTCAGGCCCAGATCCTTTTTTAATGTCCAGACCTTGCAGTCCGGTCAAAATGTCACTCTCTTCCAACTCCACATTCCATAGCTCATAACGGGGTGATATGTTTTCCTGATAGAAATCAGGTAAACTGCTTTCATTGGCTTCTCTTTTATAAATGGATTGAAAACGCTCAGCAAAAAGATCGGAGAGAGTTTTAGGGTTCGAGGACGATATCTCGTTCAAATACATTGTTACTGGGTATCCTTTAGTGTTCCGTTTAGAGTTAACAAAATCATAAAACTTTTTTGGTTCTGAAATTATGTTCTCACCGAGTTGTTCGAGTTAGTTATCGTAAGCTATTCTTGATGCGGACTCAAATTCTTCATATAACTGATGGTGTCGTGTTTTATTGTTCGTTGTTGGATACTTTTTGAAAACTTTGAAAGCTCTGTTTCTTCTATTGCGTAGATTCTTGAGACGTCTGTCTAACCAAGGTTCTTTTCTATTTTCTCTTTGTTTTACCCAGGGAACATGTCTTGAAATAATCCCATCAATAATAGTATGGAATTGATCAATAGTGAAATCTAGGTTGTCATAGGAACATACTTCTTGCCAATTAATCATATCAATTTCAATCTTAATTGAGTTAAAATTAGCTTTTTTGAAATTGTACGCGTATTTCGGTTCGTTTTGAAGTTTACAAGGTGAAGTAGATAGGTTACAGTTGGTTATTAATGCTTTATGATGTATTGAATTAGTGAAGCAAGACTCAGTATTCTCAGCTTCTCTTACGTTACAATGTTCGAAAGCTGTGGCAAATATTAAATCAAGTTGTCTATCGTTACTGTTTTTAATATCAGAGATTTGATACATATTGTTGCCGTAAGTACAATTTAGTAGTCTAATATCAATGTTGTCGTTTGTATTTGTCGGTAAAAGTAAATTTTCATCGTCAGGATCTCTAATAAATTGTAAGTGTGGTCTATTAAAATCTCCAAAAATTAAAATTTCGTTATCGTCATTAATGTTAGTTGAAATTACATTAATTGAATTAAAAATACTTCCATAGATATTTTCATCCGATGCTGGAGGGACATAGATACAACCAATAATTAATGTTTTGCTGCTGAAATTAATAGTACACCATATCTGTTCAGATAGTGGGTGTATCGGAACGTAGAATTTAGAGTCAGAATTTATTTCGGATGAGGGGATGGACTTGTGAATTGCTAACAATACCCCACCTCCCCTTGTGTTATTTCTTAGATCATAATTTCTGTCTTTTCTATAAACTAGCCAATCAGAATTAAAAATCTCATAGTCAGAAACACTAGAATTAAGCCAGGTCTCTGCCAATGCAAAAATTTTAAACTCTGTGGAATGTAACCTTCGATAGAGGGAGTTTACTTTAGTTCTAATTCCTCCACAATTAGCATAAAAAATATTAAAGCAATGTTGGTCAACATTTATGTCATTATTATTATTTGAATTAGTTTTACTATTATAATCAGTATTGTTGTCAAACCTATCTATGTTGACATTTCTAGAGTTAATCTCTGAAATGCACGTCGTGTCTATTAAAAATTTTTTTTGTTAAAATAAAATTGGTTAAAATTATTTTTACTATTATTCAGGTGATTAATTCTCTCGGTTGTGGTGAAATCTCGGAATGCAGATAGGGTTTTCTCCATATCTTCTTTTGAGATGTCGTATGCCTGGTAAAAGTTGATCAGGATATCCTTTAACTTCTCCACACAAGTTGGAAATCCTTCCTTTCTGAGAATTAATTTAAGGTCTTCGAACGTTGTGCCTCGGAAGCTTGTGCCGGCTTTTAAATCCTTGTACTGGGCAACGTATAGTTTTGCCGCTTCCAAGATTTTGTCTTCTCTGAGGCGCCCGACGAGGTATCTTCCATCACCATTAGATGAGATAATACCCATCCTTACTGCTGGTGGAAAGACTGGATCAACGAAAGATGCTGATGAGGAGCCTGAAATTCAACCTCCGTTGGTGTTAGAACTGGGTGAACTTGTGATGTTGATGGTGGGCTGATCCTCGATGTTGTTGGAGTTGAATGAGTTTTTGACTTTGACATTGCTCTCACCCTCAGGATGGATTGTTGGACCTTTTAAAAAATTTGGGTATTTTTCGGTGCTGTTCTTCCGATGGATGGTGTGTCTTGAGGGATCGTTTCGTCTAAAAATTAAGGATGTCGATGGAGGAATGTTGATACTTGAAGGCGGTGTACCGGCGAGTGGTTGAATAGGTGTCGATCGAGCACTCTTGATGCTTGAAGCTTCAGTGGTAACGAGTTGTTGAACGGGTGTCTCGATCCCTGAAGTTGGTGAGCTGGCGAGTGGTTGAACAGTAGTCGATGGAGGTATGATGTCAGATCTGCGGAATTGTTTTGTCCTTGTCATTTTTGAGTGATATGGTGAGCGGGCGTGTCGCTCAAAAAATGAATTGATCTTCAAGTCATGATTTGTCCAGTCCGATTTATAAATTTTTTTCCCGTATATGAAACGCCAACAACCACTATCTTCCTTGTTTTTGCCTAGTTTGTCGACTGTCACAAGATTTTTGTTGTGATCCAGTTTGTTCCCGCATTTTTTGTCATTATCGTTTTCGTTATTCCTATTGTTGGCGGACTCGTTTTTCTTCTTGAAGAATTTTTCACAAATCAGAGTCATGTCCTTTTTCAGGTGTTCTCGAAGAGTATTAATCGTTGCTGCATCGTCAATTTCATGAGCTAGGGACGAAAATCGATTCGACGTAGGAATAGAGTAGTTGACTACACTATCATCATTGTTATCATTAGGAGGCATAGTTCCGGAAATTGTTGCATTTAGAACTGCTTGTTCGATGGTCTCGTCAATCGATGTTAATCTTTCCTTCAAGATGCTTGTGATGTTTGATTGCAGCCTCTCGATTCGCTTTTCTAACGACGTTAAGCTCTGGACGAAGATCTGATGCTCGTCTGTTAGCATTTTAAACTGATCCGTGTTTAATCTTGTTGTGTGCGAATATTTTTTTGAGAGGTCTGTCATGCTGTCGAATATGAATTTGGTCTTCTCGTCAAGTTTTTCAAATATTTCACTGGTTGTATTGTATGAGCTAATGCATGCACCACAGACATAATGTGATGTGATTTGCGATCGCAACGTGCTTGATAGTGTTTTCCAGGTTCTCGGAAAACCCGCACATATTGCGTGAAAGTGTTTTTTGCATAGTCCGTTACATTCAATTAACTCATCACTAGCACTAACATTGTTGTTATCAAAACAATTTGGCCACTCGCAACCCATGATGATTAACTATGAATTTTTTGTCAACGTTTGAAAATATCACTGACCAGCACAATACAAACGATAAATTTACAGTTTATTTTTACAACGTTCTTTGTTTTTAAATTCGGTTAACCCATTATTAATATGAATTTTTTGTCAACGTTTGAAAACATCACTGACCCACAATATCAAACGATAAATTTTACACAAAAATTAAAATTTAAACTAAAAGTGAACCAAACTGATAAATTTACAGTTTATTTTTGCAACGTTCGCTGTTTTTATATTCGGTTAGTTGCACACAAATTAAAAGTTAAAGTAAAAGTAAACCGTCACAACACTAAAATATTGAATAATTATGTTAAAATAAAATAAATTTATTTATTGCGGAGCGAATTAAAACACGTCTGTTCACGACGAGAGTCAGTTTTTTTTTTTTTTTTTTTTTTTTGTTCCAGGAATAAATATTTTTTTAAATTCACAAACCGTTACTTTCCTTATACAGGGTGTAAAATAATATTTTGTTCTAATGATTTTTATAGTTACTTCGTGCATGTAATATTTTTACTTAAGCAACTCAATAGTTTGTAATATTAATTAATAATTTTTTTGTAATATTTGTGGTCAATGTATGTATAAATTTACAAACCGTTCATTTACTAATATACGTGTTTTTAATATATTTGTTTTTCTTGGTGTTTAAACTATTTTTATTAGTGTTTCAAAGATATTTAAATTGTTTTTATTGGCACGGTATTTAAATCTTACAAGGTAAAATATTCCCATGTTCCATTTTCGTCTTTTTGCGCACTACGTCACTGACGACAACAAAACACTAATTTTTCGATTAAAGCATAAAATAAAAGTAAGAAAAAAACTTAAATAATACTAAAGCTTAACATCACGTCACAGTGTTAAATTGCAAAACATTAAAATAGGAACAGGATGAGGCTTTAAAATTGTACTTCTTTAAAAGTAACATTTCTTAACTACTACATAATTACAATAATAAAAAATTACAAAATGTAGTGGTTTAAAGTTCATATTAAATTTCTCCATAAAGTTTAAAATTAAAATAAATAAAAAATAAATGTCTACGAGCGTTATGTTTATACGTTAATCCTTATATGTTAAATTAAACAAAATCTAATCTTTCTAATTTTGGTTTTCTTTCTTTGTTTTGATTATGCAACTTGTGTTGTTAAACCATCTTTTTGTAAAATTTAATATATCGCACGGTGGTTGGGATTTTTTTTCATTACAATCTATGTAATTAAGAAAATATATATGAACATTATATTTACATATTATAAAATGTTAAAACACAAATATTTACCTTTCATTAAATTGAATATTTCAAATAATTTACCGGTAATTTTCCATTTTTTCCGTACAAGGAGTATTTCAAAGCTACTTCACGGTAGTTAAACAATTTTTAATAAATTTTTTCAGCGATTGGTCAAAAACTTTCCTGAAGACGGATTCCTATGAATTGTATAATTGTTTATTAAAATATTTTGAAAATTTAGAAAATTAACATTAAATATAATTTTATATGAGCGCCGTCATCTTTAATCCGTTCTTCTAGCTCTTCAAAATCTTCAGAAGATGTGCATAGAATTTTTATCGATTCGATACCTATTTCGGGGGAATCCACATAAAATTAAATCTGGATTTTATTTCATTTGTTATTATGTGATTTCCGCTAGAAAAAAAGTGTTAAATATTTCTATTCTTATAAAAAATATGTAGTTGATGGGTTTGGCTACTAAATGAAGAAGGCCACAATTTCTTAGTTGATGTGGAATTCGAAATTGTTAAATGATTTATTTAAGTAAAAAAAAAATTAATTTTAGAATATTTTTTTTGAATTATAGATGGAAGATTTGCAAGAATCGGAACAATCAGTTTTGAACTTAATGAGATTATTTATTTGAAGAAAAAACAGTTATCTCATCAGGCCGCGGCGACTGATGTTGATATTTTACATAGGAATATTGTCATTATATAGAACAATACTACGTATATGTAGTACTAGCGAATTACTACTTAGTCTACGGAATTCGATTCTTTCATATTCTCCATCTATAATTCATTTTTACCAATTATGTTTTCGTATTTACGAAAATTATTTTATATTTTACGTTGTTGTTGTTTTATTGTAATGTTTTCGTTGTGATTGTTCCGTGCATTGGTCTATTTCAGTTTACCTCGAATTAAATCCACAATCGTAGGAAATTCTTCCATTTGGCGTCAATCTGTGTGATAACAACTATGATAATTCATACTTAGGTCGTGTTTCAATTGGTTCAAATACCGCATAAAAAGTTAAAAATTTATTTGTGTTAAATTTTTTTAAACTTTTTATCTGTTTCAATTGGTTTACATTTTGACAATAACATGGTTGCTTATTTTATGTGTAATTATGAACGTAAATAGTAAATTTAAATATGAAAATATGTAAAATAAATACTATTTAAATATGTATATATTAATTAATTATGGTTAGTTCACATCTCAATCATTACGATTTTTCTCAAAATTTGTACATGCCAATTTTCTGTTTACAAACAAATATTTTTTGTCAGCCAAATGTTTTCCACATAAAAATTTTATCAGCTCTTCAAGCGGATAAAAAGTTTGACATTTTTATTCACCACAATTTTTAACTTTTTAACTTTTTATGCGGTATTTAAACCAATTGAAACACGCTTTTATTTATACACACTTGTGTGTAGTGTATAATTAAAGTTTTAATTCGATGGTATTCTTTCTTGTCATACACACGAAAATTTTAATATACGAAACTCTTCTTTTTTTGCTGTGCAACATTTTTTTATCATGTAAATCACGCTTGAATTGGTAAAAATGAAGTATAGATGGAGAATATGAAAGAATCGAATTCCGTAGACTAAGTAGTAATTCGCTAGTACTACATATACATGGTATTGTTCTATATAATGACAATATTCCTATGTAAAATATAAACATCAGTCGCCGCGGCCTGATGAGATAACTGGTTTTTTCAAATCAATAATCTCATTAAGTGCAAAACTGATTGGTATGATTCTGGCAAATCTTCCATCAATAATAAAAAAAAAAAAATCTTATTTATCCGTGATACAGCGTTAAGGAAAAAAAAGTTTAATTTTAACTGAAAATCAGAAAATAATTAAAAAATTTCTTCAACTATACTGTTATCGAAGTTAAATAAGCTTTTTTTAAAAAAGATACATTTATTATCCATTTATTAAAATAAAATTACACGTTTGTTGTCGTCAATGACGTCACATTAACATGCGCAATATTATACCTTGTTAAGTTTGTTATAACGTATTATATTGGTGTTTAAAAGTGATTTTATAATATTTACTGGTATTCAAACAGTACAAGTTATGAATTTCGAAATTATCAAATCGGAAAAAATAGGGATGTGCTATTATTTGATGGATTCCGCTACTATAAGCACTCCAGTCACAAGACTAAAAGTTATTGGCGATGTGTGCTCTTTGCTAAAAGTAATTGTCCCGGACGAGTGCATACGGAAAACGGCGAAGCCACCATTACTGTGGAACATATGCGACATACTGCTAATGCGGGTGAAAATGAGGCAATTCGGTCTATGAACGCATTAAAACAACTTGCCTCAGAATCCACCCTTCCCTCTAAAGAGTTAGTAGCCTTAAATTCTGTAACCATTCCATTATCTGTTGCCGCTTCCATGCCTTCAACTAGTTCAATGATAAGAACTGTTCAAAATATTCGTAGTTCTAAAATGCCTCTACCGTTATCAAGAGAAACTATGATTATTCCTGATGTATTTAAACTTACGAATCGCGGAGAAGAGTTTTTATTTTTTGATTCTGGCTATATTCAAAATAGAATTTTATTATTTACAACAGCTCGAAATTTATTTTGTTTACAAGATGTATCTGAGTGGTATGTCGATGGTACATTCAGTGTTGTTCCTTTATTATTTTACCAGCTATTTTCTATCCACGGTATGACAAAAAAAAATATATCCCATTAGTATTTGCTCTTCTACCAAATAAGTTAGAAAGCACCTACATCAATGTTTTTGAGAAGCTTAAACAAATAAGACCTTGCTTAAATCCTTATTCTATTATGAGTGATTTTGAACAAGCTATTACCAATGCTGCAAAGAATGTGTTTCCTACCATAACACAGCGTTATTGTTTATTTCATTTCGGATAAAATCTTTATCGTAAGATTGCGACCGAAGGGCTTAAAAAAAACTATGATTCAGATCCTGAGTTTGCTCTTCGAATGAAAATGCTAATGACTCTAGCATTTGTTCCACCAAATGATGTTATTGAGGTATTTGGTGCGTTGAAATCCTCTGGCAAAATTCCTCCTAGTGCATGTAATGTGGTAGCATATTTTGAGGAGACCTATGTTGGATCACTCGATGATCGTATCAAAGAGCCTCCACACAGACGTTGCCCTCGATATGCTATTCACGCTTGGAACCATTTTAATTCTACGGAAAACAATGCGCCACGCACAAATAATTATGTTGAAGGTTGGCATAGTGGATTTAGAAAACTTGTGGGTTGTCAACATCCAGATATGTGGAAGTTTCTTACAAAACTTCAGTTGGAACAATCTGCTAATGAAATTACAATTGAGCAGATAAATGCTGGCAGTGAAATGCCACCGCCCAAAAAAAATATCGCGACTTAAATTTGAGATTGCAAAATGTTACAGGTAAATATTTTGCAACCACAAATAAAGTTGAATGTTTGAGGAATGTGGCGTTGAACATTTCATTGTAAACCTTTGGTCATTTTCATTCTATTTTAATCAACTTTTGTAAAAATAGTAATGAAAAATTTATCTAATTCCATTATTACCTGTAATGTTGAGTTAGATGAATTTCGAACTGTTTTACAATTGATAATTAGAATAGAATGAAAATGATTAAGGCAGTAATTATTTGTGCATGCGTTTTTATTTGTATATTGGTCCATCATGTTTGGGTGTTGATGACTTGAAGTTTAATAAAACATTATGCCATACTTGAACTAGTTATTTACGGTGGTACGTATTGGTTTGCGTTATAGCGTGTAACATGTTATAGGTATCATATTTTGTAAAAGATTACATAAGATTTTATTTTATGGAAATTTTCAAATTATATGCCTACAACATGTTGACATTACATCACTATTTGGAATTTTTACGGGAACCAATGTATATTAGAAACATTATTTGCAACTCTTGTTAAATTCATTGATTTTCTAGAAGAACAATCTTAATATCTGAATTATAGTTCATTTTAAGTCTATAATGAAATAAACCATATCGTTGTATTATGCAGGAGAGCATTTTCTTGTTGTCTGGAATACCTTGTGATGAAACAGTTATTTTAGAATAGCTTTTAGTAAGCCTTACATTTTGTTTCCAAAATTATTGATGAAGGGGTTTACTTCTAATTTTGTAGAATATCAAACCTATTAGAATTTGATTTTTCTTTCATATCTAGATAGAATTTAACTTGTAAAATAAATGAGCAAAATTGAAATATCAATCTTCTTCTGTTCAAATATATTCTGTAAATTTGATATTTTCCTGTTGTAAATAGTAAAATAATGACATTTTTAATATAATTTTGAATAAAAAATTAATCTTTTCTCTCGATTTATTTGTTTAAAATCATAAAGTATAATTATATTTTTTCTTTAGTGGGATAGGTATTTACAATCACAAATTTTTTGAACATTTACTTTGATGAATTGCTTTGTAGGTACGAGGGTATATCAAAAAGTCTTGCAATATCATATGAAAAAAAAGAGTGAGTGAGACAACAATATATTTTTCAAAACCATTTTTTGTCGCGATGAAACTTCTAGAAAAACATTTCGATGTAAATTTTACAGTTCGTTTGTTTCTGTCAATTTAGTAACACGTGTTTTGAATTTTTCTTAAAATGAATGAAATTGAATATCGCGCCATTATTAAATTTTTCTGTAAAGATGGACGAAATGCAATTTATATATTCAACTATATATCAAAAGTTTACGGCGAATCTGCACCATCATATGCCACAGTAACAAGGTGGGTAAAATTATTCAAAAGTGGTCGGGAGTCATTAGTAGACGACAACCCCTCGGGTCGGCCAGCAGATGCTATTAGCCATGAAAACGTAATTTTGGCCGAATCTATTGTATTGGAGGACCGGCGTATTTCTGTTCCAGGGTTAGCGTGGAAACTTTCCCTTTCAAACGGTACCACATATACTATATTACATGACCACCTTCACATGTCGAAAGTAAGTGCGCGATGGGTTCCCCGTTTGTTGAATGCAGAACAAAAAAAAATGCGTGTTCAAACTTCAAAGGCGATTTTAGATATGTACAAAGAAGATCCAGAAAATTTCTTGGATAACATAATAACAGGCGATGAAACATGGCTTCATCACTGGGATCCGGAATCCAAACAAGAATCGATGCAATGGATTAAACGTAGTGAACCACCACCAAAGAAATTCAGAACTCAACCGTCTGCTGTTAAGGTTTTGGCAACAATTTTTTGGGATTCTGAAGGAATTTTGATAATCGATTATATGCCACCGAAAACCACAATCATAGGCATATATTACGCAGAGGTTTTCCGAAAATTGAAAAAAGCGATCCGGGAAAAACGGCCAAGGAAAGTTAGGAAAAAAATCTTGCTTCTTCACGACAATGCACCAGTGCACAAGGTTAATATTGCTCAAGCTGCATTAAAAGACTGCGGCTTCGTGGAAATTCCGTATCCACCGTACAATCTAGACTTGGCACCCAGTGACTAGTTTCTGTTTCCCAATTTGAAAAAAATACTAGGGGGCCGGAAATTTTCCAGTGACTATGAAGTACAGTCTGTTGTAAATTAATATTTTATGGAGCAAAAGAAATCTTTTTTTTTAGAGGGTTTAGGCAAGTTAATTGATCGATATGACAAATGTATAAACCTTAAAGGAGATGATGTCGAAAAATAAAAATATGGCTGTCTCACTCACTCTTTTTCATATGATATTGCAAGACTTTTTGATTTGCCCTCGTATGTTAGACGGAATAGTTATACGGAATGCTACAGAAGATCCTTATTCCTTTTCTTTAATCCTTTTCCTTTCCTTACTCCAGTAATAATTTCGACCATTGAAACCGGCCAATAACAGCGATATATGGAAAAGGATGATTTGCATTCAGAAGTAAAGTGTAATACGATTAATTATGGTGTCGAACGGGCAAGTCTAATTTAAAATTTTTAGCATGACAACGATCGTACATAATTTGTGTTCAACTATACCGATCAATTTTCCAACTTTCATCCAAACATTGTGCTTAATCTCACTCATTTTGGCCAAAATGAATTTAAGCCTCCAATCTAAGAAGTATCCTTGAGATGTAAAATTTATAAATATGTAAATACTCCAGTAATAATTTCGACCATTGAAACCAGCCAATAACAGCGATACATGGAAGATGATGATCTGCGTTCAGAAGTTAAGTGTAATACGATTAATCATGGTGTCGAACTGGTTACTGGTTGAAATTCAAGATGTACATCAGTTCACATATCGACCTAACGTCTAAACTGCAGACGACGGACGATATAAACATTGCTATGGAAAACTTTAATGATCTACTAGTCAACGCAGCTATTTCGGCCTCGCCTGAACCGAAGAGCAAACATACAAGACACACCATAACATCCGCTGAAATAGAAAAAATGTTAACAGAGAAACGTCGCTTAAGGCGTATCTGGCAAATTAACCGATCACCAGATGCTAAACATAACTTTAATCAGGCAAAAAGAAAACTACAAAGTCTACTACAAAAAAACAAGATGGATTATATGCAAAATCATCTTAAAGAATTATCTCCCCATTCGGACACAAACTATTCATTATGGAAGGCCACTAAATATCTTAAACGGCATTAGCAACCAAATCCGCCAATTCGTCTTTCAAACGGTGAATGGACTAGAAGTGATGAAGAAAAAGCTAAAGCCTTTGCTGATCATCTTGAAAGTGTATTCACTCCAAACCTTGGATTATCGGTGGTTCAAACAGAAAATATAGCAATCAGAACTGTGAGGAAATTTAAGATAAAGAAACCACTGGTAAAGTTTATTATTGCACATCAAATTCAATTAAAGAAAGCCCTGGGTATGATCAAATTACAGGTGAAATGCTTAAACAACTGCCTGAGTTGGACGACTGGCTCAAATATTCAATTCAATTTACGAATCAGGATATATACCTGAGTGCTGGAAATTATCAACTATAAAAATGATCCCGAAGCCTGGCAAGGATCCTACCAAAGTCTCTTCATATAGACCAATAAGCCTACTACCAATCGTCTCGAAAGTATTCGAAAAAACTATTATCGAAAAAATTAAACCGGAACTACGAAATATCATCCCTAGTCATCAATTTGGTTTCAGAGCCGAGCATGAAACCATTGAACAAGTTCACCGAGTAGTTACTGAAATAAGATCAGCATACGAAGATAAAAAATACTGCTCCGCCGTATTCTTGGATATTGCTCAAGCATTCGATAAAGTTTGGCACGAGGGTCTGCTTCATAAAATAAAGCTTAAATTGCCAGAAATTTACCAACTTATGAAGTCGTATTTGTCAAATCGCAGATATTATGTCAAATACAACACCTCTAAATCGAACGAGAAAAACATTCTGGCTGGAGTACCTCAAGGTAGTGTGCTTGGCCCAACGTTATATTTAATTTTCACTTCAGATCTACCAACGTCTTCGCAAATTCTGACGTCTACCTTCGCAGATGATACGGCAATTGTATGTAGCCATAAAAATCCAAAAACGGCGTCCGAAATTCTGCAACAACATATTTATGATATCGAAATATGGCTAAAGAAATGGAAGATAAAGGTCAATGAAGAGAAATCGACCCACGTAACATTCACTTTAAATAAGCTTACTTGCCCGCCTGTCATAATGAACGGAATACCAATCCCTCAATTAAATGGAGCAAAATATCTAGGGGTCCATCTTGATCGACGGTTAACTTCGCGAAAACATATTGAAATGAAACGAGACCATATCAAACTAAGAATTGATAAAATGCATTGGTTGATGGGGAAATATTCAACTATTGACCTAGAATACAAACTTCTTCTGTATAATACAATGATTAAACCAATTTGGTCGTATGGTTGTCAATTATGGCAATCAACCTCAAATTCGAATATCGACATTGTCCAACGAACACAGTCAAAAATTCTGAGAATGATTACAGGAGCACCCTGGTTCGTAAAAAACAAAAATATACATAAGGGCCTTAGCATCCTAACTGTCAAAGATGAATTGAAATAGATGCGGATCAGCTATGCAGGGGAACTGGTATCTCATCCGAATTTGCTGGCGCGGAACCTACAAGATATACCTACGTCTTCGCGATTAAAGAAGAAAACGATGGCTGTAATAGCATAAATTAATAAATTATTAAGTTTACTTATTGAACAAAAGTAGATTCTGCTCCCGCAGATTTACATAATTAACTTAGTTTTTAAGATTTGAAAACTTATTGTTATTTTCATGTTTTGAAAGATTCAATAAATAAAAATAATTGAAAAAAAAAAAAAAAAAAATGGTGTCGAACGGGCAAGTCTAATTTAAATTTTTAAAATAACAACGATCGTACATAATTTGTGTTTAACTCTACCGATCAATTTCTATTTGATCCGGATTCCATGCATTGCCTGTGTAATATTTGTCATGATTTGATGACATGATCGAATGGCGGTTTATGAATACAAGTAAGTCTCAATAAAAAAAAAAATGCTAAACCTTTTAACTAACAACAATTTCATTTAATTTAGATTACTAATTATGTTGCCCTTCGAAGCCAACTTTCATCAAAACATTGTGGTTTATCTCACTCATTTTGGCGAAAATAAATTTTCGCCTCCAATCTAAGAAGTATCCTTGAGATGTCAATTATTTTAAAATTCGTATTTTATTTATTAATAAATTTGCAAAGAATCAGAATTTGGTTTTTCTTTGGTGATTTTATTTTGTACCCTCTGAAAATTTAGGTAAATTATATACACTGAGAGAAAAAATTGATTGAATCTACAAAAAAACCGATAAATTCAACAATTTTCGGGGATGATTTTGAGCCAACAAAAAAATTATAATATTTACTGTAATTATTGTTAAAATTTGTTTTTTTTTGTTTACTGTAATTTCAATATTTAATTTGTAATAGGATCAGAAGGTTCAAATAAAAATGGGTGTCTGTACCATGTGTACGAACATAATATAAGGTGAATAAGTACATACAATTAATGTTCCGGGAAGGAAATGGGCTGAAGTAATTTTTGTTGTTGGGGTTTAACACTTTTTAATCGTTGTATACTTTGCTCATGTTGGTTGGTGAAAAAAATTTCACAATACGAATTTTCGCGGCGGATCGAATTTTACGGAATCGGAAATATTTCATAATAGGCCCCCAGGATGATGGCGATCAAGATAAGTCGAATGAAGAAGACTCCTCGAGAAATAAAATATTTTAAAACTTTTCTATTTAATTTATTTAATAAATTTTGTACTGAAAGAACCAATTTTTCTTTGGCGATTTTGTACTCTCTGGAAGGACAAATCATTATTTAAACAGGTATAGTACAAAGAAAATCTATGTTTAAAATAAAACACACTTGTTATGAGCTACGAAATTCTCAAATCCGAGAAAAATAGGGAAGATTAATTTATTTTGAAAACTACGAAGTCCTACTATTTCAAAGATTTCGCTATTACAAACAGAAGTTTTACTGGCGATGTGTCCTCTTTAATAAAGGACCAGTTCTGAGGCAAGTTATTTCAATGCGTAGGACATCCCTATTTTTCTGGGATTTGAGAATTTCAAAACGCGTCACGTTTCATTACGAACACTAATAAAAATACTATAGAATCACTGCATGAAAATATCAAGGACGTAAGTTCTGCTCCATAAAAAAGAGTACTGGACGGCTACACACCGAACATAGTGGCGACCCTTGAGGAGCACATGCGTCATACGCCCGATGCGGCAAAAAATGACGCTATTCGTTCAATGAACGCATCGAAACAGCTTGGCTCAGAATCCACCCTTCCTTCCAGAGTTAAGTGGCCCTAAATTCCGTAGCCATTATTATTTGCCGCATCTATTAAAATTTAAAACGTTAGCCATAAACCGGGTTGGTCTAAAACAGTGATGCAGGTCGTACCGAAATCGTGACTCTTATGACTGAGATGACTATTTGTTCCACATTAGTCCATTACACAATCAGACTATTTCTCATCGGAATTATCACCCGTCATTGTGTCCGTTGGGGACAATTCATATATGATCTTCACGCCCAGATAAGTTTGGAAATGGCGTACAACCTGTGTAATGGAAATAAAATGTATTAATTGACGTAACAGTCCAAAACTATAAATATTGCAATACTTACCAAGTGTAACGATTTACCACATAACACCCCCAAATGCCCATACATCACTTTCCATGGAAAATTAATTTTACACAAAAAATCTGTAATGACTGACGCTGACGACGGCGTGTTTGGTGGTATCGTCTGACCTGCGTTGATTTTACTACGTCTAATGGTGATGGAGAATGGACACGAACTGATGGATTTTTTTTACCCAATAAATTTTGTTCGTTCTTCGGTCTGTTTTGGTTTCGTCTTCGTCGTGTCTCGTGTCGTGTTGCCTATTGCCTTGCTTGCCCTGCCCACCCTATATGCTTTTGTTTTGTGTGCTCATCGTGGTGTTTCCGTCTTGCATGCATATGTACATCTGTTGATGCATTTACCTGTTTCCACGTACAAAGTATTAGATGAGTTAGCGATGAGTTGATATAAATTAATTTCTGTGAAGTCGTGTTTCAACGTTGGCAGCCGTAATATGTACCATCCCAGTAAGCAAAATAATTTTAAAACGTAACCCAGTAAACCGTATTTCAACGTTTAAACTGCATTATTTTTTAACATTATTTAATCGTAACCCATTTAATCATTTATAAACGTTAAAAAAATCAATAATAATAACCGTTACGCAAACGTAACACCTTTAACCGTTGAACAACGTTGAAACATAAACAATTTTAAACAACATATTTAGATCACATTTAATAAAGATTTTGAGACAATTGGGACGGCTCTCACGATTGAAAAAGATCTGGCGATTTAAAATCCCTAAATATGGCGTTATTTAGTAAGGACTATAACTAAATAAAATTAATTGATAATATTTGAATATATTTTCTTCATTTTAGAGGCTTGGAAAGGAGAATTAATAAAAGGCTTCAATGATTAAATCAAATCGATAAGGGCACAGATGTACACCGCCCGAATGAGGAGGTATAAACAACAAAAAAAAAAAAAAAAACAACTAAAATAGTTTATATATTGTGCCCATATTTTTTGTCTTTATTTGTATTCATTTACAATGAAATAATAAATATATTTTACAAGAAATACAATTTCTCTATTCGTTGAATTACGTTTTAATTTAAATTAATATTACTTATTAATTTTCAGTTTTGATTCAACGATGTTTTTATATTTTAAGTTAATGGTAATTAAACGTTGAATTTGTAACAATAAATAAACGTTAATAATTAACAATATTTAAACGTTGTATAATTACTGTTACATAAACATAAAAAAATAACAATTATTAAACGTTATCGGTAAACGTTTACTTCCACGTAACAGCCGTAGGACATCGTTCTTAAAAAAGTAACGAAAAGTAAACGTTTAGTAATCACATTACTTACACTTAACTTAAACGTGCTTTTGTTTACTGGGATACATTAAGTAGCTTATATATCCCTTTCTCGACCAAGAAAAAAAATTGGCTCATGCACGTCCAAACCACACAAACGTGTGAGTAAAAAATCATACTATGTAATGGCGTTTTTAATAAAAAATTTCGTTTGATTTGAAGTACAACCAACACAAGTGTGTGTACTGTTATATTGTTTTTTTCGGACGAATATAAGTTTAAAAGGAATACACAAATGTGTAAGTTGGGTCAAAACACATACAAAAATAAATTTTTGACATGGCCATACCCACACAATTGTGTTACTGAAATACAAAAGGGATATAGGACAGCCGCGTCCTTTTTTCTCTTATCTTATTTCATTTCCGTTATTAGATTTTCTGACATAGGTGTCATTTTGGTCGTTTTTTTCGAACTTTTTTCGAAAAATTGCCGTTGTTTCTTTACTTTTTTGTTTTGACAACTAAGCTACACAGTTGAAATAGTTAAATTTAGTTTTACTCTTTCATCGGCTGTGTTTATTTTCGAGTTTTTTTCGAACTTGTAAACAGCTAACTTCACTCTTGTCTTATAGAAAAACAAATTTGGAACGCGAATTTACAAGGCAGTGTCCTATATTGATACTATTTAATATGGTAATACCGTAGATAAATGAAAAATACATATAAGAAAAATTCAGTAGGATTGTATGAAGAACATAAGTCATAATACAGAAAAATTGTTGGATTGTAAATTATATTTTTAAATTTTTAAGCTGTCACAGAAATTATTTATACATTTAGTTTATATTACCTTATGTTGAATTCTATTTACTTTTCCAAATCAATGTGAAATTTATGGTTCAAATAGAACAAAAAATCAAAATTGATGCGGTTTTATGTATGTATTGGAGATATTAAATAGGATTTTGAAGTTTAGAAAATGGCACGTCAAAACGATATCACTTGTACACTCCACCATACGAAATTATATGTATATATTTTTAAACGAATAATCGTCACATATTAATTAATGAACGATTAAAATATATTTCAATTAAATTTAAAACACATGCTTTAATTTGTGTGGGTTGCACTAAAATTGAGCCGATTTTTTGTTTTTCTTGGTTGAAAAAGGGATATACCATATGTATGTTAAGAAGAATATGATTTGTGGTAAATATATCCTTTGTTTATTGATTGATTGATTGGACTGTAGAACCAAGTGCTAGCCAAGAGTCCCGGATAACGCCGGGCCTATTCCTACAGCCTGTTTACACATAACAATAGGAAGGATAGGAAAGGTTTTTTTTTTTTTGTTTTTTTGGGGACGGAACGATCCGGTTGCAGACACCTAGCGATCGTACGGCACAACACAATTCTAATCTACTTCTAATCTACTAGGAAGGATAAAGGCTTAACAGGTTTAATGGATAACGATGGTATTGCTTTGATCTTCAACAATTGCCTCACTAAATCAGCAACCTGAGAAAAAATAATATTATTTCACGTGCATCTGGAAATTTCCTGTAATATAATTCTACATTAATACTTTTCAGCTATCTAAACAAAATTGATTAATTAGATCAGACCGGTTCCAAATACCTAGGTGAAGCCAATAATTAATAACATAATGAAAGCACAATTCTAATCTACACAACCAGCAATTAATATTTCAAAGAAATATTACTTCATAACATCTAAAGATTCCTGAAATTAATTCTTAATTAATCTACCCTACCGGTTTCCTAAATAATATAAATATTTATTAATCCTCTACAACTCCATAACTTACAATAAAATTTCCTGAATTCATAGTTATTTGAATTATATTAATAATAAATTGATTTATATTAACAATTAATATTAAATTATTAATAATTTCTCTAAAACCATTAGCATTTAATAAATTCACTGCAAACTGGCCGTTAAAATAACTCAGTAAACACATATTAATTTTTAAACCTGAAAACAAACTGTATGCTTATTACTGACTACTTAATTTATTTAATATATGCAACCTTATTACTTACACTTCACGGTTCAAGTTATTAAGAAACATAAAAACAAGATACTAAAACATGATTATAACGCGCAAAATGAGAAGAAAAAAAAAGTTACACATGCACAGTTGCTTTTCAATATTGAAGTTAAAGTTGGAAATATAATAAAATTAAAATTAAAATACGATATAATTAAAATACAATACAATATTGTATAAAAATAAAATAAATAAAATAAAATCTCACTATTCATTCAAAAAATTTACTCAAAAAAAACTTGACTGTTCTGGAAATTATATTTCCCTGAAAAAACCAGTGGAAACTTGTAGTAAATTAATTTTGAAAAAAAAAAAAAAAAAAAAAAAAAATTTAATGGATAGTTCGATATACAATCCACAAGTTATAAACTCATAACTAAACTGTCAATTATATTGATAATAAAACTAATCTAAAATCCTTATATTTACTTCTGTCTAACTTATAATAACTTATTATAACTAAATACTAAATTTAAATAGTTATTAACCCGGTCGCCTTCCGAAATATTTCCTGTAAATTAACTTAAGATTAATGACTACCATTTCACTTTACAATATTCGAAAGTGTAGCCAACAAAACTGCTTCCAAAACACCAATGTCCTACAATTTAAATTTGTTAGTAAATTGAGATGCATAGATACTATTAATTCCGGAATCCTTTCCTAAATCCGGATTAAATTAATTTTATTATTCCAATCCATTTTTAAAACATTATCACACCCGAATATTTGTCATTAATCAGCACGCATCATAAATTAGCTTAACTACTTTACCAAGTATAAGTATACTTTCTATCATACAATAACATATTATAAACTTAATTCTAAATTTAATTTAATTTAAAAACTAGCATTAATATAATAGTGGTCGTTTGCTACAACTCAACATCAACCTGGAGGAGATTTGTAGATATAGTACACAACCTGGAATACTAATAATATAATTATTCAACATTCATATTAGATAATAGAGATTAAAAATAAGATTCGATTAGTTGACTTCCATTTCATTTGTATAATAATGTTTATTATAAATATTGTATATGAACTGTAATGTGATTAATCTAAACTATAATTATTTTGAAATTTCATTAGTATTAACAATGATTAAATATTATTCTAAACCAAAGTAAATAGCCTTATTTGTTATGAGGCTTAAAAGACTCAGCTTCCACTTCCATCTATATCTGAACCTCCAGATTATTTTATTATATAAAATTATAGTTAATGAGTTAAATAATAGATGACTCTTTTTAATTAGTGGAAATTTTTCATAAATTTACCGTAATTATCTTACCCTAAAATTCTAATTCCGCCCAGCTAAATTGACGATAAACTTTAACAAAAACATCCACAACATTTAGCAATAATTAACAACTATACCATATTCCCGCTGCCACTGTGTAAATTGATCACACATATTGCATCACTCGTTAACCCCCCCCCCCCCTCAGTTCTCCACATTATAGAGAAGAAGTGTACCCCTGCCAAATCGCTAAAAATGTAAATACAGGAAATAGAGATGCCCATCGCAATCTCAACATCACCCAAGCAAGATTCACATAACAAGCCGACGAAACTGAACAAATCCACATAAAACGTGCTTAACAATGATGTAAAATAAATAATAATTATTATCTCATATGTTCCTTCGCACACCCATACATAGGACACAGCTAAACGCATATACGTATAACATGCTATATCAGAACCAAACACAATTACATTCTATAGAATATAATTGCGATCGGCTTCGAGTTATATATCGCAAAACCACATTTTCGGTGGTTATTGAAATGCATTTCCCGCGCGCCAAACACCTCCAATACTAATATCCATGTAAAATATAATATATGACTAGTGACTACGAGTAAATAAGTACACAAAACGAAAGATAGTATTTAAAATTACCAAAAGCAGAAAACAAACGAAAAATTCTCGTCGATCACCAAACATGCATACTCTCTTCCAAAAACAACAACAAAAATTGTTAGCTAGTCTACCAAAAACAGCAGAATTGAAAAAAACCCTTTCTCGCGCAAACTATATTCGGTCGGATAACAACCCATAACATGAGAATAATTCTACTCTACACCTTCATGGGTTATAAATATGTATTTATATGTGTACTTAAAAGTAAAATTTATTTAGGGAAAAAGTTATGTGTTATGTAATTTAGTATGTAAAACAATGAAAAAATGAAAAACACTTATCTTTCCATCCTTTGCAATCAAAAAGTCCTACATACACATTGAAAATTTGCATTACAATGCATGATGCATTCAAACAACGGTATCAAAATACATACATATAAACGAAAATTGTTATGTACATATCCTACACCATTGCAAGCGCACAACACATAAATTAATACAAATATGCAATATGTAACATTTTTCACTTATTAACTACTTTTAAAACACACAAATTATCATTAATATTATTATTATTATTATTTTTATATTCAGATATTATAAATTAATTATTTAATTTTGACATATTTAAATTAATTACTTATTTATATAGAGGAGAGACAAAAACACGTCTTTCCTCTACGACGTTCAATCGCCAACCGGTAAATATATCCTTTGTTTATGTTAAAAAATCACAAAAAAATAAGAAACGAATTTTGGTTGTTGCCGTGGGGTTGCTGGTTTGTTGTTGTAAGTTTTATTACCATTGTCGCATTTTTCTTATTACATACTGTGGTTCGAAAAGATAGTGTTGATTGTTTCATGTACTACGTGCTTTTCTTTTCATAATTATTTTTATTTTTGAATACCATAATTATTATTACTTTTTACAGAAATTATATGAAAAACATATTTTGGTTTTTTTTTTAGGATAAGCTGAGGAATTAAAAAAACAATGGTTGAACTCAATTGACTTCCGACGTACAACATGTAAAATGTAAAAATGAGTAAAAATTCAATTATTTGCTCGTTACATTTAGAAAATAATTATCGTATGCCACAGGCAAAAGAGAATCGGTAAATATTTTTAAGAAATGAGTCATTATCTTCTTGTTAGTAAACGACTAAATTTGACGGCAATGAAAATAATATTAAGTTAAATAGCACCAATAACTATTTGGATATACACACTTTTAAATCTACAATATATTGTATCAATACCACTACATACTTCTTGAACATTTATATGGATTAATGAATTATGACAAAAAACGATAATCATAAATATCAAAATGAATAATTTAAGTTTTTTTTTTAATTTGAACAACTCTTTCGGTTTCGTTCCGCCTCTAATTTAACATTGTGGCAATGGACGCATTCAGGTTCGCCAACTGTTGCCATCATGATTAGTGAAATCATCGCCAATTTGATTTGAAAATATTATAGAATTTAAAATGTACATAACGTTGGCTGTAATTTTGAATGCGCCCCATGTTTTCGGTTTTCCATATATTTTGACAGTGCAACTAAAAGGACGGAACGAAACGAAAACTATGTGCCTCGAAGTTAACGCCGAAAAATTTGCTGAAAAAGTTCACATCTAAACACACCCAATAAAGTGAAATTTATTCAGCATTCAGCAAGCTGAATAAATTTAGCTGTCACTTTTCAATTTGTTTATAATTCAAAGATTGTTTATAATTCAATGAACAGTGATGTCATCATAGCCGATAATGTCGGCATTATGATATATGGGGACAATTTAGAATCTGGTGAAGTGAAATAAATCGTTACACCTGGCATCGGAAAAGTATCAGGCATGGCGTTTGACTATTTCGATGTACAATAACTTGTATTGCACCGACTCGAAGCGGCCAACGATAGAGATTTTTTCACTGTTTGAATATCTAATGAAAATTACGCCATAATCGAAGCAATTGTTGGCCGAATAGTACCGATTGGTATTGTGATCTTAGTTTGACGTGGATTTATGTTTGTTATTTATACACTATAAATTGTTTGAATCCCAGGTGGGGATAAATGATATCTCATTTGCCTTAGATAAGGAGTTACATTTACAGACTGTTTTGGGGCGATCGCGATTTTAAACGAACGAACGGAGAATGAAGATGAATAATTTGCGACGATGATAAATCTAATGAAGAAGACTCTTCGAAAAATATAATATTTTAAAACTTTTGTACGTATTTCATTTATTAATAAATTTGAAATGAAAGAAAGAGAACTTATTTTTTCTTTGGCGTTTTTGTACTCTGTGGATGGCCAAATATGTTTATTTAAACAGGTAGAGGACAATGAAAATTTAGGTAGACATTAGTTTCAGCAAAATCAACGAGCATCGTATTCATTTTATCTCATAATTTAAAAGATATTCATGTTTATAGTGCTACCCTCATTTGTGCAGGTTCTTTAATTGGTGGCCTTCTCCACCCACTTCAAACGATTTGCGATTCAATGTACATGTGTATCAAGTACAACACCACACTCCTCGTTATGTGCTTTGCTTTTTATAAAATGAGACCGGTACTAGGTGAGCTGGGGTGTTAATCCGTATTCGCGTAATCGTTGCATGGCCACATGAGTGGTTGCCGTTGCATCGTTTGTTAACTCGAAAGCATCAGCGCGATTAAAACGTGATATCGACGAATTTTTTCAACGACATCATGGGAACATTTATCACAACCCAAATCATCAACTGCTGCTTTTTGATTAGCATGCATCTTTCTGAAATTTTCGAGAGTTTTGGTTCAATTTTAGAAAATTGTGTCATAAAACGTGTTGAGGCACTGAACACAAAAAATTTATGTTACTACCATTATTTGAACCAGTTCCATACAAATTGGCTTATTTAAATTCTAAATATCGATGTCAACCTCAGACTCATAATTGAATATCAGTTTCTGGCCTTTGCAGGCCGAGGCTTATTCGAATTTGTTGGAAAATGGCTCACTTACAACGCTTGAGATTGTTCCGTGCAACTTGGCCTAATCAATTATTTATCTTCAATCAAATTGGCCGTTTTTTCATTGTTGCTCGGGGGCAACTTTTTAAATTTATTTTTTGTGTTTTTATAAATAAATTATGCATCTCATGAAAATAAACCATTTCATAATCCGCTTAATATCGATATAGATAATAATCATACTTCCAATTTCATTGAAAATATTATAAATAACAATAATGTCCCAATTGCTGGCCCAGATTTGCGTATTGGCCCACGGCTTTAGTTAAACATTATGTTCTACGTAACTGCTCAGCATCGAATAGAGAATATCCATGAGAATTTATATGTCGATTGAATCATTTTTAGAAGTCGATCGGGGAAATATATTGTTTATCGATATTAGAGCATTACTTGACGACAAAAGTTATATCTCACCTCCTGGTTACGATATCTTCAAAAGGTTTGCTGTTCTAGATAGAGGAAGGATCATAGCATATCTGTGTTGAACAGCATATTTATGCGAGTCATCTGGAAAATACAGTGATTTTTTAAAAATGAGCGACCGAACCGACGCGTGATACATAGATTATTTTGTTTTAACAAAATTTAAATCACGTTTACAATTTTTTGCGACATATAATGTGTTATAATGTGTTATTTCAACATTCAATTATTCAATTTCACTGGTTAGGCAACTCGATATCCTTGTTTATAATTCACTTGAATTATACTCAAAAAAATAATAATAATACAGATGGAGACTCCCCGCGCGCGGTTGGGAGGGGTAATAGGTCGTTGGGATAATTATTATTATAGTTTTAGATTCATTTTAGAATTGTACTCGAAATTTAGAATTATTACAACAATTCAATTCGTTTCAAATAAATTATGCACTCGATGATAATAATCTGATTAATAATTTATTTAATAACAACAAAATTTTATTTTACATTGATTTGCAGCAAACGAAATTTTGTCTTTATTTTGCTAGATCGGTTTGTACCAAAGCAACTTTTTGATTTTGGAACAATCGTGTATTGTACCAATCCTAAATTCTTCATATAAAAAAGCTTTGGAACCGGAAAATTGGTACAAAACGATTGGTACAAAAAAGTCACATAATTTATTTTGCTAGATCGGTTTGTACTAAAAGACATTTTATGTGACGATTTTTTTTTACTATAGAGATCGTAGGATTTTAATTTTGCAATCAATATACACATATGTATTTTGTATTATTGAGTATGAAATGTTGTTTATTATATTTATTAGATAACAATAATGAAAATTATTTACATTGATAGGGTTAATTATATATTATAATATTTGATTTTTTATTAATAATTTTTTATTTAATTAAAAAAAAATATATTTATTAAATAATATTAATTTTATTATACGTACATATTAATAAAATTATTTGTAATAAAAAAATCTAATTGATTTATAAAAATAAAACCTAATAAGAATCATTCGTATCATCGCGCCGCCGCCATTTCACATTTTCTGTTTGTTATATCGCATCGCAATTTTATCTGTTGATCAACGCAAATTCAATTTTTATGCGGTGTAATAATCTTCAATTTTTTTTATTGATATTGAATAACTTGAGTTGGTCCAAAAACCTTTTTTGTACCAATTGTTTTAATAATAAAATTCATATGGTACAGTAGTTTATGTATGGGTTATGTTTGTAATTTTTCTTGTTGTAACATTCGCATGTGTATGCGTTGTTTTTGTAATTGTTATTTTTTACACAATTTTCGGGGAATCATTTTAGTGATAAAACGTAATTTTTATTTTGTATAGCTGTATTACCAGTAGATTATTATCATTTTTAGTTTTCTAATGTAAAAATAACATTACAGTAGTAATGTAATTTTATAATTGTTTGTCAAATCTAAAAGAAACGGTATAATATAAGATATATTATAAAGGACCAGGACAAACCTTATGGAAATTGAATTTCGGTCAAATGATTTGAAATTTTCAGAATATTCAGAATATATATCTTCAAGTCATGCTGATCTAAAGTCTCCATGGGCACACAGTGCCTAGATGCTGTTGAAGCCGAGTTTTAAGCGATGGAAATACTAATGTTTTAATACGTTTCGATCGCAGATATATGTTTATACAAATATTAACGTGCGCATAATGAAATATTTATTTAAAATCCTTTTTGTTTCAGCTAAAATCGCACAAACAAACAAATTACAACCAGATGGTGCATATATTTAAGGTGAAAAATTCCTGAAATCACAAATTTTTGGAAGTCATGTTTGAATTTCATTTTTTTTATATTTTCTATATAGTCTTGTTTAAAAAAAAAGTTTGTGGAATTTTTATTTTTTGGTTGTTGTTAAAGATACAGGATGTCAAATTTTGATAAAAATGATGAATATTGTATATATGGCTATAAAACGAAAACTAATTATCCGATTCTTATAAACGAGGGCTCATTTTAAAGATAAATGAATAGGGATTCTACAAAAATTATAAAATTGGTACAATGTTTCAACTCTGCCTATTCAAAATGGCTGCCAAAATGGTATTTTAGAATTTTCTCAAAAACCTATTTTTTTTTTTTTTTAAATTTTTCCTCATTTAATTCTATTGAACACACCAAAAGATTGTACTTGTGTTATTTTTTGTTTTCTTGCAAAAGGCATTTAAGTAAAGAGATCTACCTATTTTTGTATTTAAAATCAAATTTGTGGTATTTTTTTATTTGCAAGGAAACAAAATACCGCGAATACAACTTTTTAGTATATATATTTTTTTTATTATTATTTTTATTATTATTATTTTTATTATTATTTTATTAAATGTATTACAAAATAAAAAAGAAATTGAAAAGTATTTATACAATCAAAATTTACATGTTACATAATGTACACTATTTGAATATTTTTTACATTTTAACTTGCCTTCTCCTGAAGGTATAATTGCGTTAAAATCGCGGGTTCCTTTTATTGTTTTCAAATTCCCTAGTCTAATCTCCAATTGAATTTGTTTACTTCAAATCTTCATTTACTTCAGTCGAGCGCGGCAAATGACTTTTAATATAATCAGAAACGTTTCTTAAATTTTTCGAAAATTTCGTCTCAGGAATCGGTTTACAACACTTTTTGAGCCCAGACATTATTACACTTATTAATTGAACTACTTTAAATTAATTTTTTGTTATTTAACCAAGCAAATGCTTCAAATAGAACTTAACAAGTTAAACTAACTGAAATATTATTTTAAACTGTAACGGGGGAGTAGGCCTGTAAAATAACATAACATAACTGGTTATGTTATTTTACAGGCCTACTCCCCTTTCTATAGAATCTCAAAAAAGTTATTTCAGGAATGCAAATAAATTTTTAAAAATTCGATCCAAAAGGTTATATTCAGGTACAGAAAATAGTGATTAAACCCAGAGATCAAAAAACTCCGGAGTGAGTTGCACATTTGTTATAAAATTGAGGAATGTGTGCAAACAATGCACATGAAAACGAAGAAACTGAAAAATAAGGAATTTTGTTGTTCGTGAGAAAGTTAGTTTTTTCTTCTCATGAATATTAAAAATATTCTCTTAATGTTTATTTCATCACTCACCGTTTAAGCTGAAATTATTTTTGTTAACATTTTGTTGACGAATACTTAAGAGCTATGTATGCAAGGAAACACACGAACATTATTCGTATCAAAATAAAGGAATTATACATTTTTAAAACCAATTTTTTTTTTTTTTTTTTGTAATGTTTTTCCTTTTTATTTTTGTACACATACATTTTTGAATTAGAAAGGGTGGGGGGGGGGGGGGTTTGAACACAAAATAAAACAGATATTTATTATGATAGTATTCAAAATTGTATTAAAACAGGTAACATAAGTACCGTCAAAACTTCATTAAATTACTTAGTAATTAATAATTTAATTATTATAAAATATAAATTTAACCTAAATTAGAAAAATTCAATATACATTTTTATTAATAATAGGAATGGTAAGTAATTCATTTGGTAACTTCATATATCACATAATTAAAAATAATTGTCTTAGACAAAATTGCATAAATTTTAAGTTAAATAGTATTATAAACATAAATAGTATACTAAAAATAAATATTTAGTTCTTCAAAATAATAACTTTCAGAATAAATCAGGATTTAATTTTATTAGAAGAATGTCTTGCATCACATCTGCTGATAATCGGTTTCGAAGTGATGTTAATATGAGCGACAACGCACTAAATGACCGCTCTAACCGCTACTTGCGTGGCTGGAACCGCTAATGCTGTTTCCGCTAGTAGGTAGAGTTCTGGAAATTCGTATCGGATTCTTTCCCAATAATTTAATATATTTTCGTCCGAGTGAAGACGATTTTTGAAACACAAAGAATTTAGTTGTGTTTCTAAATCAAACACATCCAAATTATCTCCTAATGCAGTATTATCGATTGACTGTAGATATTGTTCGACAATAGATATTTCGTTGGGTGATTCCATTATTTGTGTTGATTGTGACCTTAACAAAGTCGTATCACTCAGTTGATAATTATCATTATCACTTGACATGCTGCTTAAATTTTTAATAAATGAATGCAGTAGTTTTAAATGAACCTAAACGTGAATATTTTGATTAGTAATTTTAAAATATTTTAATTTATAATGTACACCGCCCTTACTTTGGCATTTGTTTTATCATCATCTGTCAAATTTGGTGAATTCATATAATTAAACCTTGGGTCTAAAAACATTGCCGCAAGAAAAACATCGGATTTAAATAATTGCTGCTCGCGATCAACTATTTATTTTTTTTATTTTTTTTATTATACCATTTTGTTGAAGTCCCAGGGTGATTTTGCAATTAAGCCATTCTTTATAAAAATCACCTATTGTCAGTGTTGAAGACTGTAATTTTTTTGTGGCTATATATTTGGGCTTAAACGTTTCCAAAAACTGTTTCATGAAACCTAATTGCTCTTCATTGAATCCAATTTCCGGATAATTTTGTGCTACTTGAATATAAAATTGTCTTTTTTGTATTAAATTTTCAACCATAGAGTACGTTGATCCCCATCTCGTTACAATATCTAAAATAGGCCTCTTGGTAGAATTCACAATAAATACACTTCTGTATTTGGATGTTTTTAACTTTTTAACTGTATTTCTTATTGCGGTCAATTTAGAGGTCATATCACTTTCCATAATAATACAGTTTGCTACTAGTTGAAGTGTATGTGCAGCACATCTAACACATCCCAGGATGCGAAGAAATTTGTTTTCTATATTTGTGTAAAAACTGGATTCCGCTGATGTAATAATTTGATCGTCTTCATCGTCGACGTCCGAAATTTCAGTTGATTCAATAACACGTGTATTAATATTTTGATTTTCTGATAGAAGTTTGACCGTTTTGATCATATTGGCGCCATTATCAGTAGTTACAGAATATAATTGCGAAATATTGATATCTTATTTTTCTAACAATGAAAGAATTACATCCTTTAGGTTCTCAGATGTGATACGGTCAGTCATCTGTATCATTCCGATGGTTCTAATGATAATTGACCCATTTTTTATAAATTGTAGGCTAACTCCTAAAACATTTCTGTCCAGCCGTGTAGCACTATCAATTTTTAACGATATCATTCTTTCTTTTATTTCTGCTTTAATAGTTTGCAATAATTTTTTTTGAAGTTGACCTGATGTGTTCGTGGATATTGGATGAGTTTAATTTTATCTTTAATGCACTTTCAATCGGATTTAGTATTTCTCGAAACCCTTCGTAGTCTATTGTTGCTAAAGGCAATACATGTTTTGTTAATAATTTTACACAAGAATTAATAACAATGTTTTGATCAATTTGAACTCGTACATATGGTATTTTACTTTTGTTTTGATTTGGTGCGCAATTTTCTTCATCTTCATTTTCAACTAAATTGAGTTGAATAGCAATATTTTTGCGGCACCGTATAATATACCTTGATAGGTTATTAGTATTTTTACCACAGTAATCAATTTTACAAACGCATTTATTAGTATCGGCACATACATTAAAATGTCGCCTAATAATTTGTGCTTTAGTTGACATTATATCTAAATATAAATAAACACACAGTTTAAACAGCAAAGAAAATAAAAATTAGTTTTACTATATTACTAGATAGCAAGAAATAAAATAATGGTTAATTTGATATTATTACATACAACAAGACTGTCCGAAAGAACCACTATTGTTTACACGAACGCCAACAAATCCGTCTGAATATCACATCCTCACTAAATAAAAATAAATGAAATAGCACAAAAACACAAAAAAACGGAGTCTCTCCAATATTCTCTCCAAAAATAAATAAAAATGGAAATAAAAATATTCCGTAATAAACATTTACCATCGTTCTCAAGATCATAAATACTCCGGAGTTTTGAATTGTATATTGTTTTGTAGCCTTGTTTGCACACGGTTACATCAAACATAAAAACAAGAAAAATAATTTCTTTCGCCATTCTGGTTTTGTAAAATTAAATAATGTGAGTAAATAGAACAAAAAGGAAAAAGTAGAGTTGAAAATATTCATACACACAAAAACCATAAACGAATTATTGCACTGTTTTCGTTAATTCCGCTTGTTGATGATTTTTAATACACACGTGTTTTTGTACGCATTCATAAATGTGCAATTTTTGAACTCTGATTAAACCTAACAAAATAAATGAGTCATGACAAAATTTTATTATTCTACTAATTGCTTTAGGGGCTATCCATAAACTATCTCACATTTTTATGGGGGAAGGAGTATCGATTGTTTGACGTGTGTCGCTGGAGGAGGAAGAGTTTTATAAAATGACAGATTGTGATGTGACGTCACATGACAACGTGTCTAATTATAATTACAGCAGTCACTTTGATAGGATAAACATTCAATATAACAATTTGCAATCAGAAGCTATTGTTCCATCTTTTGAACAAGATAGCGTTGAAAATCGCAAAAAATTTTATTCAAATGGAATAATTTTGCTAAATAAACACGCGTAGACGTAAAACGCTATAAGGAAGTTAAAAATGATCAAACCTAGAGTGATGTAATTTATGAACGATTTGTGAACTGAATAATTCTAAACAGTTACTTTATCAAGTTGATCGTAAAAATAGTTGAAAATAAAAAATACCACATTGACTTTGATTTTATATACAAAAAATGGTTAGATCTTCATACTCAAACGTCTTTTGCAAGAAAACAAAAAATAACACAAGTACAATCTTTTGGTGTGTTCAATAGAATTAAATGAGGAAAAATTTAAAAAAAAAAAATAGGTTTTTGGGAAAACTCTAAAATACTATTTTGGCGGCCATTTTGAATAGGGAGAGTTGAAACATGGAACCAATTTTATAATTTTTTTAAAATCCCTATTCATTTATCTTTACTACAGTTTTTTTTTAACAATTACTACACAATCAAAACATAAAAAGTAAAAAATTTAAACACGACTTCCGGTTCCATATATCCCTTTAGTGATTTACTAACACAATTGTGCGGGTAGGGCAAAAGTACCATGTCAAAAATTTAGTTTTGTATGTTTTTGAACCAACTTACACATTTGTGAATTCCTTTTTAACTTATTTTCGCCCGAAAAAAAACAATATATCTATACACACAATTGTGTTGGTTTTACTTCAAATCAAGCAAACACTATATCTATACACACAATTGTGTTGGTTTTTTATCAACAACGCCATTACATACGATGGTTTTTTACCCACACATTTGTGTGGGTTGGACTAAAACTGAGCATATTTTTTTTGTTTTCTTGGTTGAAAAAGGGATATACCAAATTTGTGATTTCACGTATTTTTCGCCTTAAATAAAAACAAAAAACACAAATATACAAAAAAAAGTAATGGAAATTTCCAATTATTTTACATTTTTCGGCGGAAAAATATGATGCGTATAATGATGCGAATAATAATGAAGTTTTTCAACTTTCCATCGCTTAAAACTCGGCTTCAACAGCATCTAGGCACTTTGTAACCATGGAGACTTTTGATCAGCATGACTGAAGAAGATATTCTGAAAATTTTCATAAGGTTTGTGCGGGGTCCTTTGAAAGCTTTAACTATTAAAATATAAATTAATTTGTGACAGAAAGTTATATGAGTGTATACTTTCTTTATGTAAACGGATTAAAACATAACCTTCAAATATATTGATAAACATTTATAAAAACAGGGTCCCATTTGAAACGCGATATTTTAAAACGCGATATTTCAAAACGCGATATGGTACAAAACGCGATATTTCAAAACGTGATATTTCAAAATGCGATACGGCACAAAACGTGATATTTTTTATCATTAAATCGAATTACTGATATGTATTGAACAAAAGTGTTCGTGTCCAATAAAGGGTAATTTATTAAAGATTAGACGAAAATTTTCAAAGTGTCCAAGTTACATTATAAAGAGGTTGTCAATATACAGAATATTTTTACCATTTTTGTAAAAATATATATATGAAATTTCAAGAGACTGAATGAAAGTGTCCACAATACAGAAATGCCCAACATTGAAGGTTTTAATAAAATTCAATAAGATTTTTTAATAAGAATTTTTTTTCATTCAATTTGCACCTGATATCAATTGACGGCCGAAAATTTTAACTGCGTGGTTGTACTTCCGAATAGGTCATATACCTCCAAAAATTCTGAAAGGTATACTAATTTACTTTATTTAGTAGAATGATTATGAATATGGCCATGAAAATATCCAAAAACGACCCCAAGTAGCTCTCAATGATCCCAAGTGGCCCTACATGCCCCAAATGGTCTTAAAAGATAATCCAAACTCGAAAAAATATTGGCTTTTTTCGAAGCACAAATGCTTTTATGATTATTTTAAATCATTTTATACCTTAAGATTGAGGGCTACCGTCCCAAATCCCAACTTTTATACAAATAAAAAAATTTACTGTTAGTTCAATTATTTTATTTCAATTTTTTTATAATCCACATAGGGGAAATTTAATTTTAGTTTAAAGGAATTTAAAAATCGATAGGAGTGGTAGTTTAGGATTGAGTTATATCAGGCGGGTCGGCTCCGGTCGCTTCGCAACGTACATTCTGGAAAAGGGGAAATTTAATTTCAGTTTATAGGAATTTAAAAACCCATATTAGCAGCAGTATAGGATTGGGTTATATCAGGTGTGCGCTTCGCTCCCTAGTTAGAAAAGAAAAAAACTTCAGTTTATAGGAATTTAAAAATCGATAAGAGCGGGAGTATAGGATCGGGTTATATCAGACGAATCGCTGCGCTTTCGTCACTTCGCAATGTGCATTCTGGAAAAGGAGAAATTTAATTTCAGTTTATAAGAATTGAAAAATCGATAGGAGCGGGAGTAATTTCAGTTTATAGGAATTTAAAAATCGATAGGAGTGGGAGTTTAGGATCGGGTTATATCAAGTGAGCACTTCGCTCCTTAGTTAGAAAGAAAAACTTCAGCAGTTCGGGAGTACAGCAACGGAATATACGAAGCGGGTCGCTGCGCTCCAGTCGCTCATATCGCGTTTTGTACCATATCGCGTTTTGAAATATCGCCATAAGCGACATTCATAATTTGTTGGGAATATGCATATTTACATCCGTTGTGCAGCTTCCAAACACAAGACTGTACTGGCGCCAGAAACTCGGGGTTGCAATGGTAAAAGAAACGATAAAAAAGGAATAAATTCGAAAAAATAAAACATCATCTCCATTTTAACAACAACGGGACGATAACGGGACGATGCAACCAAAAACAAATCAGAATCATAATCACCTGCATAAGCTAAGACCATTGTTGAACAGCCTCTTAGAAAATTTTCAGAAAGTTCCACTGGAGAAAGCTTTTCGATTGATGAACAAATGTGCTCCACCAAGATCCGGTCATTTATGAAACAATATATGCCAGCTAAACCCCACAAATGGGGATTTAAATTATTTGTGCTTTGTAGAACTTCCGGCTATGCGTACAACATCGAAATATATACTGGCCAAGAAAATGACCACCAAAAACGACTACGTACTAATATAAATTTGAGAGTAGCTTCCAATGTGGTTATACGACTCGCAAGGCCAGTACCACATAATATGAACTACAAATTATTTTTCGAAAATTATTATACTTCGATTCCATTGATGATGGAATTGTCCAAAAAGGGAACCCACTGCTCGCAAAAATCTTTTACCAAATTCCAAACTGCCTGATGATACTTACTGGAAAGGACAACAAAGAGGTTCTTCTTTTAAGATCGTAGCTAACGTCGATGGTCATGAAATCACAGCCTTTCAATGGAAAGATACAAAAATGGTAACTCTCGTATATACGTTTGTGAGTAAAAATCCCTTGCATATGGCATCAAGAAGAGAAAGAGGTTCTGGTAGTATCAACGTGGAATGCCCTTCGATTGTGAACGATTACAACAATTTTATGGGAGGTACAGATCTGTTGGACGTGAATTTGCGACGGCATAAAATTAAAATGCACTCCAAAAAGTGGTAAAAGAGAGTGTTTTATCATACGATGAATGTAACCGCGGCAAATGCCTGGATATTGTATAAGTAAATGCATTAAAAAGTCATAATTTTCGTAATTATTATTTAATATTATTCTAAAATTTTAGACGGGTCGAAAAACAACGTGGTACAAGCGATAAAGAAATATTGGGTCTCGCTGATTTCAAGATTGGATTATCAGAAACATTGAGAGACCATCTAAAGAAACAAACGAACGCATCAATTTGAAACGAAAAAAGCCACGGCTGCACAGTTACCCCGAAAAGAGATTAGGCTGGATAATATAGGTCATATTCCATATTGGATAGAAAAACGGTCCCGGGATGCAACAAACTAGCTTTTTTAGTTGCTTGAAATGCAATGTCCAGTTGTGTTTAAACAAGGATAGAAATTGCTATAAAAAGTTCCATTCCTAAGGAAAATATATATAAGACTGCTGAAGACTGTGATTTATAATTTATTTTAATACTTATTTTTTAATTAACTGAATTTTTTTTTTTTAGTATATTGAATTGTTTTGTGATAACCAGTAATAAATAAAATTTATTAATGGACATTATTTTTTTATTTACGCAATGCGCGATATACCATATATGATATAGATGAAAAACCGCGATTTTCCTGAAAACTAAATTTTTCCGCAACTTTGGTGTTAATTTTTGTAATCAGAGATTACAAATAAATCAATAAATAATTTTTAATAATTACTTTAAATAATTTTTAATAATACTGCATGATCAAATTAATAGATCATGCAGTAAAGGGTTAATATGTTATGAAATACTGTAATAAAGGAAAGGCAAAGAAATGCTGAATAAAATATTAATTTTAAAACCTATAACTGAAAAAAATGTGCGCGTCGCATAAATATGTTGATGTTTTAAGAGGAAAACCGTCACTGAAAAAATATTCCGTAAAGTTAAAATAATAAAATAACATTAAAAGTTTTAAGAATCATGTCTCAGCTGTCATGTTTTTTTACTATTTTCTATTACATACTTTGTTTTGAAATCGGATACTTTTTGTACGTTACCACTTTGTAAAAATATGTACAGCAAATGTTAATAATATTTCCGAAAGATAATAATAATTTTTATTTTGTTTGAACAACAATTTTTTTCATTTTTCTCAACTTTAAAATTATTATTTTATAAAACATAAAAATACTTTTCGTCTGTAAATTTCATAATTTCTCATTTTTAGATTAGTCGATAAGAAACATCTTCAGCTGTCAACAAAAAATACATTATCAAAAAAGTTTTTAATGTTTCAACATAACATAGACCATTGATAACAAAACAAAAGTTTGCACAAGATTTGAATTTTTCACGATTTTCGAAAATGTTGTCCAACTCTATTTTATGTTGTTAGTTTTGAGAACTGGTCCTAGTGTATTTCATCCATCCATCAACATAATCAAGGTACGCTACTATTAAAATATTATAAAACCAATAATTTTGTATAAAGTGTGTATTTGAGCGGAGATTTGTTATAACAAAACCTCCTTTGTATATGATATAGGTTGACTGTCGTAAATTTTCTGTATATAAATATACATTATTTGAAAAATAAATAAAATAAATATTTGCATAAATAAAATATGAAATTGGAATAGCAATGAAGAAAGCATACGCAAAATAAAATAAAATCCATCATGAACATTTCAAAAATCACTCAAATGCGAAGTAAACGAAAATCCTTTTCATCAATCCCAAGACACAAAACAATGAAAAGTTTATTTTTAGAAGAAAAGGGAATATTCCTGCTTTTGTTGTTGGATATAATTCTTTAGCTTTTCTTTCATGCTTTTAATGGAAGTGACAAACAAAACATTGTCTGCGTTTTACATTAAAGAAAATCATGAACTTTTATTTGTACTATTAGGAGGAGAAAAGGTTTAATTTTTTTCGATATTAATTTAAATTATTTCGATTCGAATATTATAGTTACTTTATTGTACGCTTTAATAAAATAATAATCGTAATGTTCGGTCAATTAAAGTATCTCCGGATTTAACAGTGCAAGCCTGTAGAAAATTTGCAGTTTGTTTCTCCCCTGTAAGAGTAGGGATGATATAAAAAAGCAACGCAAATTAAAAAAAAAAATTAAACAAAAACAAAATTTCGATAATAACCAACTCAAATTTGTTAATTACTTATCTGACATTACTCGACACGTTCAATATCCCGCATCTTTTCAATATACACTTTCAATGTCGATAAAACTTTCCAAAATGTATGTAAAATATGTTAGTTATCGGCTTTTCTTCGTAAACAATTTTATTTTAAATTATTTTATTTTATAATAAAGGGTGATTTTTTTGTGGTTAGGATTTTCATGCATTAGTATTTGACAGATCACGCGGGATTTCAGACAAGGTGTCAAAGAGAAAGATGCTCAGTATGCTTTGACATTTCATAATGAATAGACTTACTAACGAGCAACGCTTGCAAATAATTGAATTATATTACAAAAATCAGTGTTCGGTTCGAAAAGTGTTTCGCGATTTACGTCCGATTTATGGTCTACATAATCGACCAAGTGAGCAAACAATTAATGCGATTGTGACCAAGTTTCGCACTCAGTTTACTTTATTGGACATTAAACCAACCACACGAATGCGTACAGTGCGTACAGAAGAGAATATTGCGTCTGTTTCTGAGAGTGTTGCTGAAGACCGTGAAATGTCGATTCGTCGCCGTTCGCAGCAATTGGGTTTGTGTTATTCGACGACATGGAAGATTTTACGCAAAGATCTTGGTGTAAAACCGTATAAAATACAGCTCCTGCAAGAACTGAAGCCGAACGATCTGCCACAACGTCGAATTTTCAGTGAATGGGCCCTAGAAAAGTTGGCAGAAAATCCGCTTTTTTATCGACAAATTTTGTTCAGCGATGAGGCTCATTTCTGGTTGAATGGCTACGTAAATAAGCAAAATTGCCGCATTTGGATTGAAGAGCAACCAGAAGCCGTTCAAGAACTGCCCATGCATCCCGAAAAATGCACTGTTTGGTGTGGTTTGTACGCTGGTGGAATCATTGGACCGTATTTTTTCAAAGATGCTGTTGGACGCAACGTTACGGTGAATGGCGATCGCTATCGTTCGATGCTAACAAACTTTTTGTTGCCAAAAATGGAAGAACTGAACTTAGTTGACATGTGGTTTCAACAAGATGGCGCTACATGCCACACAGCTCGCGATTCTATGGCCATTTTGAGGGAAAACTTCGGAGAACAATTCATCTCAAGAAATGGCCCGGTAAGTTGGCCACCAAGATCATGCGATTTGACACCTTTAGACTATTTTTTGTGGGGCTACGTCAAGTCTAAAGTCTACAGAAATAAGCCAGCAACTATTCCAGTTTTGGAAGACAACATTTCCGAAGAAATTCGGGCTATTCCGGCCGAAATGCTCGAAAAAGTTGCCCAAAATTGGACTTTCCGAATGGACCACCTAAGACGCAGCCGCGGTCAACATTTAAATGAAATTATCTTCAAAAAGTAAATGTCATGGACCAATCTAACGTTTCAAATAAAGAACCGATGAGATTTTGCAAATTTTATGCGTTTTTTTTTAAAAAAAAGTTCTCAAGCTCTTAAAAAATCACCCGTTATTTCTAATTTTGAATGCTGCGTTCAGTTCAAGAGAGATGGTCAGCGTGCTGCCAAAGTAGCCATTCAGTCAAGAGATCCATAACATGATCATAGTGAACACAAATGGTTTGCTGTACGAACTGCGAATGGAACTATGGGCTGTCTGATATATATCGAATGAAGCCATCCTGAAGAGGAATAGAGAACAACATAAAAAATGTCAAAAGACTCTGGTTAGATTTCGGTACAAGTTCACAAGTGGGCCAGAAGGTCAGGCGGCTTAAAGCTGGATGGGCGTAGAAAAAGAATATCGACCGATATTTGGTGCCCATTTCTAGAAAAAGCTCAACTGTTTATCAAAATAACTTTCGGACAATTCATATTAAGCGTAATTATTTTCCAGTCGAACCTAAATGTGCCACCACAATTCATAAACGAGGGCAAATCAAAAAGTCTTGCAATATCATATGAAAAAAAAGAGTAAGTGAGACAGCAAAATATTTTTATTTTTCGACATAATCTCCTTTAAGGTTTATACATTTGTCAATACATCGATCAATTAACTTGCCTAAACTCTCTAAAAAAAAGATTTCTTTTGCTCCATAAAATATTTATTTACAACAGACTGTACTTCATTGTCACTGGACAATTTCCGGCCCCTTAGTGTTTTTTTCAAATTGGAAAACAGAAAGTAGTCACTGGGTGCCAAGTCTGGACTGTACGGTGGATGCGGAATTTCCACGAAGCCGCAGTCCTTTAATGCAGCTTGAGCAATATTAGCCTTGTGCACTGGTACATTGTCGTGAAGAAGCAAGATTTTTTTCCTAACTTTCCTTGGCCGTTTTTCCCGGATCGCTTATTTCAATTTTCGCAAAACCTGTGCGTAATATATGCCTGTGATTGTGGTTTTCGGTGGCATATAATCGATTATCAAAATTCCTTCAGCATCCCAAAAAATTGTTGCCAAAACCTTACCAGCAGACGGTTGAGTTTTGAATTTCTTTGGTGATGGTTCGAGTTCAAGTTTGAACACGCATTTTTTTTTTGTTCTGCATTCAACAAACGGGGAACCCATCGCGCACTTACTTTCGACATGTGAAGGTGGTCATGTAATATAGTATATGTGGTACTGTATGAAAGAGAAAATCTCCACGCTAACCGCGGAACAGAAATACGCCGGTCCTCCAATACGATAGATTCGGCCAAAATTACGTTTTCATGGCTAATAGCATCTGCTGGCCGTCCCGAGCGGTTGTCGTCTTCTAATGACTCCCGACGACTTTTGAATAATTTTACCCACCTTGTTACTGTGGCATATGATGGTGCAGATTCGCCGTAAACTTTTGATATATAGTTGAATATATAAATTGCAATTCGTCCATCTTTACAGAAAAATTTAATAACGGCGCGATATTCAATTTCATTCATTTTAAGAAAAATTCAAAACACGTGTTACTAAATTGACAAAAACAAACGAACTGTAAAATTTACATCGAAATGTTCTTCTAGAAGTTTCATCGCGACAAAACATGGTTTTTTAAAAATATATTGTTGTCTCACTCACTCTTTTTTTTCATATGATATTGCAAGACTTTTTGATATACCCTCGTATCACAGGGTGGTACCTATAACGAGATAGTATATTATGTATATCTCTTACGATAACAAACACAGTCAGCAACTTGTGTATGTTGCTTTATCACGTGTAACGACGAGGTCGACGGGCTGTTCATAACGTCGGCTATCGATGATCATTTCTTATAAGTGAGCTAGCGCGCCTCTCCACAAATTCGCTAAGTACAGCTCAGGATGTAATGGCAAATTTATACGAGATAATAATGACGTCTGGTTTTTAACATTGAAGTGCCAGAGTCTCAGGTCACATCACCTCAACATAACTAATACAGTCACGCATGGATGCTCGAGACCTGTCTTCGCAATGGTGAAGTAGCAATATATAAAAATTCAAGTACAACTTATACAGTCACCTCGCATAATGAAATCATCGTTGGACAAACAACCGGTATGAGCGTAACAACACAACCCATTAGCGATATAGCGATAGCTGAACTTCAGCTTCACAATGGGAATAACATGCATAAGATGGTTTTGGTAGTTGTATACATCTCGCCGAATAAAGCTGTCGAAGACATAATCAAGTTCATACATTTCGTCCTTGCTCCATATACTGAAAGAATTCCAAAATTTCTCCAACTACACAGGCTTGCCAATGATTATGAGCAAATGATCTCAAGCAGAACAACTTATAAACTTCCTGCGAGACGGATTCGATTTGTACTTGAACTCAGATCGAAATATTTCTACTACGAGATATTGGACGGCTATTGATGCAGTTTTTCAAAGAAAATTAATAAAGCTAGAGTCCCTTTTCCGGTCAGACAAAAAGTTTTTTTCTTCAATATAAGTCCACCACACACAAATGTAGATGGAAATAACCATAGTTTGTAATGATTTTTTCATGATTCTTTTGCGTACACGATTTATATATGCATAATTGTGATCGCCGGCCGGAAAATGGATATTTATCCTATTTTAGCTACCATAAGCCAATTGCGTCGATTATTCCGAAAGAGTAGTAGACCAATTTGACGATAATAAACAATGAAAAAATCTGGTTTGTAAAATTTAATTTCGTCTTCCTGAAAAGTAAACATAAACTCCTTAACACGCGATGTTTACACATCTCCTTGAAAGTATACTAATGGACTCACTCTTTTTTTTTTTTGTACAAATTTGTCCATACTTGCTTGGTGCTTTTTAACAAGGTGAGAATCTGGTGAAATATCTGTATTTGTGGTGCGTTTCAAGGTTATTTTATGTTGTGATAGTAAGTGTCTCGATAATCCGCTGGTAGAAGAACTTTTACATTGGATTGGATTATTCCTTGACATCTATTGCACTTCGCCGAAGCCGAATCGTTTTACGAACATTTCATAAAGTGCTTTCATACATCTGATTCTTTACTCATTGTGTTTTCTATTAATTAATCCAATTAGTAGGAATAGATTTTTAAATAGATTTGTCATTTTTAACACATTTTACTTATAATTTTATGAATCAATCTAAAGGAACTTACTAGCTTGTATTTTATAATATTAATAACCTCAATAATAATTTATGCACAGCACAACAATTTAATTGATTTAAATATAATAAATTTTGGTGCAATATAACTAAATAACCATTGCGGGTGCGGCATATTACTCACATATCATGATACGTACTGTGATTGTCTGATGTTTTTCTGTTATGAACATGTGCAACAGAAATATATTCTATCTTGTGCAAAAGAACGAGATACTCGTATGTAAATGTAGCTATTTATTAAATAAAAATGGACGTATTTGTGGTTTTATCTTGTTTGTTTTTACTCGAATGAAGTTATATTAATTGTTTTCTATTTCATTTTTTTCAATAAAATGAAGTAGACTGTGAAACTGCAGGGATGTATAAAATCAAAAGATATATTAGAATATATTCAGCAAATTATTGTATTATTCAGTTTAAATCAAGTTACACAGCAAAACAATATTTTTAAGTTGTTCAATACATATTGTCAATTATTGTTTTAAAATTTTAATTTCCCGGGTTCTCGGGAAATTATTTTTATTTCCCGGGAAATCTATCCCGGAATTTCCCGAGATAGAAACCCTAGGTACAACCAAAAATTTATATTGCCCAATATTCATAAATTTCCAAGTGAAGAAATATGCACATGAAATATGTTCCTTACGTGAAATTAGAAGTTGATTCGAGAGTGTCGAATGCGGTGGTTGAAAGCTGGTTCAACCTGCTAAAGAACAATTTAAATGACAAATTGCATTTAAAGCCAGGAAGGTTTGTTGATGAATTGCGAGAAGTAATATTACGACTTCAAAAATTAGCAATATGTGCACCACATCTTCAGCCAAAACAAAAACCGAAGAATTATGAGTGATGAACAAAATCCTTACGATCCAACTTTATAAGAAACATGGTGTAAGAAACAGAAAAAGGGTTTAGCGAATTACGCAGGAAAATGAGCAATGCAACGTTTGTTTTCACCAAAACAAATAAACAGAGGTAGGCCAGCGGGACCGGAAAACTATTACAAAAAATGTCTGATTTGAATTTAAATGTGATAGTATTTCAAGTTCACTTCAATGATTTATGGTGTTCTTTATATAACGAATGTCATAATCCTTTAAACAAGCACAACTTTTTAACAACAGAACTTGTCTATGTAGCAATAAGCATATTAACAAAAGAATGTAATTCTGTATGTTTTGATCATTATAAAGTCTCAAAAATTTTACGTGATAACAATAAAGCAGTAAATGCGAAAACACAAAAGGAGATAAATTTATGTCACAAACCCAGATTCGCCATTTTCCCGATCTGTGAATCGAGTCATTGGACATTGGCTATTATAGACTATTTCAACAATTTGAAATTATTTCAAAATCTTCTTTGATTTACCAAAACGACGGCTTTAATTAACACTTAAGTGCAGGGAAACATATTACTGAATTACATTCGGAAGATCCAGAAGTGAGCAATGCAGCCTTGGATAACTATCGCCTTCTTCTGAAGGACATTATTTCTAGAAATCGGGTCATCCATTTAGAATGTGAAGAGATATTTACATAAAAAAATACGAATGTGCATTTTGTTGTTCTCTAGTTCGTTGATTGAATAAAACTTTTCATAATAAAACTATACTTGTTTTACTTTAATGGTTAAGTTATAGTCTATTTAATTTTACATTCCATCAAGGAATTTGACCGTCTCAGTATTGAAGTTCTATAAATAATTTTTGAAATATCGGATTGCTGATGTGTTATTAGTCCATTGATTCCCAGCCAGGTCCCAGGGTACCTAGAAGATACATACTACTTCTGTATGAGTCCCATTGGCTTATCATGGAGGGATGCTGTCGATGTTAATTAACCCTAAACCCCCAATTTGAACAAAACAAACGGGTTTTTCTATTAGTTAGGACCTAACAGCATCTCACTACATAGATCACTTTGCGTACTGGTGAACAGGAGAATCCCGGTAAAATTCAGAAAATTGTACGCTCAATTTGTAGTACTCCATGGCAAATTTGGCTGTCCTAAACAGCCTAAATTCCCAATTTGGCAAAAAAATGGGTTTATAACTTATAGGACCTAGTTGCATTTTAAAATATACGCTACTTTGCATGCTGGTTTATAGGAGATTTCCGGAGAGACTCAGAAAATTGTAAGTTCGATTTTTAGTACTCCAAGACAAATTTGGCTGACCTGACACAAAAACTCTAATTTTGTCTTAATTAAACTGGTATTAAATATTTTTTTCATTAATATTTATTTATTTTTTGTGGCCATTTTCTATTTGTTTCTCAGAATATTAGGTTATATCAAATTTGTAGCAAGTTCAATCTACTATACGTAAAAACAAAACACACAATCAATCGTTTAATCGGTTTGTCCAAATTTAGTATATTATACTAAACACCACATTTAAAGTTTTTTAGGATTTAGGACAAACTTCACTATACCGTATAGGGAAATTTTTCCTAATAAAATCCTAATTTTTTTTTATTTTTTTTAGGACAAACTTCACGTGAAAATACGTTTTAGTTCTATTAAGAAATATACAAAAGTATCAAACACATAACTAAAACATTTTAAATGCATATTTAAATAAAAATAAAACAAATATGTAACCAACCAACACACAACAAGGAAAAACTTTCGGTTTGAAATAAAAACACGAAAATTGAAAATTTTTCATCATCTCTCAAAATTAGGTAATTACCTAACCAACACAAAATAAAACATGGTATATATTAGTCTCTATAGTCTCGAGAATGGTACAACGATGATAATAACACACATCACATACCAGTTACTACACATAAACTAAAAGCATATTTTTGTTTAGTCTCTCGACTCGGCACATACGACGTACCTAGCAACTTTGTTTATTTATAACTTTCAGTACAAACTTTAGCTTTACATTTATGACTGTATTTTGGTTGGTTGTTGCATGTTGTTGTTTGGTTGTACTGAATGTATTTATTTTCAAGTTAATTATATTAATTTAAATATATTTGGTTTGTTGTGTAATTGCTGTTAATTTTCATGATGTTTCGTGGTAAATGGGTTCATATGAAATTAACATATCCATCGAATTAAAGATGGCTGAATTTGTACAAAAACGCACTTGATGTACGATAGAAATATGTCGACTGATTTCTTGGGGCGTAGAGAAAAACATAAATTATATCAAGAATGCTAACCATCTCATGGTTAGCTTAACCGTTTGAGTCGCAGAGGGTATTGAAAAACACTGAGAATATCAAACAACGCGACCGCGGTTTCTCTAAATGAGTACGATGAAATCTAATCGGAGCAATTCGCTGTTTAAATAATACAGTAGATCCTCGATTAAACGGACGCTCGATCGAACGGACATTTTTTTTTATTTTCCATTTCTCGGTTATCGATTATGATGCGATTGGGTATGTTGGATGAAAATGAGATTATTAATTGATTTTTGAAAGAAGTTCTGGAATATGGCCACCTGGGGCGGAACTCGGGATTGTTAAATTATTATTGAATGAATTTCTGGAATATGGCCACTTGGGACAGAACTTGATTAATCCTTATCTGATTATGATGAAATTGGGTATGTTGGATGAACATGGGATTCTTAAATGATTTTTGGCCATATTCCAGAACTTTTACCAAAAATCATTTAATAATCCCATTTCCATCCAACATACCCAATCGCATCATAATCAGTTAAGAATTGATCACATTATGTCCCAGGTGTCCATATTCCAGAACTTCTTCCAAAAATTGTTAATAATACCATTTCCATCCAACATTGCCAATCCCAAAATAATCAGCTAAGAAACGCCTGGCCATATTTCAGAACTTCTTCCAAAAAGTGTTTATGAATCTCATTTTCATCCAACAATCAAAATCCCTTCATAATCGGTTAAGAGATAAACGAGTTCTGTCCTAGGTGGCCATATTCCAGAACAAGTGCAAAATCCATAGTCGATTAAATTTAAAAACATTTGGATTTAACGGACTCCCCAATTAATCCGTTAAATCGAGGTGTATTTTTTATATTAAAAATTTTGTTATGTGTTAAAAATAGTTTAATATGTTCGTTATTGTGCGTCCTTCATTTTATTGAATATTAAAAGAAAAAAAGTTAACAGCAACCTAAGAAATATTTACAGTGGGTCACAGCCAAAATGATGCAAGCCATTTTTTTTTTTTTTAAATAAATATCCAAAAAACAATTAAAAATATCTATTTTTAATTTACAATTATTATAAGCTTCAGTATTAATGGTTATAATTTCATAAAACAAAACAAATATAAAACTTCAATTTATAACGAAATAGTAACAAAAATCAAAATTTCTACGTTAAAACATGTCACGTCTTAAATGATGCAATTTTAAAAATTCTTTAAAAAATTAATTCATATGTTTGTTACTAATTTATCACATTGTATAATTTATATATTAATATTTGGTAGGATATTCATTTTGTTTTAGAACCGTTTTGAGTCTTTTTGGCATCAAATCTACGATTTTTTTCGTGTTCTCTGAGTTATTTTACTCCACTCTTTTAACAATTCGTTTTTAATTTCGCTACATTATTAATCTCATGTTTTCTGATATCGCTTTCAAGTTTAGAACATAAGTTATCAATAACATTGATGTATGGTGATTGGGCAGGTGTTTTCATGACATGAGGAGTTTTCCAAATGAGCCAACTTTGAACAATCCGAGATTTGTGTTTCGGATCATTGACCTGGTAGAACCGAAAATGATCCTTAATATTCAACTTTTCTGCATTTTCCTCCATATTTCTAAACATACATTTTTGTTCAAATTGCTTTCGATAAACTCTAAATTTCCAATTCCGTAAGACGCCATATAAGCCCATAGCCTAACATGACCTCCGCCGTGTTTGACAGTGCTTCGTAAATTTTTAGCTGCTAGCTCCGTATTAGTCTTTCTCCATACGTCGATTCTTCCGTCTGATCCAAAAAGGTTAAATTTGCTTTCATCAGCAAATAAAACCGTGTTCCAGAATGTTTCAACTTTGTTTTTATGGTCTTGCGCAAATTTTATTTTAGCCTTACGATTAACTTACTTCACTGATGTATGGTTTTTTTGCATTGTTCTACCATGAAAATTTGGTTCTCTTAATATTCTGCGTATTGTTTCTGGTTGACATTTTTTATGTAAATTTTTTCAGCCAACTCGGCCCACTTTGTAGCACTTAATTTGGAGTTTTCTTTCGTTTTTCGCACAATCTACATACAATCTTTTCCGGGAAATAGTTTATTGTGCGCTTTACTATGCTTATTTTCAACACGGTGTTGATAAATGAAGCGTTCAACAATATGCTGAACAGTAGAAGATCTTGTTTTCTTTAAAGTGCTTAATAACTAATTCACGTGTTTCATACTTGGGAGAAGACCCATTATTTCAATTATTACAAAATTTCACTTATACCACGTTTACACCAGTAGTATAAAAGTAGGTATCAAAAAAGTATGACGATGTAAACTCAAAGTAAAATACTTTATTACTTTATTACATACTTATTTGCCATTAAACTATTGTACGTATCTAAAAAGTATTGGTATAATGTTATGCGGTGTGAACTGTTAATATAATATTTTTTAGATACGAAATGTCATTTTAGTCAATCTTCAGATTTTTCTTGTTTATTGTAATAAAATAAAATGGTTTTTGTGAAATATATAAGTAATAAACTATTATAATATGTGTTCACACCACTATGGTGTAAACTGAAGGAGAAAAATACTTTATTAGTAAAATACTATTATACTATTAAAGTAGCTATGGTGAAAACGTGGTATTATTTGCATATATTGACGCACTATATTGACTATAATCGCACAAAAGGTTGCTTAAAACTGATACTTAAAATTGTATTCAATGAAAATTTTGTTTGTGTAGGGAAAGTACAGCTATTTTCAAAACAAAGAGAGTGCATCATTTTAGCTGTGACATATTTCTATGTGGACATTTGTTTCTTGTTAATATTTTGTTATAAATTGTAATTTTTTATTTGTTTTATGAAATTAATAATTAATACTGAAGCTTATAATAAATGTAAATTAAAAATAGATATTTATAGTTGTTTTTTGGATATTTACTTTTACAAAATATAAATTGCTTGCATCATTTTGGCTGTGATCCACTGTATATAAAAAATGTTAAAAAAAAATGTTAATTAATTTAAAAGAAAATAAAAAATTAAAATTAGATTAATAATTTTAAATAGCAGTTTGTTTTCACAATATGAATACCATACACAATCTTTGATATTAATGCAAAACAACAAAGTTAACATTCGCAAAAATTTGGTTTTCGTTTTGTTACGTTTTCTCTTTTTTTTGGGGTTTTCTCGACATAAAATCTGAACAACGCGATCGTGCTGCTTGGGACTCAAATGGTTAAACAATGTCAGCTTAGATGTCGGAAAATAAACAATAAAAAATCGGCGAAGCTGCTTTCAAAACTTTGGGAAATATTTGCATGGCAATAACATTCATGTTATCTTCGTAAATTTCAAAGAGAGGGAAAGGAGAAAAATGCTCAAATTGAGAAAAATGCAATAATTGATCATTTTTAAATGTGATCTAATTGGTAACAAAGGTCATGCTTCTGTGATAATGGCAAATACCTTGGATCATAATGCAAAACGAGAAGCAAGACAACACGAATCAGATAATGAATGTTTGAGCAATAATTCGATAACAAACTTAAGTGGAAGATAGCAGCTCGGATTCTAGGGAAGACAAAATAATTGTAAAAGAAGTCCGTCGTATGGTGCGAGCTTGCACGACTACGATAGATGTTTCAATCCCAATAATTTTGATTGGGCGTAGAAAACTTGTTGTTCGGCAGCGATTCGAGCTTTTATTTCTGCCTACCTATTATTCAAGGATGTTATAAGTGACCCGAGGTGTTTGAAGTTTTCGACACTATCAAAGTTATGGTCGCAAATTTCGAGATTTTCCATGCAGATATTCCTGGGTGTTGTTAAAAAGTTCATTTTGGTACTGTTCACCTTCAAACAAAGTCTTCTTGCGTAGCGGTTGAGCGGTATCAAACTGTCCTTGATGTCGCTAGGTCTTCGGCCAAGAAATACGATATCATCTGCATATCCAAGAATTTCAATGTTGCTTTTCCTTATTATCGCCGCCGTTTACAATTGCTTTCGTTATCTTCGCATTCCCCTCCATAGAATGTCATAATAAAATCCAAATTTCAATCAGAGTAATACTTGATTTAAGAACATCAATGATGTTAAGAATAACAAGCGCCTCAACAAAATTATGGGCTCTGATAAAATTAGAACTTGCGCTCTTTGGTTTGGGTTGATAACACTTGGTGGTCACCTTAACCACTCGATCAACAAGTGATATACTTGAGTTGAGTAGAATTCGTAGCGATATTATAAACCCGATTTTATTATGATCGGCTATGAAATATACTAGTTACGTTTCAGTTGGGTACATTGCAGAACTTCTTCTAATCAGTGTAATTTTCATCTTACTCACCTTATTTTATGACAGCTGGTTAAGAAATCGCCAAAAACTACAAAAGTAATTTTAGAATTCAATTTCCATCGTACATACCTCAATTTCAGTATAATTGTATAAAATCGCCTTGGTTGCGTTCCAGTTCGCTTAATTTCAGAATTATTTCCGAAACTGAACCTTATGTTGACTAAACTCGAAAAAAATTCTCTCAAACCATTTTAAAGTTTCAATTCCATAATGAAAAGTAATTTCATTATGATCGGTTAAGAAATGATGCTAACCCGCCCGAGTTGGTGAACCTTCTTATTCAGTGAATTTGTGTTTTAGGAAAATTGTCGTTTACATTTTTCACCAACTTCCTTGATTTGCAGAATGTTCAAACTTACAGAACAGCTTAGTGCTCGATAACAGTGTACTATTTAATATTTGTTTGCATACGGTGCAGTATTTGACGCCATTTTGAATAAATTACTTTCATATTGTTTGTAATATCAGGTTCGTGGTTTTTTCAGTTTATGTGTAGGCATTGATGTCTTTCGTTTTTAGTTTTATTTTAAAACGTGGATTTTATTTTTTCAACATGAGTATTTGAAATCTAAGGTGGTAGGGGAGTACATTTCTTACTGTATTGTCTTTCTAAACACCGAAAGTAACAGAAGAAGAGATGAAAACTTTCGGTGATTCTTTAGCTCTTGTAGACTTGTTTTAATTTATACTTTATGATTTCAATGAAGATGTTATATTTTATCAGTGTAATTTTTTTAGGGATGCTAGTCGGGTTGATCACTATTAGAACATTATATTGAAATACATATAGGACTATACATATAAAGATGGTCTTTGATTAAATATAAAATAATGACAAGCAATGTTCATAATTTATGCCGCCAGTGCACTATTCTGGTGATTCACCAGGAATAGAGAACTCGGGAAAGAATTTATATGTAATTTCACAATCTATGCCTAGACTGGTTGAGCCGCATCCTTTAAAAACAATAACGATGGGACTAGCCCAATCACTACAACTAGCTGAAATTAAAATGTTTTCTTTAACTCTATATCCAAATCGTGGTAACTTTTTCTTTAAATTTAGGTGGTATTGAATGCTGCCTCGGTGGCAAAGTGGTCAGCATGCTTGCTCCAGCGTCTGGAGGTCCCGGGTTCGATTCCCGGTGGTGACAAGGAAAAATGTCACGGCTGGTTTAAGGTCATTTATCACTCATTATCCAAAATGAAAATATGATTATGAAACCTCATTTGAGGTGGCCAAATTTCTTGATGGGATATAATGCCAGAGAGAGAGAGAGGTATGGAATATGGTTAAATAATAGAACCGTAATAGTTGCTTTAATATTCTGTAGGAGTAGGTAGTGGCAAAATTCAGGAATACTTAGACTTCTCTAATGAATTTACATGATCATTCTATCTTGTAAACATTTGCCTATCGATCCCGGTAATAATACGTCCAACCAGTTTGGACCAAATAATGTTTTAAATTTTTTTGATGTTTGCCAATTATAGAATATAGTTCGGTACATTGCTTCGCTTAATAGTAGTATCTAGTTTCATATTTATTATATCCGGCATTTGTCGTAATTATACGCCAGAATTATTTATTTGGACACGTGGTCGCTTGTCTTTGACGATTAAAACAGTTCCACCTTACTATTGATCAGCAATCTCTACCATGGTTTTTGCCATATCTATAGCATCTCTCGATGTATCTCTTATGTTGCCATTTGATCGAGATAACTCTGAAACAGGCTTAACGCCGTATTCCTGAGTTGCCTTTGATTCGTTTTTAACATTTTCATATAGAATGCAATAGCACGCATCATTTTTCGAAATTTAATGTATTATCATGTAACATTGCTCGTTGAATCCCCTCGCTTCTAATGCACACAATAAATTTATCTGGTTGACACAACACCGTTAACAACTCTGTTACACTTTTACTGATCGGTAAAAAACTTCTCCTTGTGCATATTCTATTAAGCGACCAACGTACCGGACCCGCCATGAATATTTTTTACCTCTATATCGCCGTGGTAAATAAAAAATAGTTTTAAATATTTCTGTTTGCGTGTCTATGTGTGGTGCCGTGCAGACTAAATGCATGTTGATTCTCTACAACCAAGACGGATTGACTGATCGAGGTGAAACTTCTTATTTGTACTTTTTTCTTAAATTGGAAGATATACAAAAGCTGGCTGAAATTTTCGGCAAACTTCAGTAACATTTAAATAAATTTAAAAATTAAATTTTTAAGCAACAAGAATTGTCTTGGCAAATTTACTTTAGTTTTTCGCTTTAGAAATCAAGTGTGGTGTATTCTAGATCTATGTATACATTCGTGGTCGGGTGTTGGCCACAACATATTAACCCCCATTTTTTTATAATATCCATATGTAATTTTATAAAATATCAAAAACCTAAAAATTTACTACGAATAATAATAATAATTAGTTCTTTATTTGTAAATTTTGAAATTATTATTCCAATCAGCAATTCGATTTGTATGTAAATTGTATTTTATTTGTTACTCTTAATTACATATTAACGATTGTGTTTTAATTATTTTATTATGAAATATGACGCCGCAATAGTTTTTCGCATTCAACGTTTTTGCATTTTTTTTTGTGTAATTATTGAAATTAAATTAATAATTAAAATTTTGTAATAAACAATTTTGAGTTTTATAGGTATTAAATTGCTCGTGACACACGATACTTTCAGAAAGCAAAAAATGGATTTGAAACAGCATATGACTTTCCAAGTACTGTTATAGTATTATGACATCGGTTTTTCCGACTTTTTCATCAACTGAAAAATCAACTTGAATTGGGAATGTAGTACGCGTTCAATATATCGGAAATTTTGTACACAAATTAAGCTAACCCACACGTAAATCGATGAAATCGAGCCGTTTAGAAAAATTGACCACTAAAAATTGACAAAAGTGTTTTAAAGATTCGGCTGAAATTGGCGGTCTTCAAATAATTTTCTAAACATGTTACGACTCTAAGAAGTCTATAAATTGCAATTTGTCTGCAATAAGTTTCATCAGAAATATTTTATTTGTGTGTGCAAGTAAAAATGATTGAATATATTTGTAGTTGTCAGTTTTCTCAGAAATCGCACTCATTTCTAATAATTTTACTTTAGAATGAACTGATCCCAATTTACTTGAATGCTTAAACAACAATTTTCAAACTACCACGTCTATGACATCCTGCGATTGGATTTTTGCCAGAAAGCTTAGATATAAAAAAATAAGAACGTAAAATAAGAACGCGGTCAATGTTATAAAATTGTGCCCGATTCATTTCTGTTTTATTTCAGTGTATTTTTTAATGTAGAGCATTTGAGTCTGATTGCATGCCAATACCTGCCAAATCATACCACTCCTTCACGGGCAACTCAGGATGCGCTATTACTTATCAATATTTTTCATGATTTTTTAAGACGTTTGGTTTCATCATCCAATTCTCCAATCCTTTCGATGGACCAAGAAATCAACTAAAACTGAATTATTAATAAAAACTAGTTTTATTTTTTTGAAATTTTAACAATATTTATTAAGAATTCCTTATAGTGATAATAATATTTTAATATCTAATTTTAAAAATCGAATTCGAAAATATTTCTTCCTCAGTTTTTAAAAATAACTATTACAATTTTTAATTTTACATTGGTCTTATATATTACAGCCTGTGCTGATGTACGGGGTGGGCGTGTGGTGGCCAGCTCTGGAAAAGGTAACCTACATAAAGATGTTGGAGAATGTGCAAAGAACGGCCTGTATGCTTATAAGCGGGGCGCTTAGGACAACACCTACACGCGTTTTAGAGGTTATGTTCCACCTTATTCCAATCGAATTTTTTGGTAAGCAGATGGCAGCCAATGTGGCTACAAGGCTCTCGGCTGTCTCTCAGTGGAAGTGTCTTCAAGCGGGACACTCCACGATAGTTAGATCACTAAGGGAAGAACTGGTGAATCTAGATTATATTAAACCAACGTTGTGCTTCGATATAGGTTTCCGGATCTACTGTCCTTCTAGGGAATCCTGGAGGAACGGATCAATACTGGAAAACGAGGCACTGAAATTTTTTGAACGGACGGTTCTAAACTAGACGGCAAAGTAGGAGCCGGAGTCTTCTGTGAGAAGCTCAATGTTAATATTTCTGTTCGTCTCCCTGACTACTGCAGCATGTATCAGGCTGAAGTGGTGGCGATAGGGGAAGTCGTGACATGGTTGAAGCATAACGTGGTATCTGTTAGGGATATCACGATTTATGTGGACAGTCAAGCGGCACTCAGGTCACTAGAGGCGGTTTCTCTGAAGTCACGGATGGCGCTGGATTGCCGATCATCTCTTAATGAGATGAGCGAGTATTTCAGTATCCAGATGATCTGGGTCTCTGGTCACTCGGACGTCACGGAAAACTGCAGGGCAGACGAACTAGCTAGGTACGGTACGACTCTCCAGATGCAACCGGAAAGGGCAGGTCTGGGGAGGCCTATAGCAGCGCTCAAATTGACGCTCAGTAAAAAGGCAATCGCCTTGACAGATGAGAGGTGGACCAACACTCTCACGTGCAGGGTAGCAAAACAGGTTTGGCCAAAACTGGACCTGCGGCGCTCCAAGGCACTTGTATCCCTGGGAAAACGAGATTTAGGATTGTTCGTAGGGATACTAACAGGACATTGACTTTTTGGGGAACATGCGAGAAGGCTGGGTCTAGAGACGAATGACTTTTGTAGAAGTTGTATGGACGAAGAGGAGGAAGAGATGTTAGTTCACTTCCTATGCTCGTGTCCCGCACTATCATACAAAAGACGTAAGTACTTGGGGGTGTACAACGTGGACAGCCTTTCTGAACTCGCGGACCAGTAGCTCTGGTTGGTTTCAGCGGGAGTAAGGGGAGATTGGATCCTGTGGTATCACAATGGGCCATTATTGGCCTAAGTGTGCGATAGCAGCCACTCTAACCTAGCCTAACCTAACCTATATATTACAGGGTGGGACAAAAATCACCATGGGTTTTAAATATTTAATAACTTTTTCGTTTATATATTTTTTTATTTTTTCAGATTATAAAATATACAAAATGGAATTTTTTTACATTAAGCATGGAAAATAATGTCGTTTTCAGCTTCGCAATGATGGGCTTGTGTTAGAGCATTTTCCATAACATATTTCAAAATTTGTGGCCGACTGATTTTTTCTTACTTATGGTGAAGAACATCAAAATAAATTTTCTAAATATGTTTCTATAACAACTATTGGATGCATTAACTTGTGAGCAATCAAAGTAAAGTAAAACTGATGTGCAAATAAAAAAATATAATTATTTAAAAGAGTGGGACTTTGAAAAATGACCATGGTGTCGAATATTTCGTGGTAATAAATTTTTTTGTAAATGATGATAGTGTGGCTATAATTTGAATCACACTAAGATACTATTAATCAGAAGACTGTTGATAGGGAATCCAAGACCAAAAAAAGTTAGTCGCCGACGAAGAAGGTTATTTGTTATTTTTATCTTATTAAAAATGTTCATCGTGCTGTTATGTTACGCATACAATTTTGTTGGCTTTGGCCTGTAAAAGATAAATTTAGAAAACTCAAATTGCAAATCAGTTAAATAAAGTATGATTCTAGTCATTGAAACAAGCCTATCTGCCGGAATACGCAACCACTTAGATTTATCTTTAGGATTGGCACCAGAGAAATTAAAGTCTACTTCATAAAATCACAAAATCGCTCACAAAAGGAATTATACTATAGAACACTGTTTCCTATTCATTATGATTATATAAAGCAGCCGTTCAATGATTCATTATAGTAATCACGTAGGAGTCTTTCATGCTCGTATATAAGTAAATATATATCAGCATTTCCATTTTTTATATAATAAGTAAATGGGTCTCTCAAGGATCATTTACTTATTGCCTAGCTATTCGTAACTAGTGCTATTTATAGTATGCTGTATAAGATAGCGGAATTTTGACAGCGGAAAATAAGAAATTGCGCTACTCGCCGCAAGTGGCAGCACTATCACTAAAGAGAATTAATTTTGTTATGTAATTACCAGCGGAAATTTTTCATTCATTATGTACCACTTTTTTCACTAAATAAAATATCTCAGCGGAATAAAATATTAAAAGGGATCCGTAAAATGGCAAATTGATTGATCTCCGAAGTAAAGGAACTCGGTTTATGAAATCTTGAAATGTTAATTTCCGTCTATCCGTCATTTCTTCTACTAGTAACCAATACTTTCGGATGTTTTTCTAATAGCTTAGGTCATACTGAGACTATATGGAAAATTTAGGGAAAATTCATGGACTAGAATTTTCAGTAGAATTTTTTGATTTTCTGCGGCCATATAAGTGATTTTCAGTTTTTGACCAATATCTCAAAAACTTCCACTAGTAACCAATACTTTCGGTTGTGTTTCTAGTAGCTTAGGTCATACTGAGACTCTATGAAAAGTTTGGGGAAAATTGATGGACTAGAATTTTCACTAGAATTTTTTGATTTTCTGTACTAACCTACAGATTTTCTGTACTAACAACCCTGTACTAACCTAAAAACAACCGAAAGTATTGGCTACTAGTGGAAGTTTTTGAGATATTGGTCAAAAACTGAAAATCACTTATATGGCCACAGAAAATCAAAAAATTCTAGGAAAAATTCTAGTTCATGAATTTTCCTCAAATTTTCCATATAGTCTCAATATGACCTAAGCTATTAGAAAAACAACCGAAAGTATTGGTTACTAGTGGAAGAAATGGCGGATAGACGGATTATTGTAAAATTTCAATATTTCATATACCAAGTTCCTTTACTTCGGAGATCAATCAATTTGCCATTTTAAGGATCACTTTTAATATTTTATTCCGTTGAGATATTTTATTTAGTGAAAAAAATGGCACATAATGTATGAAAAATTACCGCTGGTAATTACATAACAACATTAATTATCTTTAATGATAGTGCTGCCACTTGCGGCGAGTAGCGCAATCTCTTATTTTCCACTGTCAAAATTCGACTATCTTATACAGCATATTTATAGTGGTATTCCCAATGGGACCTACCACGACGAGTTCGATACCGACTATCTTTTATTTATAAAAAAGTTTTTTTAACTTTTTATTGATTTCCGTGGCGTGGAACTTTTTTTTTAGGTTGCGGAAGTCTTCCTTACATGATTACAGAGATTTTAATAAAAATAATAATTTTAATTAAATAAAAATAAAACCGGATGTTCCGCCGAAATTCGTCAGCCGGAACCTGAGGAACGAACAACACAATAATTAAAACAGGGTGAGGTGCCTTGGTGCGCGCATCCGTTCAAATTCAAACGGGGCAAAGCCCTGGTTTCGAAATCGGGTAGGGGTACCAAGGGACAGCAAACACGACGCCGACACGGAACGGAATCTCCGCCCCCATCACACCATACCGAAAAATTAGGAATTCATTTTAAAGAAAATCAACCACAAAAATAATAATCGCCGAGAGAAAAAAAACAAATGAGAAGCGAGACGTGAGACCAATACACACCGAGCGCGCGACAGACCACCGCTGTGCGACGCTCGATTACAAAAATTTGAAAATTTAATATAACATTTTAAAATACATGATATAAAAAAATAAAATCAAAAAAATAAAAAATTGTACCTTAATTAATTTTTTTTTCAAAATAAAAATTTCTGTTGCGGCCTTGCGCGGCCATCATGCCACAGGTGCTCCCACCCGGACCGTTGCGGCTCTATGTGCCGTTACCCTGTGTTCCACCGGTGCGGCCTGTCCGCTGATGTATTTGGATAGATACCAAAAAATTGGGCGTTGTGTCGCCTTAAACAGTTGCGATATACGTATTACAAATGGCCGGTTGGCCACCTGTACGTAGAGCGTCGTTAGCCGGAACCACAGACAAATGAAGTGGCCACCTGTTGATTAATTGGGCGAATCGTTTAATTAATATGGCCTCAAAAATAACACGTCACCGTACCCGTCAAAATTTGGCGTGCCGAAAAAAGTGTGCTCTGAATAGTCAAAGCACCCGTAGCGACACAATAAATTTATTAAACTTGTTAATTTTTCCTTAGCTCGCATCTTAATTATTTTTACAACAGAAAACAGAATTTTTCAGAATTACAACAGAATTATTTTTACAACGAATAACAGAAAACTATAAATGGAACTTAATTAATGATTTTTTTTTCATTTAGCAAATACTGAAAACTGCACTTCGAAACATTTCGCGTTTTCCTTTTTTTTCACTTTCAATTATGATTAGCTAATTCGATTTTTAGTTCCAAAAAAAAATTACAGACGTGGAAATACATTTATGCACTTAAATTCCTTTGCGATGATTTTTCACAATCTAGTATCGTTTAACTTCCAAAATATTGTCTATTTTAAAAATAAAAACAAAATGGGTTTTGCAACTACCAATTAGGTAGGTATTATTTTATTTTCAAAGTTATTACTTTAACAACAATAAACGAGACTCTCTTAAAAAAAAAAAGAAAAAAACTTGACTACCATTTTTTATTAAAAAAACTAGACCACAAAGTCGCACCCGACTTTTATCAGATACAAAATAAGACTTTCTTTTAATATTCTACACAAGACTAAGGCTGTGTCCCAAACACCGACTTATTTGTGGACACTGACATATTCAAATAAGTCACCTCGCGAGCAGACTTATTTGAATAAGTATGTCTACACAGAAATGTCTCCAAAAATGTGCCTTGACTAAATGTAATCATGCAGTTTTTTTTTCAAATCTAGTGGCAACGACCAACATATCAAGGAAATTTTTTCTTCTATATAACAGAAATTGCATTTTGTTTTTTTTTTATATTACGTCACAAATAAGTCGGTATAATGAATTGGAACGATTTGACCGACTTATTTAAGATGGCGTCAAATAAGCAAATAAGTCTGTAATAAGTCGGTGTTAGGGACACAGCCTAACTAACGCGCACCGCACAAACGCCAAAATGTTCTAGAAGAATATCTTTTCTTCTCTGTTTTTCATTTGCATCAATTCGCATTGATGCAAACGAGAAGCATATAAGAAAAAATATCCTTCTAGAGCGTTTTGCTTGGCATACCCCGATGCACATTGGTCCCGCTCTCCGTTATTCTTTTTTCCTTACCGTCGCGCCATCACAAAAAGGGTGTACAAAACCAAAACCGTCGTGCGTGCGTTTAGAACATAACAAACAACCGGTAACTGAAGCAAAAACACAAACCACCGAACCAATTAAATAAGACACAAACCGAGGGTATCACACAGTCATAACACTAGTTAAATATAAGAAAATAAAATTTTATACACCCGATAACAACTAATAATTGTACAAAATAACAGCTAATAATTGTACATAACATTTTATGAATAATTTGTTTCCATTTTTCTTTTAAATGTTTGTTTTTGCGTAATTTAACATTGCTGTTTGTAACAAAGCACTTTCCCAGTATGCAATTTTTCCACTATGTGGAAAAAATTGTTTTAATTCCATACTAAATTCCGTACTATAAAATTGTATTGATTTAAATAAAATATATAATTTTTTAAAATAAATAACAAAAATCTTTTTTTTCGAAAAAAAAATTATTGCTAGGTTCATATGAAAAATACTAAGGAAATCGGCTTTATTTTATGTAGAAAAGTGTGTAAAATTAGTATGGAAAAGTGTATAGAAAAAACCCGAGTTACCAACGAAATTCCACCTTCTTTCCTATTTGATGTTTCTCTTTTTAGTTGGGATGCACACGGACACCGGAAGTTTTGTGACACTTTTCTTTGGCGGGTAGTACGGATTTCCGTGTGCTCAACATGGTTCTTTCCATAGAAAGAGTGTGGTATTTTGCGCGCGAATGTAAACGGTATTCCGTAGGCATTGCATATTGGGTTAATCAACAAAAATGTCAAAAAAGTGAAGACACAAACTAATAAATATCTATCCAAATGTAGACACAAAATTCTCGCCTCAATATAAAGTAAGACTATACATTTTTTTAGTGAGATATTTTGCATACAGTACATGAGATATGTGAGTGCTATTTTTTAGTGAGAACTCAATGTGCTGGATGCGCCCATTGGCTGTAAGGACGGCACCTTTCTCGTTAAAAAAAATGGACCAATGATGCTGCCGGTTCAAAATCCACACGTCACTCATTGTAGATTCATCGGATTCTCCATGGTTACGTGTGGATTTTCTGATCCCCAAATGCGATAATTTTGCTTGTTGATTTTTCGAGAAAAATGCTTATTTTCTTCAGACACATCTGAGCAACAGTTGCAATGTTCTCGGCTGTACTTGTTCTAAATGCCTATGCACGTGTTGGTTTATCCAATAACAATAAAGTTTCACGAACTCACAACAAATTGTTTTGTAAGCATTTAATTTTTCCACGCAAATTTCTTACAGTTTGGGTAGAAGATTCATCACTTTGAAAGTAAGTTTTCTATATTTCCCAATTTTTTTCAAGCGTAATGACGGTTTGACGTAAATGTTGCCACAATTGAAATAACCGGTAGTTCAAAATGCAAACGCTAGATGGGCCACCCGTTACTATCCAAATGTCATCAACATTCGCAATAGTGTTGTTTAAAAATTTCATTTGAGTTTCCTTGCTTCGAGAATCAATCAATTTGTCATTTTAAGGATCACTTTTAATATTTTATTCAGCTGGGATGTTTTATTTTGTGAAAATAATTCTTTTTTGTACTAGTGCTTTCGCTTGTTTTCGAATAGCGTAATCTCTCATTTTCCGTATACTGCATGTAAGTATACCTTCTAAAAACGGATAGGCATAGTTTGTTTTTGTAATTACATGGTCTTTTTTTCTAAGATAGCAAATAGTTTTATTTTGCATAGGTTTTCCCATTTCATTGAGAAGCTTATTTTTTTATAAAATATTAATATAATAATTAAGTTATTATGTCGTTGCTATAGCTTTTTTGGGATAACATGTCCTCGGGTGTAATTTCTAGGCTGATAGGAATCGGGTTGTGATCTTTAACTATAGTGATTGCTGGGCTAAATATATTTCGTGGGATAAAAAAATCTGGGATGGTAAAGTTTCTGGGCTGACAGTAATATCTTGGTACGAACAACTGTTGATGAAGGCTGTCCTAACTTTATATGAATACATACAAATAAATTCTTGCTATTAAACTTAATTCTTCATGTTTCTATTTAACTATCAGAAATAATAGCATTGAAACTACATTTTCCGAAAAACACTAAATCTGTTTCACCTTAGACATTTATAAAATAGTCTCTCATATGCTTCAGTTGCGTTGAGGACTTCGTAACCACCCTAGAAACAAGACATCTGTTGCATTAAGTAGTAAATTTATATTCCATTTTAATGGTTATATTTCAATTTTAACTCAGTAGAATAATACTAATAAGTAACCATACGCGAGTTACAGAATAAAGTTTTGTTCGACGAAATCGAAAGTGAAACCCAAACAAAATTTGTTCCTTTTTTCCCGGAATACGTAAATTTTTAATTAAAAATTTCCAAGAACAGCTAGTATAGCACAAGCTAACGCTTTTCTGGTTTGAAACAATAAACTAACAAACGAACTAAATTTCTTGGTATCTTTATTTAAAGACCATATTTTGCTAGCTGTACGAGAATATAAAAACTTTTCAGCCATTAAAAACCGTAACAACAAAAAAAAATATGGTAATTAAAAGTTTTACATTACCATTTTTATGAGCTTTTATATTATCTTACGTAGGTACCGTTTTATTTTTTCCGATAGGTAAATAAGTTTTTTATTACCTGTTTGGATATTACGTCAACTCGACTAATAAAAAAAAAATCAATTTAGAATTAAATGCAAAACTCCCTTTAGTAACATGATATCCCTTCAATTACCCAATATATATAGCTAGAGCCTAGTACTAGGTAGGTACGAACCAAAAACAAAAAAATTATTTATATCCATCTTGCTACCAACAATCTATTACCTTGGTACAGCAAAAATAAACTATCTGTATCCTCGTTGATTAATTGCTGGATATCAATTAGATTATAGCACATCTCTATGTTGTGTACTAATAGTAGTTTTTATTATGAATATAAGAGTAGCAAGAAAATAAGATAAAAACTAATACTATACTACCTAGAACCAGGTGATTAATTTATTCGAAAGTTACATTATACATTTTTGTCTATCTTAAAATAAAGTCTATTGATTTTTCCAAGCACATACAAAAAACAATTTAATTTTAGTTGGTCAACCATAAAAATAAATTTGCTAGAAAAATTTAATTTTTCTCCATTTCAATGATAATTTTTTTGTCTGCTTTGCTCAGGTGATTGAAAATGTTAGCCTACACCTAAAACGCTAATATAGTTTATGCAAAGTAATTGATTATCAGATGCACAGGTGTTGCTATTTTGTATAATTTTGGATTGTATATTTGATTCGAAATTTGTACACAACATTTGTAAGGTTTTATTACCCAACTCAGTTTTTGTTTTTTTGTGACTAATAGATTAGTTGGGAACCAATTATCTGTAGTTATGTTTCCGCAATGTCGTAGAAGATGTTTCGTCATTCGTTTCGTTCGTCAGGATTTTGTTGACCACAATAAACTTCTAGTTTTTAGGTGTAAAACGTTACTGAGTCAACAGCTGAAAATATTTTCATTCCATATTTCCCTGGTTTGTTTGGAATATTGGAAAGCTTTCAAGTTTAGCATCGACCGTCACATAACATCCTCCGTTATAATTTTCTTCACAATTTGTATAGAACTTATCAAAAATTTCCCGGATGGGGTGTAATTTGTCAATTTTATGCCGTTCTTGGCCGAGTGTCCACATTATCAAAAAGAAACAAATTGAAAACGGTTGTAGATCATTATAGCTGGAAATATTTTAATTTCCATCCCACTTTATCCCAAAGGTCACGCACGTGGACGTGGAAAGATTTATGCACACCACATAAATACACTAATGTATTATACTGCAAAGCTCCGTCACCGGTTACTTCCCCATAAAAAAACAAACAATTGTTTGTTAATAACTCGGAGTTATCTGAACTAATTTTTTTTATGTAATTTCGGTAAGATTGCAATCCAGAATTATTTAAAATTTCATCTTGAGAATGAATTTGCTCTTTGTAAACTTTTTTTTTTTTTTAATCCATGCCATCTGTTTTGGGGCCGAAGTACTCTTTGCTCTTTTGCGGTTTATTTTTCCGTCTTACTTTACGCATCATCTGCCAAATCGAAGACGTACGGCTATAGGGCCGATTGAAGTTACCATCCGCGCATTGCATAGCTCCATGCCAGCCTATACTGAACATGGAAGATGGGTTAGCCCGCATGAGTTTTGCACGCCGATAGGGGGTCGTAGTTGTGTTCCTTTTAATCACAGATCGTAATCTGTCGATGATAATTTCCTTTTGCATCCAACCCCTATCGGGATTCGAACCCGGTACCTCCCGATCCAAACGCCAAAGCTTTAACCACTATGCCATTTGGTCGGTAAAGAGTTTGTAAACTTTATTTATTAAATAATCTACAGCATATATGATCAAAACACCGCAACTATACCCATCTTTTTGCTGAGGTAAAGAGCTGCAGGAAGTCATTTTAAAGTTCTTTTGTGGTTTTATGTAATATCGATTACCTTGATTTAAAAATGTTTGGATGGTATTGCCTATTTCAAAAATACATTAATCTGGATTTATAGATAGGGTCATACGTCAAAATAGTGGAATTTTCAAAATCGACCATGGCTAGTTGAAAATGGCTGTTTCGGCACACGGGGATAATTAGATTTTTTGTTTCTATGCTCCATTTTATTTCGGTTTGCGTTTCGTCGTTCAATGCTTTAAACCTTTTTTAAAAAATTTTAAAACCTGTAACGGGTCTAGACATATACATTCCTTGTTTATAATAATATAATTCATAGCAACATATACAACTTCTGTACTTAGAAAATTACCAGCTGAGTTACCCGTCGTTGCACAGGAGGTATATAATTCAAATACCTTGATTGTTATACAAGAATTCTCTCTATTCTACGCTATGATGTAATAGCTGTAGTTGCAATCATATATGAAAAGAAAATTATAAGTAGCTGAATTCAGTAACGGGTGCCTCCGTCAATGCATCTAGGCGAACTTTTGTAATGATATTATTGGACATCCTGTTTGTGAGGATAGTTAATTAATTTTGGTTTGGTATTTGTTACCAATTGCCAAATAATTATACTCCATTTTTACAAACCTTCAACCAGATCAAAGTGATTAATAAATATAAAGATATTTTAGTTAATCATTTTTATTATAAAGCCTTTTGATAAATAATATTTTTGGTTTTTCCATTTGGTGTGTAAATAAATAAATTTTTTGGCGTTGCCACTCTGGAGCAAGCAACATACAGTTGGCCATGTGAAAAGCATGAATTTTCCAAAATAACACCAGCTATTTTCAATGATTGCCCCTGGGCTTTGTTGATTGTCATTGCAAAAGCAAGGCGTAATGGGAATTGCAGTCGCTTGAATTCAAACGGCAAATCGGTGGGAATCATAGGAATGCGCGGAATTAGCACATCTTCTCCTTTACTTTTACCGGTAATAATCGTTGCTTCAATCATATTCGGCATCAATTTCTTCACACAAAGCCGTATTCCGTTGTACAATTTCGGTGGATCTAAATTTCGGAGCAGTATTATTGGTTAATCCTCTTTTAAAAATAGTATGTGTGGTGGAATACCAGGTGGCTCCAAAGAATTAAGAAACTCTATTGGATAATTGACGGATTGATCCACTTCAGTAACTGTGTCGATAGATTTGTATTTCATTAGTGGCCCGGGTAGTTGCGATTGATTTTCATTATTTAATTTATTAATGCCGTCATTTTTGGGAGCTAGGAGTGCACGTTGCCACAGCCAATCATGATTTTTGAAGTTATTTGGCAGATTTGGGAATACTTTCATTACCACGTCCTGTATTGATGGCAGCATTTGACAAAAATTAGGCGGGAACGATATCTCACATGTTACAGGGTCATTTGGAAATTTCCCGTTACCCATGTCCAAAAGCTGCCTGGCAAATGTTTTAGCTGTACCATCGTGATGTAAATTCACACGCATGTTTGTAGATAGTGTGATTTTCGTAACGTTTTCCAAAGATGAGACGCCTTCAGGCAGGCATTAAGTTCATCAGCGGGTGTTGATCGTGGAATGACTGGCAAGGTTTGACGAAAATCACCTGCTAGTAGTGTTAGAGCTCCTCCAATTGGTCGGTTATTTTGTCGCAAATCGCGCAAAGTACGATCAACCGCTTCAAATGGTTTTTTGTGTGCCATGGTACATTCATCCCAAATAATGATTTTACATGTTTTTAATAACGTGGCAATTCCCGAATTTCGTGTTATATTGCAAGAAAAATTATCCGCTTGATTCAAATTCAATGGTAGTTTAAACGTTGAATGTGCTGTGCGTCCTCCATTGAGTAAAGTGGATACAATTCCAGATGACGCAACAGCGAGGCCGATTGTATTCTGCTGTCTTACTTCAGCAAGTATCAAATTAAGAAGAAATGTTTTTCCAGTGCCTCCGGGTGCATCAAGAAAAATAATTCATCCGTTACCATTTGCTATATATTGCATCACTTTAGTGTATGCCTGTCTTTAGCATCTACTAAGAGATTTTTTTGAGTCTCAGCGAAAACTCGTAACTGACCAACGTCGTAATTTTGTTCTCGTAATAGATCTCTATCACGAACAATGTTTCCATGGCGTGTCGGTGCTGGCAACCCAAGTTGGGAAATGACTTTGTTATTAATGTATAAGCATGCATCCTCGAGTAATATAAGTGCTTCATTAAATATGTCTGCTGAAAACTGTATTTCCATATCGGGATTAGTTCTACGTGCTTGCCAAAGTATATCTTCACTAAGGCTTTCTTTGTGCTTTTCCCAAAGACCTTTAGAAGGTGTGCATGTTGTTAATATGATTGCAAAGAGCTTGCGTATTTGTGCTGGATGACACATAAGACATGCTTCGGTTAGTGTTCTATCCCAGTGTTCATCATTTTCAAGTAAGCCCAGTTTAAGATATGCCTCTCTGTAGGTTTGACATACTTCGCCATTTACAGTTTGTAACACTTCAATAGATACCCATGCAGCCACACTGTTATAAATTTATGTGTACTAAAAATAAACTTTTTTAGTAGATCAGCTGTGTGGAGAAATTTCCCGTCGTTACTTAATTTGCTTGTATTTGTATCAATATTCGATATGATGTCTTAGTATGGGTGATCGAGTTCCGATAGGTATATAAACGATGTTGATCGTTTTGTGAGGGATGGATTAAAAAAAAAGAAAGTCAAAATAATCAGTTGGTCGCTAAAGTTAAACCAAAATATATATATTGTGTGTGACACGAAATCGCCAAATGAACAAAAAACCAAAAATGGCTAATGTTTAGTGTGTATAACAAATTTTTGTTAGAATGTTAAATTAAAATGCTTAAAGTAAATTAAAGTGTAATTAAAAAATATTCATGTAATATAAGTCATGTAATACCTAAATAAATACTATGTTATTATTAACAATTCTGAACATTTCTGTAATATTTAGTCAGTGCTACGACAGAAAGAAAAGACTGTTTTGTGAAGTGCACAATTTGTTACTGGTTAAGATCGTTTGAAATTAAAGCCAGCAAACAAAAACTATATTTTCTATAAGAAATTAAAACTGTGTATCTAGAATAAAAATTAATTAAATCTTAAGTTATAAAATTCTCTGTTGTACCTAAATAATAAAAAAAAAAAACTAAAAAGTTGACCAACAGTATAATATCGCTGTGTTACTAAATAAATCATACAATAATAAGCAAACGAAACTATTCGTATGACCAAATAAAAATATCCGCAATCCATGCAATTACATTGGTGATAAACAAAATAAAAAAAAACATCTGATTGCTCATCTACGGCAAAACCAACAAAATTAAAATATATAAATTCATTCATCTCGCATATTGCATTACATGGAGAACTTTTTCAACATGGTGGCTGCCACGTTTTAACAACACGCAGTGTGAGTCAACAACTTTTTTTTTTTGTACAAATTTTTGATTATATTATTATCATTATTTATTTAATTTATTAATCGATGGTTTTTCTATATACGAGGGCAAATCAAAAAGTCTTGCAATATCATATGAAAAAAAAGAGTGAGTGAGACAGCCATATTTTTATTTTTCGACATCATCTCCTTTAAGGTTTATACATTTGTCATATCGATCAATTAACTTGCCTAAACCCTCTAAAAAAAAAGATTTCTTTTGCTCCATAAAATATTAATTTACAACAGACTGTACTTCATAGTCACTGGAAAATTTCCGGCCCCCTAGTATTTTTTTCAAATTGGGAAACAGAAACTAGTCACTGGGTGCCAAGTCTAGATTGTACGGTGGATGCGGAATTTCCACGAAGCCGCAGTCTTTTAATGCAGCTTGAGCAATATTAACCTTGTGCACTGGTGCATTGTCGTGAAGAAGCAAGATTTTTTTCCTAACTTTCCTTGGCCGTTTTTCCCGGATCGCTTTTTTCAATTTTCGGAAAACCTCTGCGTAATATATGCCTATGATTGTGGTTTTCGGTGGCATATAATCGATTATCAAAATTCCTTCAGAATCCCAAAAAATTGTTGCCAAAACCTTAACAGCAGACGGTTGAGTTCTGAATTTCTTTGGTGGTGGTTCACTACGTTTAATCCATTGCATCGATTCTTGTTTGGATTCCGGATCCCAGTGATGAAGCCATGTTTCATCGCCTGTTATTATGTTATCCAAGAAATTTTCTGGATCTTCTTTGTACATATCTAAAATCGCCTTTGAAGTTTGAACACGCATTTTTTTTTGTTCTGCATTCAACAAACGGGGAACCCATCGCGCACTTACTTTCGACATGTGAAGGTGGTCATGTAATATAGTATATGTGGTACCGTTTGAAAGGAAAAGTCTCCACGCTAACCCTGGAACAGAAATACGCCGGTCCTCCAATACAATAGATTCGGCCAAAATTACGTTTTCATGGCTAATAGCATCTGCTGGCCGACCCGAGGGGTTGTCGTCTACTAATGACTCCCGACCACTTTTGAATAATTTTACCCACCTTGTTACTGTGGCATATGATGGTGCAGATTCGCCGTAAACTTTTGATATATAGTTGAATATATAAATTGCATTTCGTCCATCTTTACAGAAAAATTTAATAATGGCGCGATATTCAATTTCATTCATTTTAAGAAAAATTCAAAACACGTGTTACTAAATTGACAAAAACAAACGAACTGTAAAATTTACATCGAAATGTTCTTCTAGAAGTTTCATCGCGACAAAAAATGGTTTTGAAAAATATATTGTTGTCTCACTCACTCTTTTTTTTCATATGATATTGCAAGACTTTTTGATATACCCTCGTATTTAGTGATTTTCAAATTATAATTTTTATGTAGTTCCTAATTTATTAGTTTGCTAGTATTAATGATTTCTTTTGGCCATGCGCATGCGTAGTTTAGATAAATGAATAATATTTATTTAGTAATCTAATTAAATTTTTCTGTAATTTGTTCTTTTTGTTTGTTTGCTCTAATTTTAAATTTCCTTTATTAATAATAAAACCATCAAAGTTTGATAAAATTTAAAATGGTTACCTTTGCATTTCATTTTTCCGTTTTTTCTTAATGGTATATGTGACTTAAGAATGGAATAGTTTTTTTTCGAATTTAATGGGAACTTAGGCAGGCGTAAGTATTGGGATAGTGGAGTGTTGCAATTTCTTCTTTTTCGTTTGTTCGGCGGTTTACGTAGCATCCTATTATACCTCAACATCCTTAGAACCACCCCAGGCTGAGCAGCTGGCATAAAAAAACCGCGTTGAGGGAAGATAGGATGAAATAAATTTCTGCGAACACAATGAGTATTCATATGGAGACTGGTTGTGTCACAAGTTCTCAGTGCTTGAAAAGACGTTGGTCCTCTTACTTCATGAAGCAGCATTCTCAGCAAATAACACTCCGTATTGTTAGGATGAACATTATAAACTCGACCTAATGCATCAGAATCACGTATTCCAGGGTACTCCCGAATAATTGTGCCTTGCTTTCTTCTGAAAAACTGCTTCTTTGACGTGTTCCATGTATAATATTTTGGAACTTCATGATACAGTAACATTTTTACGAATGAATATGTTCCGCACAATTGAAAAAAGGCTGTTAATGTCGTATTCGTTGGTTGCGCAGCTCTCTGTAACAGATTTTCTTCCGTAAAGTAAACTCGTTGTCCATTTTCTAAGTGTACACTAAGATGGACAACTGTTGGATAACGCTCGTGAATATTAAAACTCAGAATTCGCCAGACAGCTTCATTACTGCTGATGTAACGTCTTATTTGAAATTGCATGACTTCATCGAATGGTGAATTTGTACTGTTGACGTATTTACTATATATTTAATTGACTTAACCGAGTTGCAGTACTCAACGTTAATATGGGCTTTAAATATTTTCGACAGTAACGGAGTGTAAGGAACAATCCAGCTATTATCTACCTCATGATGCACTTTGTTTACTATGATAGTGGGTGTGTGTCCTCCGCCATCGGGTTTTTGTCTCCGGTATTGTGGATATCCGTCGTCACCAGTTTGTGTTTCCTGATACATCTTTCGGGGATATTTTTTCGAACACTTTCCGTCTTTCATGCAAGGTGAATTGGGATTCACGGCTCCACATGGCCCATGTATCATGTTTTTGCTAACGATTTCAAAAAGTATCGGATCTTCTTGGGGATTGGGTAATTCAGCTGATATAACACTATCAATTTGAGTCGGAGTAATCTTGTCCTTTAACCAAATCAAAACGTGAGCAGTTGTTGGCCTCTTTTCTGCCGTTCTATAGAATACATCCAGCACCGAGTTTCTCCATAAATATGATTTTTAGTTATGAGGTTCATGAGATTTATGAGTTTCTGTTTAAAAACTCTAGCTGTCAGATCATGCCAATGGGTCGATGATTGCCCAATTAGAGTAAATCTATAATCTTAGTCCATGTTGGATTACACGTAAACGTTATAAATAGATCAGGACGTCCAAATCGTTGGACATACGTCATGGCATCCTGAGCGTATTCGTGCATGTGCCTTGGACTTTCCGTATACGTAGCTGGTAGTATGACCAATTTCCCAACGTCAGCAACGTTTCCATCATTTGCAATTGCATCGCGCAAGTGAATATATTCCTCGGAACGAAGTTTTTTCTGATTTAAGCGAATGAAAAGAAGTCGTTCACTTTCGATTTTAGCATGCAAATCAACAATGAATTTGTGAAAAAGTTGACGGCACTTAAGGATGTGGTTTGATTGTTGTGCTCTAATCATAATACGATACGCATAAAAATTCATAAAGGAAATCCTTTTCGTCATCGCAGCACTTGTTGTTGGGTTAGTTTGCATCACGTTGAAATGATACTCATTTTCTCCTTGCCAAAACAGTATTGGATACTGAAGATCATCATACGATCTGTGTGTTTCAGTAACACACTGTTAGCTTTCATTTTGTCTATGGATAATAATATCACGTCAGTTGAAATCCGTTTCGACCATAACAATAGCAACTTCGTTGATTGTTGGAGCATTGAATCGTCTTTTATGTTGACCAGGCGGTGTTTTGTCTGCTCGAATAACTACTCTGTGGCCATCTGATGGCATTTGCTCCAATGTAGTTTTGAATAAATTTACCAGATGATTGCGTTCATGGAATAAAATCTGTAAACTTGATATTATTTCACGTTTTGTTCCGGGACTAATAGCACAACGTTGATAAGTCTCCGCCTCTTCGTTGCCCATGAAGTAAATTTGTAAAAACATGGAGTCGTTGTTAGAGAGAGGAAGAAGTAATCCAATTTTATGATAAATTTGTCCTTGTACTTTAAACGTGGGCATAAAACCTCCATCCTTAACAATTATTAGTATAGATAATATAAGTGTTCAGAGATTTGTTTTCAGTTAAAATGATGAAAGATTGTCTTAAATTTTAATTGATAAAGTTAATTTGAATAAATAAATCAATTATAGTAGAGGTATGATTTGTGTATAACAATCGCACGCCAGATATCCTTTTTGGTGTCTAAATTTGCGGCTAAGGTGCTATTTCGGAACATTTAAATAATTGTATCTATACATGTAAAAATGAATTCTTGATCCAGGGCAGACTTCCGGATTGGAGCATGTCACTAATTTCATATAACCCCTTTCCTTAGTCATTCCCGTCAAAAAATCTTAAAAAATTGAAATTTGAGAAACAATTTGTACCACAGCCCTTAGACCCCAGGGTCCAGCCCCTTCAAAAAAATCGTGGGCTTGGTCCTGAACATATAACATATACATGGTAAAAATTTCATGCCGATCGGTAAAGCGGCTAAGGCGTTATTTCAGAACAATCAAATAATTGTATCTTTACATGTAAAAATGAATTTTTGATCGAGGGGCAGACCCCCCGAATTCAACATGTCTCTTATTTCATATAACTTTCCAAAACCTTTCCAAAACTCATTCTCGTAAAAAAATTTAAAATTTTGAAAATATGTGTACCATGGCCCCTAGGCCCCGGGGTCCAGCCCCTTTCACAATATCGTAAGATTGCTCCTGAACATACAACATTTGCATGGTAAACATTTCATGGTGATCGGTTGAGCGACTGAGAAGTCATTTTGGAATAATCAAATATTTATATCTACAGGGTGTTTTGCAGGCGGACCGACAACGTTCTATGGCAGATTGAGGCGGTCATTTGGAAGCTTTCATTGCATGGAGCCGATGTCCTAAGTCTCACGGTTACTGAGATATGATATTTTTAAGTTTTCTTTTTAATTATCCAAAATCTCACCTTTAAATGGTCATAACTTTTTTGTTTGTAGACGTAAAGACACGAAATAATTTTTATTGTATTCTGCATTGTGATTTTATTCTAAATAAATCCTTATTTAATACAATCGGTTTAAGAAAAATGAGTTATGGGCTTCCAAATCTTAAAAAATGTGTAAAAGTATAAAAAATGTCTACATTCTATATGCATTTAAAAAAAACTAGCGATTGTTTTGAAATAACTTTTGTTTTAAAAACTTTTCTATTTTATGCCCTTTCCAACGATGTGCTACATGTTGTAGGAATCACTCATTTTGTGGACGAAATAAGTGATACTATTTGGTCAAGATTATTTGTATCAGGGTTAAAAATACCTTTTAATTTATTGATAAAATAATCAACTTCATTTATTACATTTAAATTTAAATAAGCAAACTGGGTGTTAATTGCCTTCACTTGTTTACTTGATATTACACTGTCTGCAACCGGAAGTTTACGTTGTTCGTGGAAAATTGTTAAAAACTTTTCGTTGATTTTGTCGTCGCTGTTGTTACGATGCCCATATTTAGTAACGAAGAGTATGCTGACATGTTGTTGGCGTATGGCAGTGCTAATTGCAATGGACATGAAGCGAGAAAAATTTATCAGGCTCGATATTCTGTTCGACGTTTACCGCACCATGAAACCTTCTCAACAACCTATCGACGTCTGAAGGAGGCCGGCAACTTACATTTTCACGAGCCGCCAGTGAATGTGAGGCAACATAATGTTGCAGTTGATGAAAGAATTTTAGAAGCTTTTAACGAGGATCCTACTACAAGCATTCGAGTTGTCGCTGCCAGATTCAACTTATCAGTCTGGAAAGTGAGGTCGGTTCTACGGGTAGAAGGAAAGCATGCATTCCATTACACTCCAGTTCATGGTAGTTACACCTAATTTTTACTTCTCTCAGTTTACAGAAACGTATCATATTTGAGCAATTGTCACAAACTCACGAATTTAATTAATTGTTCCAGGTCTCGAAGAGGGTGATAATGCTAGACGGTTGGAGTTTTGTAGGTTTATATTGCATACGAATGTTGAGGATAATATGTTCTTGAAAAGGATTTTGTGGACAGCTGAGTCTAACTTTAGTCGTGAGGGAGTTGTGAATATACACAATCTGCATCACTGGAGCAGAAAAGGCCTAAATCCTCACAAGAAAAGGCAGGTTTCTTTCCAAAAGAAATTCAGTGTAAATGTTTGGGCTGGTGTTATTGGTCGAAACCTTATCGGCCCATATTTTTTGCCAGAACGCCTTTCCGGAGAAATATATCTCGAATTTCTACAAAATGAGCTACCTGAGTTGATTTTGCCAGTTCTAGAAGAAGATGTGCCGATTATTTTTCAAAATGTCGGCTGTCCGGCACATTACCAACGAAAGGTAAGGGAACACTTGGATGATTCGTTCCCTAACTCATGGATTGGTAGAGGTGTCCCTATTACTTGGCCCGCTCGGTCCCCAGATCTCACACCCCTGGATTTCTACGTCTGGGGACGTGCTAAGGAATTGGTGTAAGCACCAGAGGTACCCACAAAAGAAGTTTTAAAAGAAAAGATAAGTGCTGCATTTGAACAAATGAGGAATGAAATATAACTCCACACAACAACCGTGGAGATAAAAAAACGATGCCGTGCATGTATACAGAGTGGTCGAGGTCATTTTGAACAAAACGTAATAAATGAAGTTGATTAATATTTTATCAATAACTCAAAAGGTATTTTCTTAATCCTGACACAAATAATCCTGATCAGATAGTATCACTTATTTCGTCCACAAAATGAGTGATTCCTACGACATGTAGCATATCGTTGGAAAGGGCATAAAATAGAGAAGTTTTTAAAACAAAAGTTATTTCAAAACAATCGCTAGTTTTTTTTTAAATGCATATAGAATGTATACATTTTTTATACTTTTACACATTTTTTAAGATTTGGAAGCCCATAACTCATTTTTCTTAAACCGATTGTATTAAATAATGATTTATTTAGAATAAAATCACAATGCAGAATACAATAAAAATTATTTCGTGTCTTTACGTCTACAAATAAAAAAGTTATGACCATTTAAAGGTGAGATTTTGGATAATTTAAAAAAAAACTTAAAAATATGATATCTCAGTAACCGTGAGACTTAGGACATCGGCTCCATGGGATGAAAGCTTCCAAATGACCCCCCCTCCCCCCAATCTACCATAAAACGTTGTCAGTCCGCCTGCAAAACACCCTGTATACATGTAAAAATTAATTTTTGATTCAGGGCTGAGCCCCTCCGATTCAAACATGTCAGCAATTTCATATATCCAGCCCCATAAACTCATTTTCGTAGAAAAAATCTTAAGGTTGGTTCTGGATATGCAACTTGCACATGGTAACAATTCATGGTGATTGGTTGAGCGGCTGAGACGGCCATTCGGAACAGACAAACAAACAAACAGGAATTCATTTTTATATATGTACGAGGGTATATCAAAAAGTCTTGCAATATCATATGAAAAAAAAGAGTGAGTGAGACAACAATATATTTTTCAAAACCATTTTTTGTCGCGATGAAACTTCTAGAAGAACATTTCGATGTAAATTTTACAGTTCGTTTGTTTTTGTCAATTTAGTAACACGTGTTTTGAATTTTTCTTAAAATGAATGAAATTGAATATCGCGCCGTTATTAAATTTTGCTGTAAAGATGGACGAAATGCAATTTATATATTAAACTGTATATCAAAAGTTTACGGCAAATCTGCACCATCATATGCCACAGTAACAAGGTGGGTAAAATTATTCCAAAGTGGTCGGGAGTCATTAGAAAACGACAACCGCTCGGGTCGGCCAGCAGACGCTATTAGCCAGGAAAACGTAATTTTGGCCGAATCTATTGTATTGGTGGACCACCGTATTTCTGTTCCGCGGTTAGCGTGGAGACTTTCTCTTTCATACGGTACCACATATACTATATTACATGACCACCTTCACATGTCGAAAGTAAGTGCGCGATGGGTTCCCCGTTTGTTGAATGCAGAACAAAAAAAAATGCGTGTTCAAACTTCAAAGGCGATTTTAGATATGTACAAAGAAGATCCAGAAAATTTCTTGGATAACATAATAACAGGCGATGAAACACGGCTTCATCACTGGGATCCGGAATCCAAACAAGAATCGATGCAATGGATTAAACGTAGTGAACCACCACCAAAGAAATTCAAAACTCAATTGTCTGCTGGTAAGGTTTTGGCAACAATTTTTTGGGATGCTGAAGGAATTTTGATAATCGATTATATGCCACCGAAAAGCACAATCACAGGCATATATTACGCAGAGGTTTTCCGAAAATTGAAAAAAGCGATCCGGGAAAAACGGCCAAGGAAAGTTAGGGAAAAAATCTTGCTTCTTCACGACAATGCACCAGTGCACAAGGTTAATATTGCTCAAGCTGCATTAAAGGACTGCGGGTTCGTGAAAATTCCTCATCCACCGTACAGTCCAGACTTGCCACCCAGTGACTACTTTCTGTTTCCCAATTTGAAAAAAACACTAAGGGGCCGGAAATTTTCCAGTGACTATGAAGTACAGTCTGTTGTAAATGAATATTTTATGGAGCAAAAGAAATCTTTTTTTTTAGAGGGTTTAGGCAAGTTAAATGATCGATGTGACAAATGTATAAACCTTAAAGGAGATTATGTCGAAAAATAAAAATATTGCTGTCTCACTCACTCTTTTTTTTCATATGATATTGCAAGACTTTTTGATTTGCCCTCGTACATACGAGTATATAGATGGTTACTTAAAGAATTGTAACAAAAGTTATAGAGACAAGTTTCGCGGGCGCCGTGGAAAAGAATTTGAATACCACAATGTGAAATTTCAGATCAGTCATTTTTTTATAGTATTCTTCATTCATTGCGTTTGTGAAATTTATGCGTTTTATGCGTTTAATATTTAGCGTTGCACTTTCTCGATTTTTTGCACCAAGTTTCTTCATTACCTGAACCATATGGACCTTTCTCGTCAGCTCGAACAGAATCTGGTGTGTTTTTTAATCCTTCACGTTTTGGCATTTTCTTTGCCCTTGTAGTTTTCAAGTGAGGGGCACACTCTAAAGCCTTCATAGTGAGTTGGGTCTTTTCTTGTAGCGAATCTACAAAACGGCCTATTTTTAAATGATGTTCTTTAATTAAATTATTTTTTAAAATGTTGAACCAACTCTCAACGGTAGCATTTGAAGTTCGTGTAAAGTGACCAATTTTTTTTAAAAATATGGTTCCCCACAATGATAAATATTTCATATACCTTTTTTATATCAAAATATACAAAATTTTCACAAAACAAAACGTTTGGTTTGCACCTTGTTAAAATTAGCCGATATTTTCCAGCCGAAAGATAATGCAGATTGTGTCTTGACTACTTCAGCCGAAAGTTAAACTCTCTTTATACTCTCGCTCCTATCGATTTTTAAATTCCTATAAACTGAAATAATTATCCCTTCACCCGAAGTATATAACCCGATCCTAATTTCGAGTTTATGACTGATTTTTGCTGTATTCAAGACACTATCTGCATTATCAGTCGGCTGCAAAATGTCGGCTAACTTTAACAATATGTATTTGGTTTGCCCGTATCTTGGATCGATAATTTTTGTATTATAGTCTTATAAATGGAATTATATCGGATGTAGTAAGGAGTATTATCGAGGTCAGGCTGATCCGTATCATACACAGTATCCGGTAAATCATGTTAAATCGTTGTTGCATTTGTTAGTAGGATATAGATTTATTTGCAATTGATCTTCAATTTTTTGATTAAGACGAGCTTGAGCATCGACAAACAATGATTTTCAAATTTAGAACATCCCAATATACAAAAAATTTCGAACAGTTCGTCTATTTCGCTAATACTGCTGCTATCGATAATCAAAAATAAAATTATCATTATTTTTTCTCTCAGAGATTTTGGACAATGCTAAATTTTGTGTTTTTAATTTGTTGTATTATTATAGCAGCAAAGTGTGAACAACATATAAATATTCCGACTTTGTTCCGTAACTTAGCCTTTTTCATTATTACGTCGTAAGTAAACGGCAGGTACTGGCTCATTTCCATAAAATTGATTTCTTTTAAAATTGCATTTATAAATACCCATGACCAATCTGAAACGTATACTTTGGGGATGGGTATTTTTGGTACAGTTTGGCTTATTTCTTTTTTTATTTTATTGAAGAATACGCTAAGGGCGGAGACGTCATGCTCACTACAAATTAATTCCGCGATGGGAAATATTATATTATCTTTTCTGACCACGCAAGCATAATAAAAAAATTTATTATAATTATGGTTTAAACAGCATTTCGGATTGCGAATTAAACTGCCTGTGGCATCAATATATACAATCGTACTTTTGTTATCTAAATTAGATAACGTCGATTTATGCATTAAAATCATATGGAGAGGATCCGATATTAAATATACATATTTCTCTTCTGTATATTTTGCTGTGCGATGAATCATGTCTTAAATATCGCAGTCTTTGACAAAGTCTTTTGCAAGATTTCTTTCGGACTTTGCCTTTCTTAAATTAACTGGCTTTACGATTTGTTGGATGTTGCCGCTTTTAAGTAACTCTATGCCAATATTATCGAGCTGTCTTAAACCGACTAAATGGGCAGTGGAGTTAGCTAATTTATTTTGAACGCGTTTTCTCTTCATACCTCTTAACCGTGAAAATTGCTTGAGAATACTGTGATTCGTTGGTTCATCGTGGTTCATCGTTGTTTGTTGTAAATACATGCATAATTTTTAGATTATTTATTATAAACTTAAATTTCTGATTATGTGTTGGATATTTACATTTTGCATACTGAGTTATAATGTTCGATTCAGTATTCACATTGATTGTTCAGAATTACAAGATGCAAGGGTGTTTTGCTGTCGTAAGAACATCTGTAATAGCATTTCGCAATTTTTTATTTGACCAATTACGGGTAGTATCTAATATTCATAAATTCTCTAAACTTCCATTCGTCATTTGCATTTTCTTTCCTAATTATTTCCATATGATCAATATCAAAATAATTAACGTCCGGTAATACTCGTATCTCGTCATTTACATTGTCAGTAACTAATCTCGTTTCTTCTTCTAAAATATTAGATACTATAGGTTCTTGTTGGCCCTTTGCAATTGTTATAAACTGATCTGTTTCACACTCTTTAGTATCTGTGACGTCAACGTTGGTTGCTTTGCTATTTTTCTTAATTTTACGCCAAATATTAAATATTCTTTGAACATTAATTTTATTACATTTAATTTTCATTTTTCGGCAAATATCACTGATATTAGGCGAGTTTTGACTTGTTATTTCTAAATCATTTAAACTATAGTTCAGGTCTGTTAACACCTAAGAAATATTACCACGAATTGCAATGTTTCTGAGGATTTTTACTTCAATTTTCACCTTTACAACTTTGAATACTAAACCCAGTGTTCCTCTAATTTTTCCGGGAAACTCATGTTCACTAGTTGGACTGGGTCCAGTACAAAGTGAAAACATCTACCCCAAAAGTTGTAACCTCTTAGAAGTATCTTGGGACAGTGGGTTGTTACTTCGATGTTTACCTATACAACTTTCAATACTAAACCCAGTGTTCCCCTAATTTTTCCGGAAAACTCATGCTTTCTAGTTGGACTGGGTCTAGTACAATGTTAAAACATCTACCCCAAAATTGTAGCCTCTCAGAAGTATGTTAGGACACAGGATTTTTACTGCGATTTTTACCTATACAACTTTTAAATACTAAACCCAGTGTTCCACTAATTTTTCAGGAAAACTCATGTTTTCTAGTTGGATTGGGTCTAGTACAAAGTGAAAACGTTTACTCCAAAAGTTGTAACCTCTTAGAAGTACCTTAGGACAGAGTGATTTTATTATTCCCGAAATAATATATGTTACACTGTTAAATTTTATTATTAACTAGCTGACCCGGCGAACTTCGTACCGCCTCAAAATCAATAAATGATGTTTAAAGTTATTAAATCTTAATTAAATTGAATTTTTTATTAAGATAAAATGAGTTTCTCTCTCTGGCACTATATCCCATCAAGGGATTTGGCCGCCTCAAATGAGGTTTCATAATCATATTTTCATTTCGGATAATGAGTGATTAATTCATTGATCCTAAACCAGCCGTGCAATTTGTCACTATCGGGAATCGAACCCGAGACCTCCGCGGCGGATAAAATGAATACTCCAAATTAATTAAATTCAATCAAAATGAAATATATTTTAATTACATTGAAATGAATATGTAATTCACGTGGCAGCAAGGCTTTCGTTTTATTAAATCGATTCGAAATGATTCGCGTAGCATTGTTGCTCTACTTTCTTTTAAACTATTTGCTGGGTGGGTTGCAATAGGATCGATTCCCTTCAGTAAAGCGTCTTGTGATATACGATATTTTTTGTTTTATTGTCAGGTTACGAGAACGAACAAAGCGGATGGTTTGCCGACACGTGAACATGCTACGAACAATTGGCCGTGAGAGAAACATTCATTTTCTGATTCAGGCCACAAACACTCAAGGATGGGTCTTGTGATTTGTTGATCGTCATGGCGAATGCAAGACGAACCAGAAATTGAATTCGTTTAAACTCGAATGGCATATCGGTTGGGATCATCAGAATTCTCGGAATGAGAACTTCCTCGCCTTTGAATTTTCCTTGAGTTTTCTCAAAACCAAACGCGTTCCGTTACATAGTTTTGGTTGATTCAGGTTTCGTAGCATGATGATTACCGCCAGCCAGATCCAATGAGTTTAAAAATTCAGTTGGATAGTTGGTTGCTTCGTCTTTGTTTGTCACACAGTCGATAGATTTGAAGGAATGAAGTGGACCGACGATTAGATTTTGAATTGTAAAATTTAAGTGGTCCCCATCTTTGTTCTTTGCCGCAAGAATTACTCGTGCACTCACCCAATTGTGATTTTTGTGGTTAGTAATGATGTTCGGGAACATTTTGTTGATGAGCTCGTCCTTTGTTGAGACAAAATTGCAAAAGTTCTGAGGAAACGAAATCAATCCGTTCGATTCGTTGACCGGAACACGGCTATTACTGATAGTCAGCAATTGCTTGGAGAAATCTTCGACGCAGATGGATCGTTGAACCACAGACAATCAAATTAAATTTTTCATTCGAGATAAAAAATGAAAACAAAACAGCATAGATCTTTCATAGTTCGATTGAGTGCTTCGCCCTGACATGTAGTGTCCTCGAATATAAACAGGATTTCCCCTGATCGTCTCCGCTACACCGCCTGATTTATTTGTAGTTACCCAGGAAGTACCGGCGAGGAGGATTGAATCTAGGACTTCGCCTCCCTCCCCCCCTCCCAAAAAAAACATCGAAGCCAGAAAAATACTGTATTGCAGGAGACTGGATCACCAATCAAAATTAACATTGCGAGGACTTTAATGCGGTTAGTAAAGCAGGCATTTAACGTAGCAATGCCGGAGAATAGCGGCACAAAAGGTAAAAAACCTGCGGTCCACTGGTGGTCTGACAAAATCGCAAAACTCAGGAGATGCTGCTTACACCCGAAATGGTTATTCGCCACTGTCAGAAGAGAAGATGCCATCCGGTTGATATTCGAATACCGGATGAAGTCCAAATTGAATTTAGTGAACCTGAATAATCTTATAATCTTAATTGTATACACTCTAGCGGCATCTCATGGAGAACAAACCAAAATAAACGACTTCGGATTTCTCGAATCTTGCAAATCTAAAATTCAAGATTACCTTTATACCGTAGACAGACAAAAAATTTATCGCGATTTTCATTTGTCTTGATTGAAAATTAAATTATAATAATAGTAATAAACAAATTGTGGTGACAGACAGAAACCCAATTTTTGCTAGTGTGCCTAATTTATCGGGATAGATTGTATTTATCTAGTTATAAAAACTTAATAATTCTGTTTTGAAAAAATCGTGTACAGACAGACAGGCGAAAATAACTTAATAATCTAAATAACGAGGTTATCTAGTTTGTGTCTGTCTACGGTATTAAATTAAACAACTTTGTTTGATAACTTCAAGATTTGATTATCCTGGAGCACAAAGAAATCAAAACTTAATCGTGAGAAGGGGTGTGAAAATTCACCGTAAAATTTTGATTGGTAACCGTCTAATGTAGACTATGCTTGGAAACACGTCAAATTTTGCTGTGAATTCGATATATTGGTATTGCTTGTAACTTAAAATTTTGTATATTAAATTTTAAATTTTTCGTCTCCCCATTTAACAAATTATTCAAATAGCTAACTTTTGTATGCCTATAGCAGTTAAAGCAAATCTGTGGATCACATTCTGTACCAAGAATTAATTTAAATTTATTCCTCCTCCTAGCTATATACAATTGTATTTTATAATACTCATAAAAGGTAGACATTATATTGATTTTGTGACACCTGCCAAATCCTGAATTATGATAATTTATTCGCGATACTCAATAAAGTTTAAAAAAGTACACAAAATCTTCCTACATCGAAAATTAATCAAGTTATACAACACACATAGAGTCTTTAAGTATATGCAAATATGGGTGAGCATCTTACATTTATTGTGTAAAATGAACAAGCAACTTACCCATCTTGCCTTGCAGAAATTACGATACAAATGAGATAATTTATCAATTTTATTTCGCGAATGACTGACCAATTTCCAAACGAGTGCCTACTTTGAATTTTATCGGGACAACAACAGTAAAATTTACATAATGAAATTTATTACCCGTAGCACACACTCGTACTCGTCTTATAAGTTTTGTAAATATTTCTGTTATCAATTCGTCTATTCATCACCAATTCGATTTCATTGAATTTTTTTTATTTTTATATAAACTCTCTGCTCGTTGTTGTACTTTATTGAATTTATGTAAATTGGATGAAAAAATTTTCGTACTTCGTACATACATTTTTGAGCAGTAAATTTGTAACATAAAAAAAAATTAAATTATGTCTATTTATTTATTTATTTTAAAATTGTTCTTCAATTCTATTACATGGAATACATTTCTTAAATCTTTTGAGATTTATAATTCCCAATCAGATGACATGTGCTAACAACACACGTTCATTCGTTTACTATGTGTACACGAGGTTATATTTGTTGCATTATCATCTATTCTAGGATATAGAAAAATTCCAACAACGGAATATTCCCATGTTTGGGATTTGTGTGAGTGTGTAACCCATCTTGAAAGTGGTTTTTACTTTTGTATACATAAAATTTATATGAAATTGCTACCTTTACGAAAGAATACGATAATTTAGTTTAAGTATACACGGGTTCTTTCAAAAGTAATAATCATAATTTATTTATAAGATAAGCATAAATGTTTTATCCCAAATCATAATATATAAAATTTAAATTTCTATAATAATTCGAACAAGTAAATCAATTATTATAGAATTTAAAAAAATTAGCAATGTGTACATGACGCTACCCACAATTATCAGGCATTTTAGTCAGTCAAAACTAGCTAATTAATAACTAAGTCCATTGTTCTTGAGTAAAGCTACCTACGAGGGTATATCAAAAAGTCTTGCAATATCATATGAAAAAAAAGAGTGAGTGAGACAACAATATATTTTTCAAAACCATTTTTTGTCGCGATGAAACTTCTAGAAGAACATTTCGATGTAAATTTTACAGTTCGTTTGTTTTTGTCAATTTAGTAACACGTGTTTTGAATTTTTCTTAAAATGAATGAAATTGAATATCGCGCCGTTATTAAATTTTGCTGTAAAGATGGACGAAATGCAATTTATATATTAAACTGTATATCAAAAGTTTACGGCAAATCTGCACCATCATATGCCACAGTAACAAGGTGGGTAAAATTATTCCAAAGTGGTCGGGAGTCATTAGAAGACGACAACCGCTCGGGTCGGCCAGCAGACGCTATTAGCCAGGAAAACGTAATTTTGGCCGAATCTATTGTATTGGTGGACCACCGTATTTCTGTTCCGCGGTTAGCGTGGAGACTTTCTCTTTCATACGGTACCACATATACTATATTACATGACCACCTTCACATGTCGAAAGTAAGTGCGCGATGGGTTCCCCGTTTGTTGAATGCAGAACAAAAAAAAATGCGTGTTCAAACTTCAAAGGCGATTTTAGATATGTACAAAGAAGATCCAGAAAATTTCTTGGATAACATAATAACAGGCGATGAAACACGGCTTCATCACTGGGATCCGGAATCCAAACAAGAATCGATGCAATGGATTAAACGTAGTGAACCACCACCAAAGAAATTCAAAACTCAATTGTCTGCTGGTAAGGTTTTGGCAACAATTTTTTGGGATGCTGAAGGAATTTTGATAATCGATTATATGCCACCGAAAAGCACAATCACAGGCATATATTACGCAGAGGTTTTCCGAAAATTGAAAAAAGCGATCCGGGAAAAACGGCCAAGGAAAGTTAGGGAAAAAATCTTGCTTCTTCACGACAATGCACCAGTGCACAAGGTTAATATTGCTCAAGCTGCATTAAAGGACTGCGGGTTCGTGGAAATTCCTCATCCACCGTACAGTCCAGACTTGCCACCCAGTGACTACTTTCTGTTTCCCAATTTGAAAAAAACACTAAGGGGCCGGAAATTTTCCAGTGACTATGAAGTACAGTCTGTTGTAAATGAATATTTTATGGAGCAAAAGAAATCTTTTTTTTTAGAGGGTTTAGGCAAGTTAAATGATCGATGTGACAAATGTATAAACCTTAAAGGAGATTATGTCGAAAAATAAAAATATTGCTGTCTCACTCACTCTTTTTTTTCATATGATATTGCAAGACTTTTTGATTTGCCCTCGTAGCTCATCGTTTAAAAGATAAAAAAAACTGCACAATTTTATTCTAGTGAAATCATGACCTAGGCCAGTTGTAAGCTTTCTCTGATGCACTAAAATTACATTTAAATTTGGAACGTCGAAAATATAAATTTTTGATTCAGGCTATTTGGTTTTCAGTTGGTGAAACTCAAATACTGTAGTAATACTGTAGCAATACTGCGAAATTTTGTTTTATGCAAGGCGAGATGGGGGCGGTGTAATTTTTAGTATCTAATATCTATGCCTATAATGCCAATATGCGTATCATTTTCGGGGTTTCCGAGGCAGTACGGTAGCTAATTACGTTACTGACTTTTGTTTTTCGCAAGTTGTGATGAAGTGACGGAGCGACCGTGTTGTTTTGGTACCTAACTACTATGTACGACGATATTGTCGATATGAGAATGAGAGTCACTTTCGGGGTTTTCGCGGTACTGATTATGTTTTTTTATTTTAAATTTAAATAAATGAGAAAAACTTTTTCTTGTTGTGATAATTTATTGTTTTATTTTTATTTTTTACTTCGAACTAGTTTTCGAGAGCTCTCTGCATCAGCTATTTCTACTACTCTAATTTTTGGTTCACAAATCTTTTCTTTATATATTCGTAGATGTTGTTGTACGGCATCCTAACATTCAATAGTTGTGGGTTGTTCCTATGTAGATAAATTTTGTACTCTATTATATTAATTTTTTACAACAACATCTACGAATATATAAAGAAAACATTTGTGAACCAAAAATTAGAATAGTAGAAATAGCTGATGAAGAGAGAACTCTCGAAACTAGTTCGAAGTAAAAAATAAATAAAATAATAAATTATCACAAAAAGAAAAAGGAAGAAAAGTACACAAAAATAATGGAAACAAAGTACTGTACAACAAATTCGAGATGGTGTCCTGTTTGGTGCCCTACTGACCTACTATACTTTCAACCTCAGTGTCAATTTCGGAGGTACTGATTACCATACTCACTTTTGTTTTGAAAGCAGCGCAATCGGTTACGATTTTGAATTCGATGCCCAACAAATAGACCCTCAGTTTTTTTAGTGCTCCCACAATCGCAAGTACCTCCAGCTCATAGCTACAATAATTCACCTGAGCAGGTGTTATTCTTTTGCTATACAAGTAGACAGGCCATCTACTTGATTTTTTTGCATCAGGATTGCCCCAAAACCAATTTTGGATGCATCTGTATGGAGCTCGGTCTCTCTGTCTGGGCTAAAATTAATCAAAACAGGTTCTACAATTAATAAGTTTTTTAATGTTTCAAAAGAGCTTAGCTGTGTTTGTTTGAATTTGAATTTTAAATTTTTTTTAGAAGATCTGTTAGTGGTTTCGCCACTATCGCATAGTTCTCGATGAATTTCCGAAAATATCCCGTCAACCCCAAAAAACTCGGCACTTGCTTAATTGGTTTTGGGAACGGGAATCTCGATACTGCTTTGGTTTTGCCGCCCGATAGTCTTATCGCTCCGTTCGTGATAATATGTCCCAAGTACTCGATACGACGGCATAGGAATTGACATTTTACCCACTTAAACTTTAACCCATATTCCGCTGTCACCTGAAACACCAGTTCAAGCCTCTCGATTCCCTCTTCTTCTGTCTTCGATGGTATTATAAGGTCGTCCATATAAAACAATAAGTATCTAGCTACGGCCAATTCTTTAAACACAAAGTGAACGAATCGTTGAAACACTGCTGGTGATGTACACAATCCGAATCGTACTCGTTGAAATTCGTAATGCCCGGTAGGTATTACAAATACCGTATACTTTTGACTCTCCTTCTCGACCGGCACGTGGAAAAATCCGTTTTCCAAATCGAGCGTAGTAAACCACTGCTTTATATAACCGGTCGATCTGGTCTTCTATTAGCGGGAGGGGGTATCTGTTTATAATGATTTCTTTATTCAGCCTACGGTAGTCAATACAAATACGCTTCGTGTGGTCTTTTTTGTTGACTAGTACGACTGGACTTGCATATTCGGAAGAACTAGGCACTATAATCTCCTTTTCTAACCATTCCGCTATTTGTCTATCAACCTCGTCCTTCTCACCAGGTGATAATCGTCTCGGTTGTTGCCAAATCGGTACATCATTCTTCAATAAAATTTTCATTTTAACCGGACTTTTCCTCGTTGGGTTTGGGTTATATTTAACTACCATCGATTGGATCATTTTGGCGTATTTTGGACTTCCGACATTCTACTTTACTTTGTTCAATTCCTCTAATGTTAGACCCGAAAAACAATCTGTATCGTCCAATTTTTCAATCTTAACATTTTTGTTTCCCATGATGATATTTGTGCCTTGCAGAGTATCGTTTCCTACGATGAACTTCAGATTTAGTGCTGATTCGGGAACAACGTATATCATTGCTTTTACTTTGAAGGTATCCATCTCGACTTTTTCAATTTTCATCACATTTAGTTCGCTCAGTTGATCTTCTCTCGTCAACGTGAGATCACTACCGGTATCTACAGTAGCCAGTATTGCGCGGTTATTCAATACAATCACTTTTTGATTTATTTTCCTGTCCCTGTTTTGCACTATCTTGGTTTCTTTCACTTGTTCTCTAAGTTTTCTCGGCTTCGGGCATTTATTTGCTAGGTGGCCATGCTCCCGACAATTGAAACATTTAGGTCCATAGTCCTTTCTTCGACATCTTGCTGCTTCGTGTCCCATTTTTCTGCAATTGTAGCATATAGTACTTTGCCGCCTGCTTTCAGTACCGACTACTTTAGTTTTCTCACTTGGACCTGGCGCGGTCTTCTGTTTAAACTCCTCATAAAGAGTCATTTTAATTTTGAACTCTTCGACCGAGGTTGCACCGTATTGTATACATTTATTTATCTCCTGATCCTCTATCCCATTGATCGTATACTTGATGACTGCTAAATCATCGACGTGACCGGATGCGCCCAGCTCTCTCATTTCCAGGAAATAGTCTTTAAATGTTTCTGAATCTTTTTTTTACGTGATGCCAGCTTCATGTGAACATCGGCACTACTGAGTTGTACTGCAAACTCAGAACTCATAAATGCTTTGAACCTTTCGAACGAATTCAAATCTGTTCGAATTCGCAAACATTTTTTTGCATACCCGGTTAATGCGTTTTTTGCGTATATTAATTTTTGTAACGGGTTCCACTTGAACTCAGTTGCCAAGTTTTCAATTTTTTCAAACCACGTTTCGACCTTGTAACTCGATTTGCCGTTGAATTCTGAAAGCGCACCCCTCATATCTTTATGTGTAAGTCCGGCCGCTTCACCATATTTATCATTTTGGTCCCTTCCGCATTCACTGTCCGAAACGCCGAGATTATTTTCAGTTATATTTTGCTTTTCCGAGGTAGACGATAGTTTATTTTTTAACTTTTCATTCTCGCGTCGTAAGGGCAATCAGTTCTTGTTGGAATTCACCCTCACGACCTTGATCGCCACCGTTTGGTTTACCGTTCGCGACTGTACTATTATGTGTAATCGAACCATGTTGTGCCATATTCATGAGACTCAATTGGAACTTCCTTAAAAATTCTTCCGAAAAGGTACTCTCATCCTCCAGTTTGTCGCTCGTTCCTCGATTCTTATTTTTCTTTGGCATAATTCAAAATGGTACGGGAGTATGTGCCACACAATTATTCGTGAATATTTTTTCGATTCACAATAAAAATTCACAAGCGGTTCACACAAAAATACACTTTTTACTCTCAAAAATAAGACTTTCTCCGCGTTAAAATATTGTTTAATCGATCAATCCCAGTAGAGCCCCCAAATTATGTGGAATTTGCAAAGGACTAGGAATTAAATAAAAATCAACAATTAATTTACTACTTTTTATTTTGAACTCCACAAATGTAATGCCGCTTTCACCATCCAAAATTATATTTTTCTCTATACATAACCTCAAAATGCAGTTATCTTCTTTTAATGACAGCACAGCGTGATTCAGCATAGTACAGGGTAATTCAGAAGACAAACATTCTACACACACACACACATATATATATATATATATATATATATATATATATATATATATATATATATATATATATATATATATATATATATACCCGTTTAGTAGGATTTAAAATCCAAAACATCACTTCGATCCACGTCTGTCCACAGAAAAACTGGCGGCCAGCGTACTTATAGCCGTAGTAAATTAAATGCACCACAAATTAAATTTTTATTTAGTTTTTACGTTTTCGTTTAATTTTCCATTTATGAATGAAAACCATTTATTATTATATACACATAATTTGCGAACTCAAATAAAGTTAATTTGTTAAGTAGTAACAATATTTTTTTTTATAATGTACATAGATTTTGATTTATTACATTAATATATTTGTTTTTTTATAAAATGTAAAAAAAAGTTTCTTTGTTTTTAAATTTTATTTAATAAGAATGAGAATTCTGTGGCCGCAAGTTGTAATAATGTGCAGAAGGGCTGCGTCAATGCTAGTAATATTTAACCTGCCTTGCAATTTTTTGTGGCATTTGTGATATATTATTATGGCCATTTTGTCTAATAGGTTTGCCATTTTTTGTCATTTACAAATGACTTTGGAATGTCCAGAATCGGTTTTAATTTTAAATATCTACGAACAATTACCATCCAAAGTGCTTCAATAATAACAAATTTTCTTGATGTACCATTTTTAGTACAGTAGAAACTGTGTAAGTTGGACACTCACGGTACCGTAAAAAATGACCAACTTATAAATGTGCCCAACTTGAAAATTTTTTAAACAAAAATCAAAATTAACAGCTTTACGGCGTCCACGCAATAAATTTTTTGTTGAAGAATAATTTAAAATTCAAGACAAAATCGTCCAACTTAGCCAGTTGGTGCAAGACAACATCGTCCAACTTAGCCAGTTGACCAACTTAGAAAGGTGTCCAACTTAACAGGTTTGACTATTTTAGGAATTTCAATAATAATCATTCAAGGAGGAAATGTTGATTGTTATGTCGATCAGAAGCATATTGCAAAGTTCGTCAGTTCTGCAGGCACCTGCAACACCAATTACAAGAACGGCCTGCAATGATAATGATTTGATTATTAAAGAAGCTTTTTTTTTTACAGCAGTCTCTAATTAAGTAGTATAAAGAAGATACATACCTTTTTTGCAATGTAACCTTCATCTCGCGTTTCAGTTAAAAATTTTAAAATATCCTCATAAGTGAAAATCAATGATTTTGTTGGGCGATTTAACATTTTTTCGTTTTAAAAATGCGACTTGTTTGTGAAATTTCGAAATATCAATATTTTCGTGAGATATTGTTAATTTTAACATTGAATAATAGGCCCATAAAGAGGAGGCCTTTTTATTAACTGAATACTCTTGAAAATATGCCAAAAGAATATTTTCCCAAATTTTATTAACACTTTTATTATTACACTAAATTTTAAATTTTTCATATATTTTTATATAAATATCCTTCGATTTTTGGGGCAGCAGCTGGTCGGTTATATTTTCGACTATCTCACATATTTCAAGTGGCGTGCCCATTAAATCATCATTCTCCATTTTTTTTAGTTGAATGCCAATTTGACTCAACAAAATTAAAACTTCAAATAACAAAACAAAATGCAGTATCATTTTAAATTTACGCTGACTATACAATTCGGTAAAAAATTCGCGCTTTTTCGACATAGTTAATATTATTAAAGAGCAAGTGTTTCCCTTATCAAATTAATTTTCTTATTAACAAAAAACCTTAATGGCTGGTGTGCCTTTTACAACTAGCCCCTCGCTTAATATAAACTCGCTCGGGCGATAATAGCATACTTCTCAACCTTGGTGTATAATATACAATTTATTTTATCAATAATTTTAGTATCAATTTTACTAGAATTTATTTTTAAATACTTTTAATTAAATTTTCGATTTTAAAACCTTTCTTGATCGATATTCGCAATTTGACTCCCTGTTCACTCTGAATATTATTTCATGAATATTTGTTTATGGAATAGTAAATATGACTAAGAAAAAAAGAAAATATAATCTACGCAAATTGTATAGGTAAGTAGAATTAAATTGGTATGGGAATATATTATGGTAAGGGTAAGTAAACTTACAGGGGAGCTAAACAAAAGTGTGATATATTTATGAGAAAAACGATTAAGCACAGAAACATTAAATTTCGAAATTACTAAACATTTGGATGGATAATTTGGATGGATTTCACCAAAATTCGTTTCGAATTCAAAGATTGATCGGAATGAAATTTTTTTTCGAAATTCTTTCTAAATGGTCGCAGCCTGTACACCTCTCTATTTTATACAATTTGGGGTAGCGTTTAGCATTTAAGTTGTGCGCTTTTACATCATTTCATTTTCCGCTACTCAAAGATGATTCAAAATATTCCTAATACTTGCAGGGTAGAGTAAAACCAAAATAGTAACTAGAAGCCCCTAAAAACCTGTCCGAACACATTTAACCCCTCTCTCAGTTCTGTTTAATTTGTGCTCATTATATCCAAAATATTAATAAATAATTAGATTGTTGATAATCAAATAAAATTAATTTATTTGCTTTCTTATTGAAAGAATAAGTCCCATCGACGTCTAATAAATATCTTGTTAAACGCTTTTCTTGTCGTATTATAAATCACAATATATATATGTGTGTGTGTGCAGTACGTAGATGTTCGTTAATTTATCAACTCAACAATATCAATTAATTTTCTACATACTTAATACTATAAACACTGTGCGTAGGATTAGTATATTGTCCTACTTTATCTTGTATCGACATTATAACATTCAAGTTACTTTTTGGTAGGAAGAGAGGTCGGGTTCGGTTTATGTGTAGCAGATATTTTTATTGTTGGTTAATCCACTGGATATAAAACATGTGTGTTACTTTCGTCGATAGATACATCATCGACAAGGTCAACTTAAATTTTAAGTAGATTCGGAAACCATTTAAAGTAAACATCCTTTTATCGCGAACCTACGTATCCAACAAAATGTAGAATAATCAAACGGAATTATATCAAGAGATTATTTATTTAATTTTTTTACTGTGTTTCTTTATAATAATCCAAAACCTCTTCTGATTTCTTTTGTACAATAAAAGTTGTAAAAACAGATTCTGTAAATATACATTTTTGGTTTTGTTATTGTTGTATTTTGGTTTTCGTTTTTTTTTATTTGGATCTAGCGAGTTTTCCCTACATACCCGCAATTTGTTGTTCTTGTTCGAAAATGTGTTATTGAAATGTCTAAAAGCATGACAAAAAAGCGTTCACAAAACAAACCGAACAAATATAGAATAAAAGCTAGGGTTTCATTCATACAGTTATTTTTGTTGTTGTATTTGTTGGTTAGAAATTAAAAGCGATTGTATTTCCCAAATTCCATGTTTCAATAAAGCTTACAATTTTATTTATTTGTATCGTTTTGTTAAGATTTAGGGAGTTAAGAGATAAAACATGTTTAAATCAGCTAAATGTAACCAATTCTTTGTAAATATTAAATAAAAGTTGAAGATACGCAATCGAACGTAAGAGTTGATGCAGGACAAGCAAAAGTTATGTCAGTTTCATCATACAAGTGACATAAATAATGTACGAGAATGGCATTGAATATAAGATACTTGGAATATGGGATATACGACTTTAACTGCAGTAGGCAATGAGAAAATCATAAATTGTTTTCTATACGCTTTAAGCTAGAAACAGAACAAGAGCGACGACGGCAAGCGTCGACGAATAAATAAAAAATATCGCCGCGATATCGCTGTAGCTAACAGAACAAAAGCGTCAGCGTATGGCGATAGAAAAACAACCAAACGGCATAACATCCTGTGTTTTTGACACATGACGTTGTGGCATTAGGCTACTAAATTGAAAAAAAAAATGGTTAATAATATGACGGTTAATTGATGCCAACTTATACATATATTGTATAAAAAACAGTTGGCAACATTGTTTCGTCGGCAACAAAAATAGAAATAGACTCTAAATTTTTTTCAACGAAAAAATCGTCGTCAACTGCGTTGATGGTTGTGTTTGTTTTGCATGATTTCGGTGTTTTCTAATATGACAGGCGATTTCGCTCGCCGCCTTCGCTCTTGTTCTGTTTTGAGCTTTAAGTAAGACAAATGATAACCGTCAAAATTTACAATATAATTAAGCGTTTTACAATATAACTAAAATGTGACAATTCCGGAATATTTTCATAATTTTCGACGAATTCTCGAATAACTTCTTAACCTTCACGTTATGTATAAACTAGCGCGATAAAAATTAATAATTTAAAAATAATTTTTGTTTTTGTAATGATAGCAGTATTAATGCATACCCTACATACGGTCAGTAAATGTCATTATTCTCACCAAGCCTCAGTAACGATGCATCGAAATCATAAAATCACGATTCATGTCGGATGAGGATTGGAAAATTCATATAAATAAAATGGAAAACAATTGCCAAGAAAATTTGTATTGATTTCTATACAAATCGTGTTTTTTTGATTCCCGGTACAAACGCAATAAAATAGTTGCGGATCTAAAACAAATTTTGCTTTACTTACTAATTGTATGAAACTCCATAGGAATTTCTATGATACTATGATTTAAAATTTTGTTTTGTTTTTTATATGCAGTTTTCAATCCGCAATTGATTCTCTCCCCCGGATTCTTTAATCGAGGTGAGTAATTTCATCAAAGTACATGATCAATATAAATGTCATTACGAAAAAGTAATGACATTACTTGCCGTGTTTCTTGACGCTCAGTGATCCGGATCAGTTCAAATTTTATATGAAAAACATGATCCAAATTTTGCTTTAGATCACAAATTTTGATTTTAAATCTAACAAGCGCCTTTATGTTGTTTCATGAAATATGAACTGAACTGAATCAGATCAAGCGTCAAGAAATACAGCTAATATTGATTGTGTAATGGCCACCAATATTATCTGAATAACAATTTATCAAAATGAGTTACTGTTCACATAGATTGAGTAATTGATGTTCATTTGATTCTATTCAAGTATAAATATAAAATAATGAAAAATAAAAATAATGCTTGCGTTACTTAATATTGAAAAATAGTTTTTAGTGTTTATTATGAATATTAATATATTCTAATGTCTGATATTAAAGAAGTAATTAACCCTTTCAGAACTTTTCCTAAACAAAACGTTGCAAAAAAAATTTAAATTTTTTCATTTTTCCGGACTTTCCAAATTGTACATAGTTATGTACATTGGTAACGAAATGGTAACATAATATTTACCCAACAATAAATTTATTTTTTTATATTATAACTTTATTTTCTATTGAATACAATTACATAATAATTGTTAATAATAACTAATTTCGCCACTTTAGGGGGAAATATGAAGATGAATATTTCAAGCTAAAAAAGATTTCGGCAGGAGTCCCGCAGGGTAGTGTTTTGGCCCCTATTCTTTACCTGCTCTACACTAGAGATTTACCTCAATTAAACGATGTTACCGTTGCAACAATTGCTGATGATACTGCAGTTCTCTCAGTAGGAGACAAAATCGAGGAATCGACAACGAAACTCCAAGAAGCATGTGACAAAATCATAAAATGGACAAAAATGTGGCGTATCGGGCTCAATGAATCGAAATCAACGCATGTGAATTTCACCAATCTAAAAGTCAGTTATAAACCTGTCATCATTAACGATAGATACCAAGCTCAGATGGAAAGAGCACGTTAAAAAGAAAAAAGATGAGCTTAATATCAAATAACGAAAAATGTATTGGCTGCTCGGGAAAAATTCGGATTTGTCAACCGAAAATAAATTGCTTTTGTATCAACAGGTGCTAAAGCCTGTATGGACTTACGGAATACAGCTCTGGAGCTGTACAAAGAAAACCAATACCAAAATAATACAAAATTTTCAAAACAAAGTGCTACGTGGCATAGTTAACGCTCCGTGGTACATTAGGAATGATGACCTTCATAGGAACCTAAATATTCCGACGGTTCAAGAAAAAATAAAAAAAGTTGCTGTAATTCATGGACAACGTATTTATCAGCACGTAAATGAAGAGCTTCGTGGTATTGTAAATCAGTTGTAATATAGTGAAACAGAAAGACTTCTACTTGCGTAGAAACAATTCTGATTCATAGAATTTTGCCGTCATCTGTTATGTACCCCATGCGGCGTCGGTTCCCGCAGCTCAAGCCGGCAGAGGGGAACAGTGTGGGTTTCGGGGTACTCAGACTACGGCCTAGATTACCGCATATATTTGAGTAATAAAAGGGAGTGAAAAGATAGCATAATGCATGCCATCAAATGGTGGGTATAGAGATGAGATATTGGGACCCGGACCCAATAGGTGTTGAAGTATACTCCACGATGTTTAAGGCTATTAAACCGTGATTGTTAAATTAATTTAGGGTAGCATTATTACCCAATAAATTTTTTTAGAGATTTTTAACTTATTTTGGCCTACGGCCCTAGTGGTTAGTAAGTATTTAGATCCACAAAACGTTGTTGGTAGAAGGGTGTGCAGTGCCTGAGGCACTGTTGCTAAAAACCACCCGTCCCTTTTTCCAGAGGGACAACCAACATACGCTCTGCGGATCGGTACCGCTTTGATTAGTATGACGAGTATGATTATGTTGTATACTTACCAAACAGCCGGGCTGCTACTGCTGACTTCTAATAGTTCAAATAATCGAACAACGATCTCGGCTAGTCAGCTTACAAACACTCAAAACTAATTAAATCGCAACTGACACAAAATTTCTTCACAATTACGTTTATTGTTCTTAAAATACAATTAATTTTTTTTTAAAGTAAGAAATTCGCTTAATTTATTTTATCAAAAAAAAAACCCGAAAATAGAAGTTTATTTTAAACTAAGCACTCAACTAAACTCAAAACTCAAAACCACTATTAACACTCTGACTGACTTATCAAAAACTGATCAATAAAATTGACCAAAACTAACAAAAAAACTGACCCCTTACCAAAATTTTGGTACGGTATTTATACATATTACTTGGTTGAGGCGGGAGGGGAAAATTTTTAGTACAAAATGTACTACTCTCTCAACCAAATATAATTATTTCTGCCATATTGGCAAAATGTATAGATACCGCCCATTTAAAAGTGTTATAAAATAAACACTTGGAGAATTTATATGTGCCACGAAAATTGCAACGTTTTAAATTCCTACTTAGGTCTTTGGCTTAACTCTAAAGTAGAACGTTTGCTTTTCGTGTACACAATCAACATATGGATACGTAGTCTAATTACAAAACATTGCAATTAGATCGCGTAAACAAGAAATATTTTTATGTTTGCTGTATTGCAACTTATACCAATTTTTAGGTATATGAATGCAACAACAAACACAGAGAATATTTGTAATTTCGGCATGACTAGATATTTGATGAATTTTAGTGAAGATGATCTCTTCAAGGTTATGGCGAAATTACTTCAAAAATTATTATTATAATTATATGAAAATTGTGTGGGTTGAGTTTTTTTAGAATTGATAACGGAATAAATTCCGTTACAGCGTGGGGAAAACCCAATCCCTGAGATGAAAAGAGATCTCTTGCTCTATTTGGGAAAGGACAGATGGAATAGGGTCATGGTTTAATGGTACAGTTAAGTGTGAGTTCAACGTGGGGAAGCCCCACACCCTGAGTTGTCTCGAGCCGGGCAATTAATCTACTTATTAACTTATTATTATCCACTAAAATAAAATATACTTGTATATCTCCTATACTTATCATATTAAAATGTCTTTTAAAAACAATTTTTTTGATTGCTAAAAATGCCAGAAAATTAACACTAAGTTAGTTTAGAAATTTTATGAGAATTCTGTATAATTAAAAGATTAGCTATTTTATTTAACCTAATATTTCTAGAAAGTTCAATTTGAAAATTCAATTAATCTAAGGGAAATTTGCAAAAACTGAACAAAATACATAAAAAATGATGAAAGTTAATGTGATTTACATCGTGATGTTGAGCTGGTCCTGGACCTGGATGCTGCCTTATTTGGTTATGGTGAACGTCGAGTTAGGAACAGTAACGTCGGCATTTTTGTTGCTGCTTCCTTCTGCTGCTATCATGTACTGGAAGTGGAGTGCTGCTTTCTTAATTCCGGCTTTGTATGCCACTTGAGATAAATTTGATGAGAGCCAACTGTGGTTTAATTGATAGTTTACTGGTTTCACTATTATACTACGATGTGTTTCATAGTAAAATATTGCTTGTTAGGGTTATCCATCCCTGTTATATATATAGCAATACCAAATTATTTTATATGCGGCTATGGTTAAGTTGGTACAACCGGATCGAACTATGTGTCCTGTCGACACCATATTTATCTTCGATCTCTAACTTCAAGACGAAATTGTTGCTCTGGCTGTTTAGAAGCTATGGCTGGATGGTTGAAAGTCAATGCTTATAATACCTCTCACGCGGATATTTTACTTTGCTTATGGCTCATTTCGAATATGTGGGTTATGCTCAAGTTCTAGTTGTCGCAAATTGTAACTAATTTTGAAGTTAATCATTCCATAGTTGCTGGATAGCACATTCCGTTTGTCGATTTAGGGTCTAAGTTTAGTTAAATTATATCGTCTGAAGTGCCATTGGTATTTGTTATCTGATTTGATATTTGATACAAATCATCTGGAATGTAGAACTTCGGTTCTGCCAATATGACTACTGCTAAATTTTCACTGACAGTGATGTACCACTTGATACACAATGATTTTATTGTCGCTGGAGTTGTGATTAGGGCTCTCGTTTTATTTTGATCGGTAATAACGTCTTCTGATTTCTTTCTTTCTTCTTTTGCGAACGAATGTATCATCTTATGTCTATTCTCTGATTTGGGTCTGATTTATTGAATATCATGCAGTTCGATGTTGCCAACAGCTTTTCGTTTACTCCAACGCAATCTGGCGTTAAATGCACCCATAGTGATTCGATCTCAAAATGTTATTCCCAATATCGATTATCCATGGAGTTAATGATCTTGATAGTGAACACAAAGATCCAAGTGTTCAAGTTACTCTCTTTATATCAGATGAATTAAGTTTACGAACAAATTACAGTACTGCGGCATTCGCTGGGATGATATTTAACAACTTCGGCTTCTTGTAAAATGTCACGTATGAAACTGTTCCTACTTGCTCTGAGCGTTGAAAGTATATTTAGTAACTTCTTCTGGCTTCTTTTGGTCCCGTTCATACCCAGTATCACATTATCTCTATCATTTTCATTCTAACCCTATTCTAACCCTAACTTAGGCTAATTTATTTTAAATATTTATTTTAAATTCAAAAGGAGTTTTTATAACATCTATAACCTATTTTAGTTTGGATATTTTTTTGTTTTTTGTTTTTTTTTTTTTTTGTTTTGTGTTTTTGTTTTCTTAACTTAATCTAAAATTGTTGATGGCGCTACCTCAATCCCACTTTCGTTAACTATCTGAATGGGGTTGAGCTAACCTCATCCTCTATCTAAACTTAATATTATACATTCCTAATAACTACTGCCTTAACTAATGTCGCTGGTAAATTCATAATATCGCACGCGGTTACCAGCCTTCACTTTCCCATTACATCACCTATGTAAATGCCCGAACTCACATAGATGGTCTAGTGGGAAAGTGGAATATATATCCGTCCACGTTTTCTACGGCGGCGTTTCCAATTCCGGTAGAAAATTTTTGCTACCGATTTCCGGCTAAAACTCATTTTGTAACCGGAATTAATTTTTACGGAGTGCGAAAATGCCAAAATGCCGTACTTAGTCTCACCATGACATTTCCAATTCCCTGAGTTCGACATTCGTACTTGTAATTTTAGCATTGATGGTGGTATTATGGTAGTTATAATGTTACATAGCAATAATTTTACCTTTTCATGAATATTTTTAATAACCATAACATTAGCACCGCTTCTTAATGAATCAGTCTGAATTACTGTAGAAGATTCGCTATCACTAAATTTGTTGTCGGAAGGTGAATTAGGCGTATTAAGTATTTTCCAAATCAACAGATGGTTCTTGGTCAAGGAATCTGCACCTATTTTAATAGGATCTGGCTTTAATTCTAACATTGGAATATTTTGTGAGAAATACGTCAGATACTTTTTGGTAATTTCGAAGTTTAAAGGCCTCATGTAAGAATGGTATGCCATTGAGAACCTAATCATGAGTAATTCAGAAGGAAAGATCGTCGGTAATTTAATTACCATAGGTTGGATGATTTCGATTGATCTGATGATATTACCTATCTGTATTTTATAATTACCACTGATTATTAAACTTTTATCTCTAACTTTACCTTTCTTATTATCCTTAAAATATTCCAAAGAAAAGATTTTGGAAAATTCTCCATCGAATTTGACCCTGGTTTCTTTTTTAGAAGTAGGTGAGGTCCGTTGTTCTATTGCACCAGATGGAAACGTTGCTTGTGCTGCTTTAGACGATGATTTTCTAATTACTTTATTTTGAATTACTTGACTATCGTTTCTCTCGACGAATGACGTTTTAACGTCATTCTCCACCTTGCGCATAGACGGTGGTTCGTTAAATGTCTCCACCCCCAAATTTTCGCACTCACGTTGGTTTCGACTTAATTTTTGAACTATCCGTGCATACTGCTTACGGGTTCGTTCATCTTTAAAAAGATTCCTCCGTGAGTTATTCGAGTGCAATGAGTTTCGGCTATGTGGAGTTTTCTCCAGATCTAATATAGCCTTAGAGTCATCCGAAATAATTTTCAAGTAATGTAATTTCCTCGCAACTCCTTGTAACTTATCAGTTACTTTTATGAACTCTCCTAATTCCCACAAATCGCTTACAGTCAAAATCATCTCATCAATTATCTCCTGTAAAGGGAGTGTAGATCGGGTGCGATCCAGTCTACCTTGAATGTGTAACAACTTTGTTGACACAACTGGCAATTGCTCGTCCTCTGTAATAACTCCATTTGTTATTTGGCGAAACAGTTGTTTAACACCTTCCAGTTTGTGAAAACATGTCACTACCTCTTCTTTGAGTGATCTGATCGCAGCTTGATGTAGAACCAGATTATTCTGTTTAGGATTTAACCGTTCTTCCATCAATTCCTTCTTCAACGCGATGACTGCTTTATGATAAGACACGACGGGAATCTCTCGACATTCACATTCGATTAAGATTTCGTCGTTGTCTAGATATTCTACATTCATTTTTTTTTTTTTTTAGATGGGACTTAACCTATATCACAGGAACTGTATATTAAACTAAAAAAAATAATTTAAAATTGAATAAAAACAACTACAGAATTTTTGCTAACATCCCTAAGCAGTTTTATCTTGAGCATATTATTTAAGATTTGTATTTCAATATTAAATGAAAACAACCACGGTTAAATTACCCTCATCATGAAGTAAAGGATTCTACCTTTTTGGGTCAAATAGGATAAGGAAAGGAAAATGTATTTTAAATTTTGATGAATCTGTTTCATTGTCTTCAATGTCGCAATGGGCTTCTAAACTCAGTACGAGTGATCCTCATTACAGTAGTAAATATGAAAACAGAATTCATTTAGGATACCTAATTGATCATTACCATGTTCTTGCCCTCTTAATCGCAATTGGCAGTCTTACTCTATTAACAGAGGAGCTCAATTGCGCGAGTTGACAAGCGCATTGTAATGTAAGTGAACCGAAGTTAGCGAGGCCTTTTAAATGATTAAGTGCTCGAACAACAGCTACTATTTTTATCAGTTAGGAACGATAATTCGCCGACTATCGTTGAGAATTTTCATGACATATGATATAATTACAATTAGCCTATGTCCGACCTCGTGGTCGATGCTCGTTCACTAGCAGAAAACTGAGGTGAACAGCTAAGTGTAAAATATTCTGAACGCGACTAAACTAAACTGGGTGGACTTGCAAACCTCATCCCGAAAGATGTAAGATAAAATTTGATTACGAAGTGGAAAAAAAAAACGCAAAACCTAACTATATGTCAATTGTAGAAAATTAAAATTTTTATCAAATAATAAATTTATCTTACGGCTCGTGGTAATTTCTTACATATAGCCATAAAGATTTAACTGAGGAAAAGAAATTAAAAATTTAGGGTCAGTTCTGTTTTACTAACCAGGATATGGAATGGCACATTTGATAGCCTGAAAAATGAGCATCCCTTTATACCATCCGATAACTTTTCGGCAGGAAAGAGATATGCCCATTACATCAGGGATTGTGTCATTCTCCCTTACTGGTAAAATAAAGCGAAACTGTCGATTGTACACGGTATCGAAAACCGTACAATCTGATAGTTAATATATGTATGTATTCTGAAATTAAGCATCGTAAAAATGGCTCATCGAATTCCAGATGCTACCACGAATATCAGTTCATTCCCCGGAGTGCGGGTTGGGACAATGCCACAAATGAACTGATGAAACGAGGATCCAGTATTGGAACTCGACAATACGAAACCTTTTCCGTGTGTGTGTGACCCAACAACGCATCTGGTCAGGCATGCCACTAAGACATGACCGCAGCCACACTCACACCGAAAATGTTTCTCCACTTTTTCATGTTCAATTATAGAACACATAATTTAAATTGATTGTATTGAACACTACTTAAAACAGTGGTGCCACATATAAATAAATTATTTAATTAAATTTGGAACTGATCTTTAGTCCCTATTTGGGCGCCACTTGAAACAGTGGTGCCACATATAAATAAATTATTTAATTAAATTTGGAACTGATCTTTAGTCCCTATTTGGGCGCCACTTGAAACAGTGGTGCCATATATAAATAAGTTGGACCTGATGTTATTAGGCCCGAGTTTGGGCGCCACTTGAAACAGAAAGACTTCTACTTGCGTAGAAACAATTCTGATTCATAGAATTTTGCCGTCATCTGTTATGTACCCCATGCGGCGTCGGGTCCTGCAGCTCAAGCCGGCAGAGGGGAACAGTGTGGGTTTCGGGGTACTCAGACTACGGCCTAGATTACCGCATATATTTGAGTAATAAAAGGGAGTGAAAAGATAGCATAATGCATGCCATCAAATGGTGGGTATAGAGATGAGATATTGGGACCCGGACCCAATAGGTGTTGAAGTATACTCCACGATGTTTAAGGCTATTAAACCGTGATTGTTAAATTAATTTAGGGTAGCATTATTACCCAATAAATTTTTTTAGAGATTTTTAACTTATTTTGGCCTACGGCCCTAGTGGTTAGTAAGTATTTAGATCCACAAAACGTTGTTGGTAGAAGGGTGTGCAGTGCCTGAGGCACTGTTGCTAAAAACCACCCGTCCCTTTTTCCAGAGGGACAACCAACATACGCTCTGCGGATCGGTACCGCTTTGATTAGTATGACGAGTATGATTATGTTGTATACTTACCAAACAGCCGGGCTGCTACTGCTGACTTCTAATAGTTCAAATAATCGAACAACGATCTCGGCTAGTCAGCTTACAAACACTCAAAACTAATTAAATCGCAACTGACACAAAATTTCTTCACAATTACGTTTATTGTTCTTAAAATACAATTAATTTTTTTTTAAAGTAAGAAATTCGCTTAATTTATTTTATCAAAAAAAAAAACCGAAAATAGAAGTTTATTTTAAACTAAGCACTCAACTAAACTCAAAACTCAAAACCACTATTAACACTCTGACTGACTTATCAAAAACTGATCAATAAAATTGACCAAAACTAACAAAAAAACTGACCCCTTACCAAAATTTTGGTACGGTATTTATACATATTACTTGGTTGAGGCGGGAGGGGAAAATTTTTAGTACAAAATGTACTACTCTCTCAACCAAATATAATTATTTCTGCCATATTGGCAAAATGTATAGATACCGCCCATTTAAAAGTGTTATAAAATAAACACTTGGAGAATTTATATGTGCCACGAAAATTGCAACGTTTTAAATTCCTACTTAGGTCTTTGGCTTAACTCTAAAGTAGAACGTTTGCTTTTCGTGTACACAATCAACATATGGATACGTAGTCTAATTACAAAACATTGCAATTAGATCGCGTAAACAAGAAATATTTTTATGTTTGCTGTATTGCAACTTATACCAATTTTTAGGTATATGAATGCAACAACAAACACAGAGAATATTTGTAATTTCGGCATGACTAGATATTTGATGAATTTTAGTGAAGATGATCTCTTCAAGGTTATGGCGAAATTACTTCAAAAATTATTATTATAATTATATGAAAATTGTGTGGGTTGAGTTTTTTTAGAATTGATAACGGAATAAATTCCGTTACAATAGGTTATAAATAAAATATAAATGTCAAAAACTTTTTTTAAGACGCTTTTACTGACACTTTAACAATTGGCCGAAAATTCTACTTAAAATAGTTTTAATAAAATATACAACATAAAACACCAAAAACATGAAAACACTTCACATTTAACACACTCACACTAATAACATTAACAACATATATTAATTTAACAGCAAATTCATAATTAAAAAATAAAATATCTCTAATAAAACTGAATATATCGAAAAGGCAAAAATAATAATTAAAAGAATTCCATCGCCGGCATATCATTGCATAAACCAATAATAACATATGATGTTGATATTTAAGATTTGACAGATTTAAATATTTTTGTACCGTAATAGAATTTTTAAGTTCTTTAAGCCCTTTCGTAAACAGGTTCAGCTCATTATTTCGTATTTTCATCATGATATGTAACCGTTTCAGTTCGAACGAAGCAATTTTAAAGGGTGACCATATTATTATTCTAGCATTTTCATATCTAAATCCACAAATACAAACCTATGTCATAAAATCGAAGAATAACAACAAGACTTAATTTTTATCATTCATTGATCTCACACTACCGTACTAAATAAATTAAAATAATATAATGTTTTTACGTTTTATATTTCTTATCTTATTTATTAACTATGTATCAATGTTTATTAATATTTTTAATATTTTAAATGTGCAACCGGAGTTTTTAACATAGTGACGAATCATGATTGTTTAAATTAAAATTTATTAAAACTATTGTAAGTAGAATTTTCCGCCAATTGTTAAAGTGTCAGTAAAAGCGTCTTCAAAAATTTAAAAATTAAAATTAAATTCAAATCAAAAAGTAAATTCTCTCATTTCCTTTCTTTTGCCTTTTACTTTTCTTTATAATAATTTTTTCTAAATAATTATATTTATATAGTCAATATTAATTAATTTTATGTACATTTTCATTAAAATTATATCACTAGATTCTGATGATGCCAATGATGGCGAAATATTAAGTCAATCAAGTAATAAAAAACAGAAGCTGAGCAAAGTGTTATATAATTTCATACATCACAAAAATTAAAACCAAATCAGCAATTTTACAACAAACATTTGAAATGCTAAAAACATAATGTTAGTTATAAAAAAATCGACAACACAAAAATATGGCGTTTAGAATGGTTAACCCTTTCATTGCCAAAAACCGCAATCGTGATCCTCAATACACTAGCCGAATCCATGTTAGCACTCAAAGGGTTAACAAAAAAGGAATGACACGTGTAGAAACACAAATACTACTACTACCCCAGTATGCAATTTTTCCACTGTGTGGAAAAAACTGCTCAAATGTCGTCCCAGTATGCAATTATTCAACTGTGTGGAAAAAACTGCTCAAATGTCGTACAAAATTCCGTACTACAAAATATCAAAGACACAAAAATATTGATTTTGGAGATAAATAATTGTTTTTCTCTTTCTATTTCGCGGTAATATTATTTTCGTTTTATAAGTTTCGATTGTATCTTTTATTTTCAGTTTCTTCTGACAAGTCGACGTGCACGGTTGCACTACATAATTAGTTTTTTTACTTTAAAGTGTTGTGTTTCTCATTATAATGTTTTTCGATTTGGTAAAATAAATAATTTTAAATTTAAATATATAATAATAATTGTTAGCTTATTTAGTGATCGTGATGTGCAAATTTGGACTAAAAAGGATAGATCTGCCTCACAATGGCGTCGTCGCGAAATACATTTACGTAGTAAATTTTCAATGATTTTTTTTTTCAAGATCTCAATATGCTGGCGGATGCAATACAACGTAACGTGGCGGATGCAATACAAAACTCAATTTATAAAATTTAATATGTAAATAAATTTTCTATGTTTTTTTGTACACAAATAAAAAATAATGTGAATAAAAAATTAATATTTATTTTATTATAAATGGAAAATTTTGTTTTATTTCGGATAAGAATTATTATTTTTTCCAATTGGAAAGTATATACAAACACGTGCCTTTTGTTTCTGTGATTTTTTTCTCTTTTTAGTTGGGATTCACACCGACACCGACATTTTTGTGACACTTTTCTTTGGCTGGTAGTACGAATTTCCGTGTGTTACACATGGTTCTTTCCATAGAAGCAGTGTGGTTTTAGAACGCGAATGTAAATAGAATTCCGTCGGCATTGCATATTGGGACTATATATTTCCGGTTACACTCATTTCGATTCACACATTTCTGGACAAAATCGATATTCAGATGACGACTCAGAAGTGCAATATCAAAACGAGCAAAAATTCGACATCAAAAAATTATGAGCCAGTAAAATTATTACAAAACGATATACCTTTTAAAGAATTCGCATCGGTACCAATTGACACAATGAAAGAAACTTTGACAAATGATAATCAACCAATTGTTATAGAAGTGCCAATCACACCTCTGATATAAGGCGAAATTATATTAATTCACCTACGTTAAACACGTTATTCACCTATACTTTAAAGGACACAAATGGTACAGATCATATAGTCTGCAAACATTTTTTTAAGCACCTTACGATTTAAGCCATCAAATGGCAAGCCTTTGCAAACGCTTTAAAAATTTATAGGAACTCGGTTGAAGCTCCAAAATATTACAGAGGGAAAAATTCCGCTCATAATAAAATGTATGATACACCTTTCAAACAGCACATATTAGGATTTAATCCTATTGTTTTGCATTATCATTAGGATATCAGACTTAATAAAATTTTTGTTACAGCCAATTTTTGTTACATTTTTGTTTTTATAAAATTTTCCTAGGAAATTTTATATTCTAGTACAGATGTGAAAACAACAACATGAAAAATTCTCACTATTAGTACCCATTGGTTGTTTTTTGCGTTGTCTTTTTCATATGTGTGGATTGAAAGGTGGATTACCTTAAGAATGACTACTGGAAAGTGGTTGGTTATCTTGTACTTTTTATCTTTTGGCCCGTATATGTTAAGATGAGGCAGCAGTATTGGCAACAGTTCATTTTAAACTTACTTTGGTAAAATTTCGTAGGTTCTAATTATATAAAGAGCCAATCTTCCTTGGACACCATTTAGATGTCGTTAAAACCATTAAATTTCTCATTTCGCTACTACTAATTCTACTGTTATTTTATTCTATGCATTATTTTATGTTTGATTTTTAATTTGAACCAGTTTGATTTTTAATTTGAAGGCTTTAATTGAATCAAGGGACGAAACCTGCCGCGCAAGCCTCATCCGACCATGGTATATGGTAATAAAAAGGTAATAAAAAATCACGAATGTTGTCCGTTATATCATGACTACATTGACATGTGAGAGCATTAACACAATACTTCATTTATTATGAATCTTTCATTTTTCCTTAAAAGTAATTTTGCAAAGTCAAATATTAATTATTTTACTAACTATAATAATGCATATTCATGCTAATATTTTCGCAAAAATTGCTAATAAATATCTTCAGACAAAAGATGTATACAAAAGCTTTTCAATCACATAATGGATTTTCCACTCTACTCCATTGTATATTGACATTTACAAATGATAAGAAATAGCGCAAGAAACGAGACTACAGATTCAATATACATACATAGTTACATCAAAACTAACATAAATTGAAGAATACGTAATTGAAGATTAATAGTTGTTAAAAACGTAGAAAACACTGTTTTTTGAAGAAAGCATGAAAAAGCTTTTGAATACAATTTATGGGGATATACGAAAGCTTTGAACAAAGCATTTTTTAAGAAACCTGGTTAGACAAACAAGGAAAAATTGATTGAGAACAAAACATTTCCAGCTACATAAGCGCAGTAAAAAAAACTTCTTCATTGTTTCCCACTCGAGACTCCTTATATCTGGCAACGTTCGTAGTTCTATGCTGCTCATTGAAAAGCAGCAAATGTTAAATGAATACAAAAAAAATTCTAACATTGTTTTTTATTTTGTTTCTGTTTTCAACTTTTAGGATTTTAATTTGTCACTAAAACTTGTGAACATCGAAACACGTGTAAACGCATTAATTGTGCTTGCTAATTTTTAGGTTAAATATTGTTACGGTTACACCTAGATTAGAATAGAATAATATATTCAATAATTGGTCAATTGTATTTGTTATTAGGGTCAACATTTAAGCGTCATTTTTTATAATAACATATTTGCTCGATGCGTATTTAGGATTATTCTAGAAATAAATATTTTGGTATATAAAGGCATACATACATTGACGGCATTGGTACGTAAAGGCATACGTCTTATTTTAAACGTGATACAGTGAAGGTTAAATAGAAAGATTATTAAAGTGATTATTAAAGCGATTATTAAAGTGATAATTAAAAAGTGTGTTATATTTGTAATAATTAATTGTTAATTTTGTGTTGTATAATAAATTGAGTTGTGTAAATAAATTTGTGTGAGTTCAAATTTGAAGCAGTTGTATTTATTCACAATCCAGTGATTCGAACCTTGAGTGACAAGGCAAAAACGTAACAATATATAAATGTTAAAGATTACAAAGTAAATAAATACCGAGTGACAAATACAAATGTACTAACTCGTTGAATGTCGCTAACATGATGCCTTTGTGTTTTTGCAGGTGTAATTAATGTTATACACTCATACAGCATGGCAAGAAATCAACTTAGCTTAGAAGATAGGAAGTTTGTCTCATGAAATGTTGTTGGAAGACCAAAAGCGCCACGGAAGTTCAAAGATGGTTCAGAAGGGAATTCGATGTACCAGCTCACCTCGATGCACCTTTTCGAGACATGGATTGGACGAAGGAGTAACATTGAATATCCTGCGTGTTCCCCAGAGCTCACGCCCTTGGACTTGTTTTTATCGGGATACATCAAGGACAGAGTTTATGGTAAGAAAACCAAGAACAATTGATGCATTGAAATTGAAAGACAATGTCACGTTGTGTGGACAATAATGTTCATCAATTTGAACATTTGTGAATATGATTCTTCAATTACTTTTCTCTTCAGTACTTGAAGCCTTTCAACTTCTGTCTGTGTTCATTAGCTACTTAAGTGACGGCTTTTTCAAGAAAGTGTGTCCATAAATTGTGACGTTTTTTTTGCATTTCTTTAGAAAATAATTACCAAGTAATCTGAATATGTACAAGGTTTTTTTTTCAAGCCGCAAAACAAGCTTTGCCCGAGCAAGACTCGGGTGTTTGTAACGCACATTCTAAATATTTGAAATTATCAAAATTTTCATTCGCCATATTTAAAAACACTTGATACACAGCGCAACAACAAATACAAATAATTATAAAACGTCAAAAATTTAGCTTACTTTTATCGTACCTGCAGATAAAAACGCGGTGAAAAATGTGTAGAGTTAAACAGAGACACCTATATTTTAATACGAAACATACCAATTTCACTAGCTAAACTGCGTTAAACTTTTGCCGCGTAATTTTCATTTTCGTTTACGCTTGTGTCATTTTTGTATAAAAAATTTAATTTTACGTCAGCTGCGTTAGGAATTAGCATTTTAATAAACCGGAATCGAAAATCCTTATAAACGATACGGAATTCATCAACATCGTTCTGTAGAACCGGAAGAACATAGGACCATTAGTTTCAATAAACGGGATGTCCCAAAAAAATGTACTAACACTTCGAATGACGAGAAAACTTTTATTAACCACTTCAGTGAGTTCACCGAGCTGATTCGGGGGCGTAGTTCGTACGTTTTTTTGATTTGCCCGAGTCTTGCTCGAGCAAAGCTTGTTTTGCGGCTTGAAAAAAACCTTGTACATATTCAGATTACTTGATAATTATTTTCTAAAGAAATGTAAAAAAAACGTGACAATTTATGTACACACTTTCTTGAAAAAGCCGTCACTTAAGTAGCTAATGAACATAGACAGAAGTTGAAAGGCTTCAAGTACAGAAGAGAAATGTAATTGAAGAATCAATATCACAAATGTTCAAATTGATGACCATTATTATCAACACAACGCGACATTGTCTTTCAACTTTCAATTTCAATGCATCAATTGTTCTTGGTTTGGTACCATAAACTCTGTCCTTGAGGTATCCCGATAAAAACAAGTCCAAGGTCGTGAGCTCTGGGGAACACGCAAGATATTCAATGCTACCCCTTAAATTCTGCATTTAACATAACCCATGAAACTTTTTAAAACGATCGCTCTAGTCGAAAATTTTTCTTAAATTCCACATTGCTGTATCCCTTTACTATAATTTCATAAGGCCCCTGATCGCTATTATGGGTTTAAAAGTTTCACTTCACGCTCGTGTCGTGAATCACAACTGAACGATGGCGAATTAAAGGGGTTCGATTCCATTCAAATCGGTGGGTATTCCATTAACCCTTTCGTTAAAACTGTACATACCACTGTACATGTACTTTTATAACAGATTAACGCAAGTGGTATAATTATTTAGACAATAGAACACACTCACTCTATTCCTCAATTTATAAGTTTTCGTTTTTCCCGATTATATATTTGAATAGAGTTACGAAGTTTAATTTAGTTGCACCGAAAACGTTAAGGGGTATGGATGAATTTTTTTGTCTTAATAGTGTAGTATCTTTAAACCAATTTTACATGGTATGTAATTAAGTATTTTATTATTTCTAAATACATTCTCAAAGTTTAATGTATAAATTTAATATTATTTATACAATAACATTAACATTTAATATGAAACAAGTTTATTTTTTGAGTTAATTATGATGTACGTACAGTGAAATGTACAGTTCAGCTCAACGGTAATATACATTAGCATGTACATAAATGTAAAAATACATTCCTGTGTACAAAAGTTATGATCTGCTGTATAATGCAAATTTTATATTTTAGATTCGAACCACTGGTTAATTCGTTAGTTTTAAGAAAATTTATACAAACAAATTTAAAATGGTAAATATTAATTGTAATTTAACATCAATTGACTAACTCACCTATTTGAATATATATATATATATATATATATATATATATATATATATATATATATATATATATATATATATATATATATATATATATATATATATATATATATATATATATATATATATATATAATAAACTAATAAACAGTCTTCGTTCAAAGATGTATACAAATAAAGAAGCGTATTCACGAAGTTGATGCTATCCGGAACGAAATAAAAAAAAGAAGAAATCTCGGGTTGAAGAGGAACAGGAAATCGTCGTAGATGAACTTTTGGAAGATGAACCAATTCCACAGTTTATTGAAATTGCCAGTATTTCTAATTTAGGCGAGTATGAAGTTGCCTCAAATATTAAGATTGAGATAATTGATCAATTTCAACACTTTAATATTACTCCAAAAGATAAAATTAAATGGAAATACAATAATTTCGAACCTTCGCCAACAAATTTTGATTCATATGACATCAATACTGAAAACGAGCTAGATGAAGACGATTGGCCAGGAAAATATTTTAGTAAATATTTTACTGATGAACTGAGTCGATGACCCATAATACGAATATGTATGTAATGCAGAATAATCAGGCAAATTTCAAATCGACCAATGTCACCGAGCTAAAGAAATTGCTTGGACTACATATGTTTTTTGGAAGTACAGGATTCCCTCAGTTAAAAATATACTGGGATAATTTAATAGGTATTAAATTCGTTAGAGAGGTGATGTATAAAAATAGATTCCACAGTCTGCGGACAAATTTGCATTTTGTAAACAATTTGGCGAGAGCCAAACACGATTGAAGTGTCGATGAGCAAATTATACCTTGTAAACTTCATTTGTTTATTAAACAGTATATTAAATGCACGTTCAACATCATTTAGTATATTATTAAAAAACTAGCGGGCCTGTGACTGGAATAATCAGTCACGTGATTATATTTTATTATATTTTGGATTAAGAAATGATTACGAAGATTTATTAAGATGTAAATTTGGTGCACTTTTATTAAAAATAAAGTAAATTCATATACGCTATTAAATATTTAATAAGAAATGTACAAAAGGATAATAAAATATGAATTTACATGCGTAGAATCTCTACAAAACAACATTCTTTGTTGTGATGCGCCCGTCCCGATCAGCTGATTGATCGCTTGTCTCAACCATAAACACCTTGAGTCCGTCAAATGAGCGGCATCGTGAAAAGACCACATACAGTGTAAATACGGAGGCCGGAAAGTACACTTCTACCTTCTTCAAGCTTTGGCCCTAACTCTTGTTGATGGTTATGGCGAACGTGAGCTGGACGGGAAATTGGAGGCGAGACATTTTAAATGAGAAGGTGCCTTCCGAGTGTGAGAGCTTTATGCGTGGCAAGAGAACGCGCTCGCCTTTTGAGAACAGTCATCAAATCACATTCCAGACTGTAATGGTTTATTTCTGCGACTCGCATGCTTGTTCCATTGATAAGACCTTTGCTAGTGTTTAAATTCCTCATCAAAAGAACGAACTCGTTTACCTTTAGCGGGATGGCTTGGCGTGGAAGTCCGGATCCTTTCTTGTTGAGAATCTCGACATGTAGGCCGAGTTCCTCATTCATGTCGTCACTATCAACTTTATCAACACTAAGTTTGACTTCTTGTCCGCCGGGCAGGAGGTCAAGCACCTGCTGATTGATTAGCGCACAATGATCATTCTTGGGTGCAAGGGTGGCGCGCTCCTCTATGGTGCCCGCGGCTAGTGTTGTGTTGATGTCACCATACACGAAATCGATTACACGTCTGTCTTTGATTATGAGCGCGGCCCCTGGCATGATGGTGGCCTCATCTATCATGATGAGTCGCGCGTTTTTCAACTTGGTAGCGTGAGAGGAGTTTGGCTTCATTGATGAACCGGCAGTTTGAAAATGTTGGAAATATTGGAACCGGCAATTTGAAAATGTTATATAGCGTACGTCCACCTCCCATCAAGCTCGTGGCGAATCCTGTGAAGACGGGGTCCTGTGAGTGATTGCAATACAAATGTCTTGCCACACCCGTCGGGAGCGTCAACGTAAAAGACCTTTGCTGACAGGTCTTCATTTGCACTCGCATACATGTTGTCGAAACGCGCCATTTCCAAATATTAAAATCTCAAGAAGGAAAAGCACACAATTTCCGTAGCGCGCAACTTTAATCTAAATATTTAATAAGAAATGTATAAAAGGACCGCTGTAATTGTGTGTTATTTTCATTTGTATATGAATAATTGTGACGTACTAAACTAATGTACTTATGTAGATTATATAGTCGATAGTCGATTAACCACCACACAAAAAGCAGAAACACGTCACGCTAGTTCAAGCATGAGCTTTAATTAAGAGCTTAATAAATTATCCAGTTACGAAATATACTGGGACACAAATCAACCGCATATCGGGACGAAACTTCCCACTTAACCTTCCGCATAAATTAAGAGATCCAATGACTTTTACCTGAAATCGGACGAAAATGATTATTCCAAACTTTCCATAGATATTATGTTTGTGTAAGTACTATGGTCAATCTTCACTCGCAAAATTTTGTCATGATGATAGAGTGCCATGACAAAATTGTATTTTTACACTGACAGAACACCAAAATATTTGTATGTATGTAAAATCATTTTATGTTTTCTGTTTTGTTCTGTATTGTCACGGTGTAATGACGGTTCAATACAAACATATTTTGTCATGACATTCTGGCGTCGTGATGAATTTATTAGATGCACAGTATAGGAAAAATGTTTCTTGGCGTTAACACCTATTTCCCGTGCACGTACCTTAATAAAACATATATTCTGCTCATCTATGAAAAATACCTTTCACCTGATATATGTTTCCTTAAGATACGCGCACGGGAAATAGGTTAAAAAGGGAGCACAAACTAAAAATTAAGCGTATTAATATATAAGATACTGTATTTAAGAATCTTTTTATTCAAAATCCCGATCAAATATTTCATTGAAATTTCAGGAAAGTCTTGCCCATTGGGGTTAAAAGTGTATGTGATATTTCGAAAGAGCGGCAAGCCTTATGATTTTTTAATGTACCAGGGCGCAAGTACGGAAATTTCAGTTCATCTAAAGCAACAATTTGGTCTTGAGGCAGCACCGTTCTCCATCTGTGCCAGAGATTGGAAAAGAAGGACCACTATTTATTTTGTGATAACTTTTTTACTTCGTATGCCTTACTTGAAGTCCTAAAACAAAAAGGAATTAACGCGGCCGGGACGGTTCGGATAAATAGATTTGCTAACCCTACATTTACTAGCGATCATCTATTTAAAAAGGGAACTCAAGGCGAAGTCGAGGAAGTTGTAAGCCAAGACGGCAAAATTGTGATTGTTAAATGGCTGAACAGTCGTGTAGTTCATTTAGCTTCCAATTTGGTTGGTAAAGGAATAATGGATACTATTCAAAGTTTCGACTCAAAAACAAACAAAAATTACAACAGTTTATCAACCAGAAATTATAAAACTTTATAATAGTTCAATGGGTGGTGTTGACCTATTGGTTCAATTTATAAGCTATTATAGGATTTTTTTGAAGTCTACAAAATGGACATTACGGGTATGCACTTCTTAGATTTTGCTATATGTTTAAGTTGGATTGAATATCGCCGTGAGATGTTGAGAATTAAAAAACATGGAAAAGAAATACTAGACTTATTAACTTTCGATTGAAAATTGTGATTTTTAATACATTGCAACTCCGAAAGAAATAAAGGTCGACCACCAAACGATAGTGCCTTAAACGAAAGATGTCAAGATAATTGCAAACGCCAAAAACAAGAATTTCGACAAACATGGAAGTCCAATACGATGGTCATAATCATCTTTCTTTATTTGATGATAAAAAAGAATCAACTCGCTGTAAATATCCTGAATGCAAAGAACGGACGCACATACACTGTGAAAAATGCAAAGTGCATTTGTGCTGTTTATCTTAACAAAACTGTTTTTATAAATTCCACTCTTAGTAGCGGCAATTCTACACAGAAATTTAAAGACTGAACTATTAAACATCTATCTGTGAATTATTATTATTTCCATTCCGCGAATTATTTATTTTGATTTTATTTCTTTTATAACTAGTTTTTTATTTTGCTAAGTGCAATATATTTGTTTTTTGATTAAAAAGCAATCGTTATGTATGTAATTTAATTGTATTCTTTTTTTCATTTATTTAAATTATTACAACTGAATACAATTCATCTAGTAATGTTTCTTTCTTAATTTAGTCACTTGTGAATGAGAAGAGGTCCATTGGCCAGCTCCATTTATAGGTTATTTACTGAAGTATAGTCTTTGCTCTGGTGTCCTTAATCCATTAAATCAATTGGTTTCGTTCTCTGCAATCGTCTTAATGCATGTGAAGTGTCCAACCACGAAGACGGGTCAAGGATCTGGGGTTTGCTGAAACTAGCCGACAACGATCCGAGACATGCATCTCAATTGGTAAAAAACTATTTGATCTACAATGTCAAATACATTTTACCGAACCATCCACAATCACCAGATCTCAACCCAATCGAACGTCTTTGGAATAACTTGGTAAAACGGGTCAGACTACATGATATTAGAACAAAAGACGACTTAAAATCTAAATTAATCGACGAGTGGTACCAAATTACGTCGGAAGAACATTAAAACTGGTGCATCCAATGCAGAATCGCTTAAAATAGGGCAAAGCTCAGAAAGGGTGACACACCAGTTATTAGTTATATTTATTAGTAATAATACTAGGAACTGTATGTTTTTTTTGATGTACTACTGTGAACAAAAAATAGTTAGACTTTTTAATTTAAATTTCGCGTGGAAAACCATTCGTCGAAATATTATTTTTTCTATGTTGGTATGACTGTCAGTGATATCTGTGCCAAAAGTCACATCAAAATAATCATTAGTGTTTAGTATACGCTTGTCTTTCTGAACTACAAAAAGTGCATTCGGCGATTTTTACAATGAGTGAAATTATTCAACAAAGAATTTCCATTAAATTTTGTGTGCGGAATCAATTTTGTGGTGCCGAAACGTTCAGAATGTTGCAAAAAGCCTTCAGTGATAATTGTATGTCGCGAGCAGGTATTTTTGATTGGTACAAATTGTCAAAAAAACCACGTCAAAGCAAGTCAAAAATCAAGGTGATGTTGACAGTTTTCTTCGATTATCGAGGTGTGGTGCACTCCGAATTCCTTCCGACCGACCAAACTGTCAACAAGGAATACTATTAGAGTGTTATGCGTCGTTTGCGCGAAGCTATTCGTAAAAAGAGGCCAGAATTATGGGTCGACAACTCTTGGTTTTTGCACCACGATAATGCACCTTCTCATACTGCATTGGTTTTAAGTGATTTTTACGCCAAAAAATTCCACCCATATCGTTCCGCATCCATCGTATTCACCTGATTTAGGTCCGTGTGACTTCTGGCTGTTCAGCAAACTCAAACGACCGCTCCGGGGAAACCGTTTTCAGTCAATTGAAGACATTAAACGTGAATTGCTCCGCCTATTAGAGGCTATTCCGGAAATTGACTTTAACAACTGTTTCGGGGATTGGAAAAATCGTTGCACAAGTGTATTGAGGCCGGGGGGGGATTACTTTGATGGGGACAAAATAGATTTGGAGAAATAAATAAAGAATTTTTAAATTATGAACAAAGTCTTACGTTTTTTTGTCCACAGTATTATGTGTTTTTCTTTGACTAAGTTTTGTTATATTTTTGTTAAGTAAATGAATTAATTTTTATATTTTTTTAATTTTTTTAAATGTGATATTATTAGTTTCTCTGTTTCTGGCACTATATCTTATCAAGGGATTTGGCCGCCTCAAATGAGGTTTCATGATCATACTATCACTTCGGATAATGAGTGATTAATTCATTGATCCTAAACCAGCCGTGAAAATTTTTCCTTGTCACCACCGAGAATTGAACCCGGTTGCTCCAGTCGCTGGAGCAAGCATGCTGACCACTTTGCTACCAGGGTGGTAAAATATTATTAGTTAGTAAACAGAAAAATAAATCAAATATTAAAGATGTTGTGTGAAGAAGATATTAGAATTTATTGAAAAAAAAAAAAAAAAAAATATGGTGTTTTTTTTTGATGAGTGTATGTTTTTCTTAGAGAGAAAGGCGCATCCCACATGATGGATAAGTTTCCGCTGTTATTGTTAAATGTTTCTGATTTACGATATTATTGCTTGTGATTTGGCAATTATTGGGAATGTCTAAAGAGAATTAGTCATTTACTGAATTACGGCTTCTAAGCTTACTAAATTGAAGATACACAGTATTTGCTTATGTTAATATTTGGAAATTGAGATACGCAATTGTTTCTTATTGTTTTTTAGACATTTTCTAATCAAGATATCGCTTTTTTGTTAATCTCAAAAGATGCTTTTGCTACGAGCTATCCAAAGCTATAAAAAACAAAAGATTGATTTTTTGTGTTACTGCTTTCTTATTTAGCACTGCTTTTATAGTTGCTTACAGTTTATACTTGCATATCGCGAATTCTACTCAATTATACATTTACACTAATATACCGACTCATAACTACTTTTTATCTTCATGAGATCCATTCATTATATAAATCAAAAATTCACAATTTATTTACAATTTTTTCATATTAAAACAAACATAAAAATCTAATTATTTGGATTTTAATATTATTAAAAAACTTGAAATGTTGTTAAAACAAATATGGATCTAAAAATGGTACTCGTCTGGAAAAAAATATTTTTAAATTCACTTCTATATTCTATTTCTCTTTTACTTTCTGTACTACAAAAATAGCAAAAGTACATACATGTACTACAAACATGTAATAAATATTTGAAATTTAATTATGAATGAAAAGCTTGTAAGCTTTCTATTTCCATTTGTAATATGTACACAACTGCCTTTCTGATGAATCTGTACAGAATATGTATGTAAATATCCCCATGTTGATATGCTGATTATACGGAGAAAAGTCAATGTAATTATTATATTTCGTATATGGTTTGGGAAATTTGAAATTATGTTGAAATGTCTGTGAAACCCAAACTAAAACCAAAAAACAGTGTGCTTTAAACACCTCCCTTAAGTAACCACTTTCAACAGTCAATACGTTCAACAGCAAAAAAATAATAAAATTTCTGAATAACAGACTCAATATAAACACCAATTTTCACTTTTGTGTACACCAAAACAACAGCACATTTTATAGGAAACGCCAAACTTTAAACAATTTATTATTTGCTTTTAAACGTTATTCGGGCGAAACGAAAATATCACATTTACCCAGCATCAGTAGAACAGACATAACAACAAATAAATCTACTTTATGTTATTCCATTTACCACTATATACTCGTATGTGTGTGGTAGGTGAAAATATATACAAAATATGTAGAGAATTGAAAAACATTACACTAGTGCTAGATGAAAGACATAATTTTCATTTTTCCGAATTCTGTTTGTAAACACAAACACCTGAGAGGCAAATAAAACCGTAAAGTAAACGATACGACGACACAAGGAGGAAGCAGACTATACGAGTACAAACACAAAACACACGATCCATTAGATGTTCAAAAACAACTGGAATTTATATTTTCTATATAGATTACACACCTTAAATCGAATTCGGGAAATTTTTTGTAAATCGAAAGGTGTTGGTTCGAAAACCGACGGGAGGTTTTCTTAAATTCTTATTTATATAGATATTTATTTTAAAGTTGTGTTTGTAATTTGGTTATATAGTTTTCTGGTTAATAATTTATTGTTGCACAATACACTAGTTGGATTCAGTAAGAAGGAGGAACCCACCTCAAGCGAATATTCGATATACGAGCCTACACTCATTTGGGAATAATATTTGTTGCTGCTTTTTATAGGAGTTTTATAAGCCACGAATTTCTTATAACACATTCGTACATACATTTTGTTGAAATATAGAGGATTCCAAATTTAATACAACAACATAATTTGGTTTTACTGAAAAGCATAAAAATATTATGAAGAACTTATGTTTTACTAATTTGTTTATGGTTTTGAGAAAACATAAAATGAATAACATGTTTTTGGACATAAAAAATATTTCATAAAAATAAAATTACATATTAATAAATTGTTTTATCAAAATTATATTTATGTATCTTATGTAGGTTTCCACATGTTTTAGTATTTCCTTTCCTTACGTTACATTGTGGTGTTGAGCATGTAAGAAAATGAAGCCGAAATTTTACATGGCAACATCCTCAGTGATCATTTGGTATTGAACGAGATATGTAACTTTTGAAGGTTGCTGAAGCCAACATTCAGTTAGATCAAGATTAGGATAATGCACATGCAAATCAATTCTTTTATAAATGAGTAAAAATGTAAGGAGTTTCCACCTATATTGATTTCATCGTTTTCGCGGGGGAATATTCGTTCCATTACTTCATTATTTTCATACCGATCATACCGAACAGTTGTTGCGTGGTTAAAATAAATTAATAATAAAAATTAATTAGGTCGAAAGTTCGATACATCGTTATGGTTTGTAGCGGCTCAAAATCCTTTTCACTTGGTGGCACTTCTCGTAGCAAAACTATTTATACACCGCGCCGCTTAATTACGAGGCATTGCTCGTTTTGCTGAATATAGCTATTTCGCCACCTACAAACTAAATTTGCGAATCTCGATATTTATCGATAGTCGATAGATATCGAGTATTAATAAAAAAGGAATTGAAACTAGAGAAATGAAAAATATATCAGTCGGGTTTTATAAGTGAATGAGACACAGTCTCAAATAATAATAAGTTAAATAGATATAAAGTGAAAGTGCCGAACAATCGTCCACCATTAAAGGTTGTAAAAATATACCTTATTTTATAAGTAAATTATAAATAAATAAATAATAAAAACGATACTGTACACTCAAAGAAAAAACTAGGTGAATTGAATAGAAATGCAGGTATAATGTATAATTTTTTTGTAAATATACAACCAATAAAAATTTATAATAAAATTTATAAAATTTGTAATATTTACAAAAACATTTACAAAAATATTTAAAATTTAAAAAAAATAATATAAAATCTCCAAAAAATTCTACTTTTGTTTTGTATTTCATAACAAAAAAGTTATAAAATATCAAACAATTTATAAATTTTAAAAAATTTTTGTTGTTCTAACAATAAATTTCATTAATTCTATACGCTTTTTATTTTAAGTTACTGATATATTTATAAATTAAATAGAACTTAGTAATAAAAATTACTCAGTTTTTATTTATTTTATAAAATTATGTGTACTTTTTATAAAAATGTGGGATCATTTTTGAATATTAAATATAATATTTGTTGCCCCTATTAAATATTTTGTACAATTTACAAAAAGTTAGTATATTTTATTACAGAATTGACAATGCATTAAATGATTTTGTAAAATTAAACAATATATTTTTTGAAAATTACAAAATGGATTTTTAATATTACAGAAATGTTTATATATATATTACAACATGGAATAAATGAAAACGCTAAATTTTAGTTAATTTTCAAAGATTTGATTTTTTATTATATAAATATCTTTAATTCAAATATTGTTAAAGATACATAAATTCCAATTCTTAATTTTAAAAAACTATAAAGTAGTTAAATAAAACTAATAAAAAATAAAAATGTAACAGTATGAAAGTCATTTTAAATTATACTAAGTTAAATGTTGTATTAAACAAGTGATAGCGGGATTACCTTTATCAAATTTAGTGGTTATATTAAAAAAAACTTTTGCATAAAAGTCCACACTAAATGTGAAGCAATTGGATAGTGCAGATTGAAAAGATGAAAATGTTAAAACATATTTCTAATGCCCGAAGCACAGAAAATACTTTATAGCGTATGCCATCAAAATAAACGATTATTTCTTCTGGACTTGAAATTCGCCCGGTAATTAAAATAAATGGTTGAATCGACTGGTTTTGGCTTATCTGGATGTTTAATGTTTCTTCAATTTCAGCGGCAGTTGCTCCAAATAAGATGAAACTATTCTGTCAATCTTGAATACTATATCTTATAATTTTTTTTTGTCCCATTTTCGACTGTGAACCGTCTTCCAGTTGATACCAAAATATGATAAATTAAGTAGAAAATAGTAGCAGCTTGATCATCTGAAATAATTTTAAGATTAATATATTAATCACTTTTAATCTGAAAACCAGTAATAAGAACAAAAATAATAACATTTTAATATGTGGTGCCTCGAATCTAAAATACAGGTGCAAAATGTATATTTTTTGGTTTGGCTTAAGATTTGATATCAAAAGAAAAAGTGAGTTAAATATAAATTTTACTCCTAATATGCAGATATAGTTGTCAAGATAAATCAAAATTTTTTATTTTATTACTTACTATCGGTATGGACGTATGGTTTTCACTATTTTTAATTAAGTCGAATAAATTCTGGTCCGCTTGAAGCTTTATCGCTTCATCCAAAATTGGCAGTATACGAGAAACAAAATTTGAAAATATTGGTGCTAAACTAACCATTTGATATAAATTGGCGAAATCGAGTTCTATCTGCAACGAAATTATAAATATTTTGTAATTTATTAGTATTGAGCACACATTTGAATGTGCAATATCACTTACCAACTTATATCCGAGAGGTTTCTTATAATGTGGCCATTTGTCAAAGATCTCGCTAGTGGTTTTTGCATCTTTAATAAACATGAGTCGAAATTTGCTTGTGATAGTCCAATGTTTTTCGATTTTTGGCCAACTGCAATTATCAACCAACAACGCATCCAAACTTTATTGGCAATCCTGCTCAGCGGATTCTTTAAAATACAAAGAAACAATGACAAGAATTTTATTACAAAAATGATCTAACAAGTAGAAACTTACCTGTAATTTCTACCAAATTTCAAAAACAATTTCAATTTTAATTTGCAAACCAATCGGTACTTTACATATTTGAAAAAAAAACTCCCAATGCATTGGCTTAATGCGTTTTATTGTTACAACATTAATTTCCGCCTCTAGAAACAAGTACGTGGTATATGAAATTTTATATTTTTAGTAAAAAATGTTTTGAAGTTTAACTAGTTTAAGGCTTACCTTCTAACGCCTTTATAATGTTGTATTTTAATAAACTTTCGTTCGGAATTCCAATTTCCAAAAATATGTAATTTAATTCTTTTTGGGTGTTGGCTAAAATATAAAATCCGCATGAATGGAATATTTGTGTGATACAAAAAAATTAAAAGTTTTATTTTAACATACACATAATTTTATTATATTAAACTCTTTATTGAAGCTGTATCAAATCAAAAAATTTCCACTAAAAATATAATGCGCACTTATTAAACTTTTATAAATTAAAAACTTGGATCTTCACTCAGTCACCTCCAACTGCCTATTAGCTAACTAATTTGTTTCTAATCTGTTAGAGTTTCTGAACTATACACACTTTACTATTTTATTATTAATTTTACAAAAATTCGAATATTATAAAAAATAATAAAAATTTATGTAAAAATTTATGTATTGTAAATTTATGTAAAATTTACAAAACTGTTTTTATAGTTTTTAAAAAGTTGTAAACTTTTCGAAAATTTTGTAAAATATATGTACAAAACAATTTGTTATTTTTACCAAAAATATTTTTAGATAAAATAAAACTTTTTTTTACGATTTAACGTGTTCTAATTACAATCTTTTTGTAAAATATAATAAAATTTGTTTACGTTTTAAAGAAACAATTTTAATTGTAATATTTATATTTTAAACTTTAAAAAGCGAATGTGAAGTGTACAATTTACTTATTAATTTTATTTAAATAATTTGTAACTTTCATGTTAACGATTTAACATTTTAATTTTGTATAATTACGTTTATGTATGTTTAACGTCGATTTTAAATTATCACATTTGGTTATTATAGATATGTATATGTATTATAAGGGAATCCAAATGTAATGTTATATGATATATGGACAAACTACTTTACGAATGTCATCATTAACTAACTACTAACTTATTTTACTTGTCACCAAACTAACTGCGATTTTGTATCACATTCGATTTCTCTTGAAACATCTGTTTTTTTTAAAATTATATTATATTTATGATTAATAAATATAATAAATAAATATTTATTATAATTATTAATAATAAAATTGCAGAAAAAACATTATGTATTATTTTATATGACTTTGTATTCGTTTCTTGCAATTTGTAGAAAGATGTTACTGAAATTTACTATTTATGTAAATTAAAAATGTTGTAAACTAAAGATGTGTGTGAATCAGCTAATCATATATAACTGTACAAGATATATAGTTTACATGATTCAAAATGAATGATCTATATATATATATCGTCGGTTTGCTAAAAGAGTGACATATCTCAAAAAATGCAAATTTTGAGATAACTGTAAAAAATACTTAAAAAGTGGTCTATTTTTATCTGAAATGCCGTCGTTTCTAAATTATACAGACTCCACTAGGGTGCATTTGTGACGGTAATCATTTTGGTCGTTTTTCGATTCAGAAAAAAACTTCAAATCGATTTTCTGCAAAACTAACTTTTTTTAGTTGTGTCACTTTTCTAGCAAACCGACGATATTTCCCTTTAGTGATTTACTAACACAATTGTGCGGGAAGGACAAAAGTACCATGTCAAAAATTTAGTTTTGTATGTTTTTTGAACCAATTTACACATTTGTGAATTCCTTTTTAACTTATTTTCGTCCGAAAAATAACACTATATCTATACACACAATTGTGTTGGTTTTACTTCAAATAAAGCGAAATTTTTTATCAACAACGCCATTACATACTATGGTTTTTTACTCACACGCTTGTGTGGGTTGAACTAAAACTGAGCCAATTTTTTTGTTTTCTTGGTTGAAAAAGGGATATATATATATATATATATATATATATATATATATATATATATATATATATATATATATATATATACTAGCGGACCCGACAGACTGGCCTGAGCGTTGGGTTGGCTGCTCTAACCGGGTTCAGCAATCGTTTCTTTGATATTTGAATTTTCCATTAACTATACTAAGTTACATTTGACAATGAGTTAGACATTTCAATCTTTTCATTTCGTAATTGTGTGATTTGCTGTTGCCCAAAGTAAACTAAAAAATGAGTGCAACTCCTCATTATTGCGTCGTTCAATTCTCGTGTCACGGCCGGACTATATTTGGTGCTTGTCATTGGCACAACTGGCGAAAAAAGAGGTACTTTTCGTGAGATTGATGGTAAGTATTGAGTGATTGCACAAAAGATATTGCTGTAGTTCCATGTGAATAAATGTCTGAAGGTTATGTTTTTCATATGTATTTGCGGTGTGGAGAAGACTGTGTGGAACTCAGTTGGTCGGTGAGCTCATAATCTACAAAGAACTGAAGATGATTTATTATAAACACAATGATATAACTAAAATTATTGTTATTACACGTTTTAGTTTTTAATAACTAGAAGTAGTAGAAGTTATAAAAACCAATATAAAATGTGCAATCAGTTTTGTTATTAATACTGAAAAATATTTCTAATATTAGTAAATTATATAAATTTTCTTGGTTTTGTACAATACAATTTACAAAAATTACTCTAAATGATTCAAAGCCCCGATTTTGTTAATTTTTTTTCGTTTTGTAAATTATGAAAAAATTTATAAAATAATCCTGCATATTTATAGATATAAATAATATTTTTGGAAAATTTACAAAAATGTCAGTTATTTATATAAAATACGCAATTAATAACACAAATTAAAAAACATAAATGATGTTTTCAAAGTTTAATAAAAATTTGTCAAATTTAACAAAAAAATTGTACACTTAAGATTTCACTGCTAAAATTTTTTTGAGTGTACATTATAAATATAGTGAGTGTTGTTAATTTAATCATTTAAATAGTTAAAACTACGGTAACACCGCTATAGGTTTATACATTAATGTTATGATGTCCATCAATACAAAAATACCAAATGGTCGGTCCTTGGGTTCGGTTGTAAGAATAACAAGCAATACCTGCAACAATTGTTGCACGAAATTTCAATTAAAAAATTTGTTCTACAGAAGTCAAAAGTCCCATAAATAGACATGGTTTTCTACAATAGAATTCGCATGTACTTTTAATAGACAAATTCTAAATGGTCGGTCATCCATGGCTTCGGTCATAAAAAGGCCATTATAAAAAAACATATACGAGAATTTTGACTTCTATAGAAAAAAAATTTTCAAAGAAGTTTTTGTGATGCTTGTTATTCATATGACCGAACCCAGGCGCCGAACATTTGGGATTTTTGTATTAATATACATGCCAAGGCTACCCTCAAAACCATATGTATTTATGGGACTTTGGTTTCTGTGAAACAATATTTTTCTTTGAAGTTTTGTGCAACAACTGTTGAAGTTATTGCTTGTTATTATTATGACCGAACCCAAGGATCGACCATTTAATATTTTTTTACTTTAGACTATGTTAAACTTTATCTTAAGTTTTCAAATGAATGTTTCGATTCTGTTACACAATTTTATTTTAATTCGCCTAATTGTACTCAAATTTTCGTTTTTTTACTTAAGATCAACATTTAGGGAAATAACTAACCAATACATATTTATAGTATATGGTTATATGAGCGATGGTTAATCCGCCTCGATGCCAAAGTGGTCAGCATGCTTGCTCCAGCGACCGGAGGTCCCTTGTTCGATTCCCGGTGGTGACAAGGAAAAAATTTCACGGCTGGTTCAGGATGAATGAACTAATCACTCATTATCCGAAATTGAAAATATGATTATGAAATTTCATTTGAGGCGACCAAATCCCTTGATGGGATGTAGTGCGAGAGAGAGAGAGAGAGGTTATATGAGAAAATATTTTTTTGTTAAGTATTTGATAGGCATACTACTTTCACGCACCTTAAATTGTTCACTTTTGATCCATGTTTTAACGTCTTGACAATAAAACATGTTTGGTTTTACTACTTATCATCGGTATTGATCCAGCATCCTTTCCAGATATAGTAACCTTTAAATATAGTAGTATAGTATGGATAGTATGGTAAGTTGACCTGGGTTAATAATTCTTTGTTAGTCTCAATGTCGCCCTCAGGTCGCTCTCGATATTAGGGTAAGTAGAGTGAGCTCTGTTATTCGAGGGTTCCGGGTCTGATTCTCCATGGTAACCAGACAAAAAGTTACGGGTGGGTATTTTTAATGTGTTATGTATTCTATGTATTGTGTTTCTAAACTCGTCAAGCCGTAGTTGTAGGTTTATCTCCCAAAACAAACATTAATTTCCCATTTCGCTTGAGTTTGCTTTATCTGACTTATATAAAGGAACAAATATTCATGTTTGGTGTACGTAATGCGTAAAACGAGTTTTAAATGTATTGTTACGGTTGCTTCGGAGTCCCTGCACGGTTTTATATGGGTAAGACTCAGTGGGAATGGGTGGTTCGTTCGCTCCAAAGCAATTGAAACCGTAGCCATATCTACGTGCAGTGTTGCATTCTAAATTTAAAGCCAAGCACCTTATTGAGAAACATCAGCACCGAAATACTTACGAAATTTATTTTAAACATATTGTTATCGATGTAAAAAAAAGGAATAGCATTTCGTTGATTTAAATTAGACAAATTTTATTTTTTTTACATAATATTTCAATGGATTACAAATTTTCGTTGAAAAAAAAAATGTTGTGACTTTGAACCATTAATGTTATAATATAAAGAGGTTCTTAACCGAGAGCCAGTTACTTAATGCGAATAAGCGAATAACGTTTCTTTTAATATTTTTTTTAATGTGAAAATTCAAATTAACTGATACTGATGTTAGTACTGATCAGAAAAAAAAAATATTATATTTGAAAAGCACTTACCAGAAACTCCCTTTGAAGTGCGGTGTTTGGTGTGTGCCTGGAAAATTACTCGCTTAAAATAACAGTTAACAGAATTTCCACTACCGATCGACTTATTATTAAAGTATCAGATGGCTGATTATTTTATGACTGTAACTGTGGCTCAATCACTTTAATTTATTCATACAAAAAAAAACTTTATTAATTACTCGACTTATTAAGATTAAAGATAGTTAAAAATTAAGCAAAAATTCTTTCTAACATTGAACACTATTTATAAACTGAAAATTTGCACCTTAAACACTCGATAAATATGTCACTATGCCAATACTATGCGTAATGTGAAACCTTTCTATTTGGAAATATTTCACGTTAGTCGAAACCAACCTGTCTAGATATACTGTGGTGTTTGATGGCGATACCAAACGCTAGAGTTCATAAATATTAAATTACGTTCAAATCCAAGTAACGAAAATTTTCGATTATTTTACGAAAAAAAAGAAAATTTAAACGGGATTCAGAAAGTAAAATTCAGAGAGAAGAGTTGTAAATTGATTATAAAAAAAAATATATAAGAAATTAATAAAGAAATAAAACTGTAATTTAAAAATCTGTAAAGAGAAAGAAACGTATAATTATGTGAACTGGACAATGCAAATTAATTAAAAACTAAAGTATTTTATTATAAATATTAATTGTGTAGAAGAACAATATATATATATAATTATATCATGTTTGGATATCCGAACATTGGTTCAAATTAAATTATATAAATTATAATGTTCATGTAAAAATAAAAAAATAAACTCAGTTAGTATAAACTATTAGTGAAGTTAGTTGAATTAAAATCAGTTATAAAAAAACATCTTTGCCATCAATTTACTTCAACGGGATAAATTGAAAACCAAAAACGGAAAAATAAAACCAATACAGAATACGTGATGAGACTAATACAACGTGGGAATCATCATCATCGACAAATTATTATCATTATCAAGTCATAGATATTGAAGAAGGGATTTCAATATTCATACTACGAAAATCAACAAATTAACCATAGAGCTCAAAGGTATAATCATACATACCTATTTTCCGTAAGTGCACCAACGATATTTTTTTTTAAATAAAGACAATATTTTCAAATTTAATTTTAATTTTATTATAATGGGATTAATTAAATAAAAACGTAAATAATATTTCATTTGTAAATAATTATATATATATTCTTGTTTTTTTTGTCTCAAATTTTGTTAATTTAATTGATTTGTTTCTAATTTTGTGTTTTTTTTTCCTTCACATTTCTTTTTTTGAAATGAGTGAGTGAGGTTGTTTTGATCATTTTGATATGGGGTGAGAAGAGGTGGCAGAAAATATCCAATGTGTTAGTGTTAAAGTGTAATTTTTTTTTGTAATTAACCTTTCTTTTATAACTTTATTTTATATTTATATTTGCGGTATATATTTAATTGTTGATTAATCCCCAAAATTAACCACGACCTACCCTGAGCTTTAGTCGGCTACGGAGTACCGCAGGGGGAATTATTATTCAACATAAAAATTTTCAGTAAGCAATCGTTTCGTATAAGTAGAATTTTTATATATATTTTTTTTTTTAAATGTATTAAAGAAAATATATGTAATGGTTTTGGTTTGCGACGGTTGGTTACAAATGTAAAATGGCAAAATAAAAAAATTAATAAACTAATTAAAATATTTTAATAAAATCCACAATAAAGGTAACTGTCGTGTACTGTTTGTCTTGCTGTACAGAAAAAATAGAGATAACACACGGGAAATTAGAATAAAGAAAAAAATTAACGCATCTCAGATAGTTACCATTCACTTATATATTTTATAGGCACTATCCCAATGCTTCCAAGTTTAACTGCTCGTGGACAGAAATAAATAGCGTTAGACTGCACTAACTTTTCGCTAAACACCTAGAAGTAGGTGTACGAGATTAACTTATTTAATTTTTATTTAATTTAATTCAAAGCCATACGTACTGAATGGACTCAATCTAACACAGAAATTTATATTTTAGATTGGCCTTCTATTTTGTGTCTTATAGAGAGGCCACGGCACTTAATTTTCGATACCTTATGTTACCTAATGAACATTTTACAGGGATATATCCCCCAACTTTTTTTTATTTTTTTTTTTTAAATTCGTTTCACTTCGAGTTTATGACTGAAGCTTTGCGCTTAACAAATATTTAAATTTTTTTCGTTGCCTAGGTTAAATGCTTTACACACACTCAAAATAATGCCAAATTTTACAATCGGTCGTACACAAGTACGAGTTTATAAATAATGTATATGCAATACATTCAGTTTGGTAGATTATTATATAAATCGTTATGTAAAAATAATGATGGTCAGCTGTGTCCTTGAGTGTTTGCCAAAACAATTTGCCGCACAACAGTGGTGGTGATTATACCTATAAAGAGTATTATATAATTACACAGACAGATAGGCAACAAATCGAATTACACCCTAACACGCCCGTTTGCATTTTCAAGTATTCGCATCTTACCATCTCACATTGATGTTTATGTAGACAAGTGTGAGTATTATATAGTACGTTTATTAATCCATTAAATGCTGATGCTTAATGTTGCAATACCGATATCATTTGTTACAGGGCAGGTTTATTCGAACTACTTTGAAGTATGATCGAACAAGCGCTACTTGTGGCGAGTATACAATTGCTGAATGTTTTTGCATTAAAAAAAATGAGGAAGACAGGAATTATCTTTTATATTTTTATATCTTTGCAGTGAATTATACCGAGGACTTTTCCATGTTTGTCCTTAATTTCATATGCCACTGACCCAATTTTATTTGCAATATATCCATCTGTAAAGAGCGGTGCAAATTTTGCACAAAATTTATCTATTGCCTTACTTTGTGGGTGTGTTCGTACGTATACTTTCTGCCCAATTTCAGACGATTTTGGTCTTGTTCGTAAATTGTAGCTATTGGAACTTCTTTCAGACGCCTTGTTAATATTAGACTTTACCTCGTCGTGTAGAATGGCTAATTTCGTAGGAAGCGGTAAAACTACGTCTCCTTCTGATATGTCACCCAATTTTCGCAGCAAGTTGTAATCATTTCCGTGATTTATTTTATGATAACCAAACAAAGCATAATGTGGTGTATTTTTAATGGTTTCGTGAACACCGTTTCTTAAAGCAGCCGCGATCTCATCTAAATGGTTGTCCCATTTTGCATGCCTCTCACCTACATAGGCTCGAATTGCGGCTAACACTGAACGGTTTACGCGTTCTGCTGCGTTTGACTGTGGCGAATAAATGGGGGTTTTTGAATCCACTATACCAAATTCCTTTAAAAGAGTTTTATATTCACAACTCTTAAACTGGACGCCATTATCACTGTGTGTCACGCCTCGGACACATTAAACAGGCAAAACACTTCATTGCGCAGAAAATCCACAATTTGCTTCGCTGTTCCCTTGCTTAGAGCTCTTAGTATTACAAACTTCGTAAGGTGGTCTAGAACGATTAGTATGACTGTGTTACCTTTGGTGGACCGAGGATAAGGACCCAAAAGATACACATATATTCGTTGCCAGGGGCGATCAACAGAATGCTGTGAGCCCATAGGTTGAGCCATACAAGAATTAGGGCTTTTCGTGATATTACATGTGTTACAAGTCCTAATATATTCTCGAACATCTTTAATCATCGCCGGCCAAAAGTAAAATCTGGGAATTTTTTCAAGGGTTTTTATAAGCCCTCCATGACACGATAGATGCTCATCGTGTTCGTATTTGATAATTAATTCTCTCAATCCGACTGGAATCCACAATTTCCAGAATGCTAACTCAGATAATGGTTCATGGCATCGAGGATCCAACCGAATAAATATAAAATTACCATCTATTTTAAACGCAGGATAGTCTGCGGGAGATTCCAAAATTTTATTTTTAATTGAAACGTAATCTTTATCCTCGAAGTGTTTAGGATCAAGAAGATGATGGCCTTAGGCAACCTTAGGCAAACTGTCATTAAACTCAACAATCTCATTGCAATACAACCGAGAAAGCATATCCGGAATAATATTCTGTGACCCTTTAACGTGCTCTATAAGAAACTTATAACCCTGTAGTTTAAAGCTCCACCGAGCAAGTCGGCCACTTGCATAAAAGCTTAAATTATGAACATAAAAGCAAAGAAAGCACCTGGTTGCGATCTGATAACAGGGCAAATAATAAAGGAGCTGCCTGAAAAAGGTACCCGTAAAATATTGCATATATAATCAATGCGATCCTCAGGAAAAAACATGTGCCAATGCAGTGAAAAGTAGCAGAAGTAATATCGGACCGAATGATAGAAAATCTTACCGGCCAATTTTACTTCTACCAACACTTGCGAAATTGTTTGAGAGACTGTTGCTCTAAAGATTGAAAAGAACCATAGAACAAAGAAACCTTATCCCAGAATATCAGTTTGGTTTCAGAGAGAAACACTCACACTTTCTCACACGAAGTAGTCGCATGATCAACAAAAAACTATTTTCGATCAATATTGGAATTTAAAATCTTACAATTTACGAAGCGCTTTCTTGTCGGGTTTGATAGAAATCCGCAATAAAAAATTTCAGTCATTACAAAAGAAATCAATGAAAGTACGAAACTACTCGTGTTATTACTTTATTAAAGTTAGCACTGATAAAATTTCAGTGTGCAAAAATAGATTCAAAATTTTTTTTGGAAAGACCGATGGTATAATACGAACTGTCGCAAACAAAAAATTTCATTCTACGGGATCATTTATCCCATCCGACAAACGTGGTGCGAGAATCCTTTTAAATTTAACATCTAATGAAAAAATCAGTGAAATGAAAGCTCATGTTAACTCTTTCCCATCCTATGAGAGTCATTATACCAGAAGAGATACTTTTAAAAGGTAACATATACCTTCATAAATTGTTTGCTGTTATAACATAAACGTTTCTAATTACATGTATATTTTTTTAGATATTTCCATAGTGATTTAACTATCACATAAATGTTTCAACTATATATTGAAAAAGTCTAAAAACCAGTGTCACTTACGAAGTTCTCGGAAGTATATCATACACGTGAGATAAATGCGATACGCTGGCAGCAAAGATAACTGTAGCAGAAAACGAAGATCAAAAGCAAGTGATTCTTGGAGAACAACGCAAACACCATGCGTTAGCAGATGATGATTGAGGCCTACAAATCAAAGCAGCGCGATAAAGTCGTAGCAGCGAGTAACCCGACTGAAATTAAAATATTTACTTTTGATTCTCAGCAATGTCTACCTACCCCTAATGTGATGACATTTATAAATATTTATTTTATAAACGGTTATTATGGACGTATAATTTAACAGTCCATGACTGTTATTCAAGTGCATCAAACTGCTATATGTGGAGTGAGGTAACAGGCCAACGGGGTGGCAATGAAATTACATCATGCCTCCTCACTCACATAAATGTTCTGCCAAATACTGCAAAGTAAATCATATTTTATAGTGACTGTTGCACTGGCCAAAACAGAAATACTTTCGTAGGCACAATGTTTTACACATACATACATGCAAGATAATCCACAAAGCAATCTCCAGCATATAGACCATATATTTCTAATACCCGGTCACACCCATAAGGACTACGACAGTGACCATGCCGCTATCGAGCGAAAAAAGAAACGGATTAGCATAAAAATCCACTAGCCAAGAGATTGGTTTCAATTTGTACGTTCCGTTGCAACTCGGTTCCTCGTATACGAAATGACGTAAGATCACATTTTTGATTTCGTCCAAGCTCATGTGGCGTAAGGTAAATACAAATGGAGAAAAATTTGCATGGAGCGATATAAAATGGATTCGTTACACAAAAGACCAAGGGCAAATTTTATACAAAACTACATACAGTGAAGACAAACCATTTTTTATTTTTAACTGGAAAATCCAAATAACTCGAGTTAAGTAAAAATATTATGCACAAAAAATTTTTTGCGAAAAAAAACAAGTGTTAATTGAAATGTGTTTATTAAGTGTTAGTGTAATTCGCCAAGTGCATAGGGCAAATACACCCATCCCTCGCTTAATGAAGTCTCGTTTTACAAAATTTCGCTATAGCGTAATTTTAAAAAATAAACCAAAGTGTCGGTTCACGATAAAAAATTCCGAATTACGAATTTTATTTTAGTTCTAACTAGGGGAATCACACTTTATCTCACATATTTGAAAACACCTGCGTTTTATACATACATACAAATGTACACATTTCTATTTTAGTATGTACTAAAAACGAAAAAAACAAACGTTTTGTACCTGTTTTTGTATTATGTATGGAAATGTGTATTTTATAGGTGTCCTCATTGTTTGACCAGTCTTCGTTGCGACTACATGTTTGTGTTCCTTTAACGATTTTATTAGATAAATATATTTGATATTTTATTTCAAAGTGACTTTGCCCACATAATTATAAATATTAAATCATTTAGTGAATAGATTATATAATCTTTAAAGTACCCATAAAATAATAGTATATTTAATATAAATTTGTAATCTAAATTTCTATAAATTGACTTTTATGTACATATAATAGATTTGATTGATTTAATATCATAAAAACGTGCAAATCCCGAAAGCAAAGGAGTACAATAAACAAGTCGAAAAGCCATAAGCCTAGCTATTAAGTTAGATATTCTACGCCATGTAGAAGCAGGCGAGAAATTAGGTGAAATTGCGCGAACATCAAAACTTGCAGTATCTACAACAGAAACAATACGCAACAATAAAATTGAAAATATTGTCACACTCTCAATCAGCAGCGTCGCACAGTGCGACTAAATTAACTCGCCATAGAAGTGCGATAGTGGAAAAGATGAAGAAAATGTTAATACTATGGATCGAGGATAACAATTAGTGTAAAATGACCATCCAGAAAAAAGCTAAAACACTTTTTGAAACTGATGAAGAAGATATATTTCAAAATAAAAATTTCGGCGCCAGTAAAGGCTGGTTTGAGAAATTCAAACCGCGCCACAATCTTCATAACCTAAAAATGAAAGAGCAGAGCCATACCGGCTTAACATAGATGAGACTGGTCTCTACTGTAAACGTATGCCAGACAGAACTTATATTTCGAGAGCAGAAAACACGATACCCGGTTTTAAAGTGGCTAAAGAGCGCTTAACCGGTTCTCCTGGGAAGTAATGCTTCTGGGGTTTCAAACTAAAGCCACTGTTGATATACCTATCCGAAAATCCAAGAGCTTTAAAAGGTTATGATAAATCGTTTTTGCTGGTAATTTGGAAATCCAAGAAAGAGTGGATGACATCGAGTATTTTCGAGGACTGGTTAAAAAGTGTTTTTGTCCATCTGTTAAATCTTATCTTCAACAGAAAAACCTAGATAACAAGGCGTTGCTATTGTTGGACAATGCTTCAAGTCATCCTGCCGACTTATGCAATTTATCGGGTAACGTAAGGGTGGAATATTTACCTAAAAACACTACGGCATTGTTCCAGCCAATAGATCAAGGAACGATTTCTACCTTTAAAGCATACTACTTAAGAAGGATGTTTAAGACACTAATTGATGCTACCGATGATCAAGGAAGCGTTTCAATCATAGAATCATGAAGATCCTACAAGCCGTCTACATTAAAAGCAGTTTGGAAAAAAATTTGACCAGATATTATCAATGAAGGCCATATCCACGTCGAAAATTTATCACAAGTGGTTGAAGATATTGTCGGGCTGGGAATCAATTAGGGTTTGAAGATTTAGCAGAATCCGACGTTACAGAGCTATTAGGTGCTCATGGAGGCAGCCTTTCAGATGTAGATTTATAAACATTGGAACAAAATCAACCATCCGAAGAGCAACAGAATGAAAACGGCATTGAAGATATTCACCAGCGGCTTACCACAAATCGCTTATCTGATGCTCTATCGTGTTTTGAAATAGGGATGCGAATTATAAATGAGAATGACCCTGTAAAGGAACGAAGCATGAAAGTATCACGAAGAGTCAATGAGGCAATTGATTGTTATAAGCAAGTTTATAGAGAAAGACAAAGAATTGCAATACAACCAACGCTGGGCATATTTTTTCACCGATTGCTTCCACGTGGATTTCTATGTAGATCTTAATTCCAGGTCTTCATCATAAAAAACAACAGAGATACATTTGTTATGTAATATGAATTTCATCCAGTTATTAAATTGGGTTCTTATATTCCTGGATTATTATTATTGAAGTTATGATTGTGGTTTTATTTTGTTATTAATAAATATGTAAATAATTTGAATAAAATAATATTTATTTATTACTATTTATTCTTCTCCGATCCATTCTCGTATATTTTTCTTCTTCGCTTTTTATTGGTTTTCTTAGTTAATATTTGATCCAAATACTCGAAAATATACTAAAAATTCGGTTAACGAAAACTCGATTTACGTACAAATTATCGGGAACGAATTAATTCGTTAAGCGAGGGATGGGTGGCCGCCTCGGTTGCAAAGTGGTCAGCATGCTTGCTCCTGCGACTGGAGGTCCCGGGTTTGATTCCTGGTAGTGACAAGGAAAAAAGTTCACAGCTGGTTTAGGATCAAGGAATTAATCACTCATTACCCGAAATGATAATATGATTATGAAACCTCGTTTGAGGCGGCCAAATCCCTTGATGGGATATAGTGCCAAAGAGAGAGACAGAGAGAGAGAGAGAGGGATGGGTGTAGTGTTAAAACTATCTGCATTCATGCGTGTGATCCTAAATTGATTTTTGGAAAATGTTCTTGAATACCTCACTCTGAAAAGGAACTAGTTTGTAAACGATTATGATGAAATTTATTGAGAAGGATAGAAAAGTGATTCCTAACTGATTTTGGGAAGAAATTAGGAATTTTACTATGTAAAAGGAAGTAAAAATCGATCTGTTTTTATCGGTGAATTGTTGTCTCAAAATAAGTATAGTGTGAACAATTTATCTTGAAACCACGTCTATGCGAAAATCACGTATCCAGTTGTTAAGTTAGATATCATTAAAAAGTATTCTCCAAAAACCATAATTTAATACCATCTGCACCAGACACACATTAACTGTGGTGAACAACACATACCTTATGGGTTGGAAATACTCCTCCAATTTCGAAATAAAAACTAAAAGTTTATGAAAATCCATTTTTTTTTGCTTATCATAAAGTTTGTAATATACAGTTATTTCAGGCTCCATTTATTCAGTACATTATTTCATATTTAACATCTTAATATTTTTTTCCTCTTTTTATTTACATGCGAGGGTATGTAATGTATTAGCATGACATCTACACGTAACTCTATCTGAAAAATTATTTCATTTTTTTTTTTGTCAAAGTTTTTCATTTTCACTGTAACAGTTTTCGTGTAGTGTTGTTTGTTTAAAATGATAAACGAAGTATAAAAATCGACTTGATATATCATGTACCCCATAAGTATATCTGCTGTATGATATTATCGGATACAAGAGGTGTTTACTAAAATGATTTGAATTAATTCCCTCCCGTCATGTCGTAGAAAGCGGTGTTGACTATGAAGGATTGTGTATGTCACGTCAACGGATTAACATGATTCATAAAATCAATTTTAGCCATTAGATGAGTCCAGTACTTTTTGAACGTTTAAAAAAAAATCCAACTTATCATAGTTCATTTTTATTTCTCGGCAGAGGTATTGCTAACGTACAAAAGACACAAACTTTTCTCATTTCAATCGTCATCAAATCAGATTTATCTCGGTTATTTAGTTTGTGCGCAATTCATCCATTTTCTATTTTCATTGTTGATTAACAATACATAAATGAAATTTACATGCTTGATTTGTGATTTATTTTTGTGCTGATGATGAAAATTTTATTTAATGGCATTAGAAGAAAATAGAAATTCACTTTACCCTAATTTAGTCATTATTGATTTGAATGTGGATGGGAATAGCTAAATTGTAATTATCGTAATAAAGGTCACCAATTAATTTTAATTGAAATTGATTCTGTAACGGAGCGCTGTTGTTTTAAAAACTCCACCTGTGTCAAATTGACTTATTCACGTAATTAATTTTTAAACATTAAAATTTCAATTGTTTATAAAATTTTCAGCTACGTAATTTTGCCAACCAAGCAGACAATCAAGATTTTTATCTGTCACATAATCCGCAGATAAAAATATTTTTATGTGCTCTACTCTTCAAAAGAAAACTGTACCAGATTTCCTTATTGTTGTTGGGGTGTTACCGTATATTTCTTATGGTCGCTAGATCGCAACTTTACAAAGAAAAATTTAAAAAAATATATGTTGGAGCACAAACTAGTTTAAAAGTTTGACTGACACATATTCTAAATATCCTTAAGAAAAACTGCAAAAAAACAAAAGACGTATAATTCAAAAGGAGAGTTGAAGGTAGTGAGTATTTTATTATTACAGGTAAATTTTGGTATAAAATATGCCTGAATCTGGAAATTTTATATATTTTTCCAGATGAAAAAACATGCCTTTGTCATATCATTTAAAAGTCACAACCATTGTGTGACGTACAAATAACTTTTGTGTTCGTATTTTTTTTTTTTTTGCCTTATTCATAAAAAGTCAAATTATTTTCTTATGCTGCTACCTGTTTGACCGAATGGAACACGGGAGGGAGACAAAATCCTTTTTCTCATTTCCAACTTTTGTTTCCTATTGTTTCGATAGATTTCTTTATTCTTTTCGATTCGCGTACAGTAAAATGATTCGTAATGAAAAGAATTAATATTGTGATTTTCATAATTCCATTTTCTTTTTTTAATTTATGGTTTTATGTGGTTTTTAAACCGGTAGATTTTAAATTCATAGTTTTTCTTCCGTTTGCGGGATAATAAAATCGAGCAAAATCTGATTGTAATGAATTTAATCTGTTTCTTTAATCTGATTACACATGCGTAAAGTGTTGAAGTATCCATTTCCAAAAAATTTGTTTGACTTTTGAATACTGCCAACATGATCTTTTCGATCTATACAGCGAAATCACCTCTTGTTGAGGTGGTCGCCGACTTTAGAAAAATTAGCAAAACAGTTAGTGCCGCATTTTTAGCTCTTGAAATCCGCAAACCAAAACTTATTAGCTCGTTGACTCATTTTGAGAAGACAATTCACCGAAAGCGATAGATTACTCTGTAAGGGACAGCGTTGACTTGACCTTTTGAAACTATACCAATTAAAACTAAACAAACTGTTTACAATTTTAAATTTGTTTTTATTAAAAACATATTTTTTAACGTTTTCAACAACTGTAAGAAGACGTTATCTTTAGAAAAAACTATCTACAGCTACATCATTGTATGTAGGTGACATTTCTTCACTGGTGTAAAATACTAACAGTATGAAACAAGTTTGATTGGATCGGTTGTTACAGGCTGGCTACTGTCAACCTGCAGATATCACTAAGCGCATGCAGAGGCCTCCACGGTGATTTTTGCCGGCTACGTTCTCAGGGAGAAGTGCTAAGGTCGTGGGGTTTGAGGCATGCATGGCTCCTGGCTTACACCGTGACTAACAGAAAGTTAGGGGGAATGCAAATAATAATAAACCGGAGTTCCGCCGAAATTCGTCGGCCGGAACCTGAGGAACGAACCGGATAATCAAAATAAATAAAAAAATAATAATAACGGTAGAGGTGCCTTGGTGCGCGCATCCATTCGAATTCAAACAGGGCAAAGCCCCGGTTACGAAATTGGATGCGGGCACCAAGGGACCGCAAACACTACACCGACACAGAGGGAGTCCCCGCTCCCATCATACCATATCCGAAAATTTTAATAGTTCATTTTAATAAGAGGAAAAACAGACAAAAGAAGAAAACAACTTCCCCCTCCACCCGCACCACGATAAGAGAGAACGAGAGAGAGAGAGAGAGCAATGCGCATCGAGCGTACACCCGCTGTGCGGCGCTCGATTACAAAAAAATTGAGAATTATAATACCAAATTAAATTTAAAATATATAGAAAGAAGTAAAATAAGAAAATTAAAATAAAAATAAAAAATTGTACCTTAATATTTATATAAAAAAATGTTGCGGCCTTGGTGCCGTTACCGAATCTGGCAGACCACCGATAAATAAAACAATAGCCGGTTGGCTACCCCGTTGCGGCAGACCACCGATAAATAAAACAATAGCCGGTTGGCTACCCCGTTGCGGCAGACCACCGATAAATAAAACAATAGTCGGTGGCTACCCCGTTGCGAACTACTACGGCTGGTCTCAACTGGCCGCCGAATCCGCACCCCGCCGTGTGACCTCAACTGGTCACACAAAAGGTGTGGGCGTTGGCTCGCCGAAAACAGTAAACTATAAAAAGTAAAGTAGTGGTTTTTCGTCGAAACCGTAGATAATTTGTTAGACTTTGGCTCGCCAAAAATCGTAAAATTTAACGTTGGGCGTCTTTGGCCAAAACCGTAGAAAAATATGAAGTGGCCTCAACAGCGCAAACAAACTTGTGATACCCGTTCAATTGCGGCGTCGGGAGATAGTCGCGGCGACTGTAGCTACGACCCTTAATACCACTGAACTTTAGTTTTATTTTTATTTTTATTGTATCACCGAAATCCGCATAAATATTTTTATTCGTAATTAGACCATCCAATAAATTTTCATTTGTCATGTCACACCCGACTATTTTAATTTTTATGTATCGCACTGACCACCAAAGTAAACAAAAGTTATTGAACAGAAAAATAAAAGTATGTTACAGGAAAAATTTCAAGATTCAAATGATGGCGGTCTTACGGAATATTATCGAAAATAATACCCAAAACACTTAAAGTTTCAAAAAAAAGAATTTTAACCTTTCACCAACAAAAATAGTTTATTTATTTTTCCTCTTTTGTCACCAATTAATTACAGATTTTTTACTTTACAAAAAAAAAAACTTTTAATTTCTTTAAACATTCAAAATTCTTTTTAACAAACTTATTCAAAATTTCTAAAATCGTTTAATAATTTCGAAAAACGTTTTAGAAAAATAATCTCTCTTCTCTGTTTTTCTTTTATATCAATTTGCATTGATATAAAAGAGAAGCATATAAGAAAAACATTTTTCTAAAACGTTTTACTTCACACACGCTCGATACACATTGTTCTCTCTTTCTCTCCCATTCTCGTTCCGTTGCCAACAAAACAGAAAAAAACACACATGAATACATCCACCATTTACCGCGTGTAGACGCCAAACTACACCCGGACGCAAACAAACCCGGACGCAAAACAAACCGAGGGGAATAAACACAAAAATTTACAAAGAATGGGGATGTAATCAATAAAAAATGAAATTCTGGTATTGTTGACGACAACACAGTCGTAACACGGTCTTGTTCATGTAGAGTGATTCAACAGCATCCGGTTTCAGCAGTTGTCCTTATGACAGCCCAAGTAACATTAGTTAGAGCAGTTAGTTGTGATGTTGCTCTATTTTAGTTCTAGTAAGGCAACCGAATAGCCAGTAGCGCTATTTCTGAAGTATTGGTCTTTCTAAGCTTTAATAAAAATATTATTTGCTTTATAGTTGATAATTTCAACACTCTAAGCTTTAACTTCGATTAGAATTAATAGCTCTATTTATTATCTCTATCAGTCACTTAAGAGCGTAAAATATAACTTTTTAGAGCAGCAAATATTATGAAGCTAATAGTTTCTGATTAGTAATATTATAGTAATAGAAGCTATAATACAGCCCTCGTAAATCAACTAGGTTTAGGTTTCAGTGGTTGACACTTAGGCCATTTGTTTGGCCCATTGTGATACCACGCATTCACGCCACATCATTAACCCATTCACCTATTCACCTACTCACACAGTTACAGTATACCACCTGCACATTGCAAGCTCCATGTCAACCTGTACATTGGACATGGACGGTGGGTCGGCGCTGAATTCTGCACTCCATCAGAGGGTCTTAGTTGTGTTTATTAACATCACCGGTTGTAATTGATGATGAAAATTCGATTTGCATCTAGCCTCTGATGGGATTCGAACCCAGTACCTCCCGGTCCAAGTGCCAAAGCTTTAACCACTGCACCACTTGTCCGGTTCGTAAATCAACTAGCTTTACTTAAAAAAATTCTAATAGAGCTATAAATATCGTTCACTTAGAGCATTTTTAATAAAATATAAAAATTTATAAAGCGTTTAGTTTCTTATTATCTTGTTTTAGAGGCGTTACGTTTTTTATACGTCTTGTCGGCTGTGGACTCAAGCTTTAAATTTTAGGCGCGCTTGAGCAATTTTATTTACAAATAAAAAAAATTTAATGTGAGATACTAGTTTATTACTTTAAAATTGTAAAATGCATAATTCTGAAACGTGGAAAAAATATAAGCTTAGCAGTGTTTAGATACCATATTAGAAAAAATCAAATTAACTTTAATAGAACTAATATAAATAGTTCCCTCTTCCGAAGGTTGTGGTGCAGGCGATACTAATTTTAGAGAAGATTTAAGAAATTGGGCAACAGAATTTAACATCAAGCACCAGGCACTTAATAAATTATTGCCTCTATTACGAACAAAAAATTATCTGATGATGGACTGCCTATGGATGCGCGGACATTATTAGAAACTCCTAATAAAGTCACATTGAGTACTATTGGTAATGGAAAATATTGGCATCGCGGATTAGAAAGCTGCCTTAAAACAATATTTCAATGAAAAATTAGATAGATCAATGACTATATCAATGAATTTTAATATCGATGGTTTGCCAATTTTCAACAGCTCGCTATGGCAGTTTTGGCCTATTCTGTTCAATATTTTTGAAATAATTTTTTTTAAACCTATGGTTATATGGCATTTACTGTGGAAAAGGCAAACCATCAAATTTAACAGATTTTTTACGGCCATTTGTAGATGAATGTAAATATCTGTTAAAAATGGAATTGTAATCAATGACTACAAATTGACTTTCAATATACGCGGTGTTTTAGATTTTTTGCGGTATGCTGTTTACGAGCATTTTTTAAGTTTTTTTGTGCGATAACCATTTGTTCGAACGAGAAATATACCCACCTTTTACAACTAGCCAGAATTTTACTGGACCACTATGTAGAAAAGTATAAAAAATTTTACAAAATAAAAAGTATCACCAGTAATGTACATAATTTATGCCACCTTGTTGATGAAGTTGAACGATTTGGATTTCTTAATTCTTTTAATTTCTTTTTAAAAATATGTTAAAAACAGGGTCAAATCCACTAGCACAAGCAGAAATTCAGAACTTGATAAAACATACAAATACGAGGTTCCAAAAGAAAAGAAATTTCCAATTCTTAAACACAGTAACGGAGATGGATCATTTAAAACGATTATTTTCGAGAATTTCACGTTAAATAGTTCAAAGGCAAATAAATGGGTTTTAACTAAAAATAATATTATAGTTGAAACCGAGCAAATAATAAAAAAAAAATTATGAAATATTCATAAAAGGATCTCCAGTAAAAGAAGCGATTGATTTTTTCTTAACGCCAATAAAATCACCACGGTTAAATATATATATATATATATATATATATATATATATATATATATATATATATATATATATATATATATATATATATATATATATATATATATATATATATATGTTGAACCAAATAAAACACCATTTGTTGAGAAATACATTTTAACTTTATTAATAACTTTAACTTTATTAATATCACTATCGATCATTCAATAACTGCGGATGGCCATCGAAAATAGTAAACAATAAATCAGCTGATATTCCAGTTGTCATCATTCACGGATCAGCTGACATTCCAGTTTCATCATATACCTAAAATAAAGAAAACATGTTGGATTAACAACATACACTTACCTATCTGGAACTCTGGCTGCTTAACATCATTTATTAACCTAAAATTAGAATTATATAATTTGTAACTATTATTGTTTATTAATTACTTTTAATACTTATCTTTGTTTGTATCCATTTCAATTCGTATCAATTGTATCAATTTCAATTCGTAGCATGTAAAACTTTCTGACATTTCTTGTCAATGTCAATCAAAACAAAAATGTCGATCAATTTGTACTAGATTAATAATTAAGAATGAGTGCGTTTTATGTATATTATGTTGTTCTAAATCAACAATTCGCTGCACTTTAGTACTTTTGCTCTATATTTCTTGTTTTGACAAACTAATCAATTTTCATTAATTTTACACTCTCTTACATTCTGGCGATCAACGAGGAAACATGGAGAAACATGACTAGTAGTCAGAAATAATTATTATTTATAATAAATTAAATTGATAAAGATTTATTGAGACTTTGTTGTTCTTTTCAATCGCGCTTGATAGTAGCAAGACACTTGCTGGATAAATTTCTACGTTCGCGGATACAGCTGTGCATCCTCCTAGTCCACGCCATATCTGCATATACATTTTTTGGTGCCGAAACCCGGGAATTACCTTTTTAAATTCAGTTAAGTAGAATTTATCTATTAAATAGACTATAAATTATATGGATCTATGAATATATACCGCGATTAAGAGCAATAACACGATAGTAGACAGTTATCGACTGAGAATATTAAGAACAGTTATATAGTGCTAGTGTACGAATTTAGAACAAGTGTTTCAGTGCAATTTCTGTGAAACAATATAATGTGTGAACGATTATTACGGTTACGGGATCGAGCGCGTGGTCAAATAATTCTTATTTTACGGTTTGGAGAAAAACTAACCGACGCTACCCCAGTCGAGGATATCAAGGGTACGCTCGAAATTCTAGAACAGACATACCAAACGTTCGATGAGATTGAGTTACAATTATTCGAAGACCAAGCGTATGAATCAATTACGGACGCAGTTGATGAAATTTATTACAAGGCTCGCGCAATACTTCGTAAGGCATGCGTTTACAATCACGGTCAAACTAACGGCAGCCAAGACCTCAATACTACACTGGAACAGTTTATTGGTCAACAGAAAACGTTTTACGAAGGAGTCAGTATGTCACAACACGTGCGTCTGCCAAAGATAGATACTGAAACGAAGCAATTATGGGCAACCGAATCCGTTAAGAAAGACTTTTCTTCATTTCATGATATGCTGCAATTCCGGAACAAAAGATGTGATGCGTTGGAAATTTGTGAAGCTGCTAATAAAAGAGTTCCAGCCAAACCATCTCTCAACACTTTTATATCCACCGACACCCGCACCACAGTTGAGTGCCACGCCTGTCAACAAAAACACCCACTATTTAAATGTCCGGTGTTTAAAAATAAAACTGTGGAAGCTAGGATAAAACTAACAACGGGGATGAATTTATGCCGGAATTGTTTAAAACGAGGTCATGTGAGTGCTAACTGTTTTTCAAAATCATCATGTCTTATTTGCAGTAACCGACATCATACTTTACTCCACGCGAGTCACCTAGAAGCACAACCAAGTTCGAGTCAAACGTATACTACATTTAAAGAATCCTCAGCCGAAGACACTACCAAATCAAATAGCGCATCAACACCGATTCAGCCGACTACTAATACGAGCGTCCTTCATTCATGCCTTTCCTCGCCAACCACGGTACTACCCACAACCGTTATTTACGCGGAAATACGTACCGGAGAACTCCAGCCATTCCGAGCGTTATTGGATTCCGGCTCACAATCATGTTTCGTGACCGAATCCTGCGCTAGATGCCTAAACCTAGTGCGAAGTCAACCTTCCACAATAATTTACGGATTAGGATCAAATACAGCTGGAAAATCAACAGAAAAGATCAATATGACAATCCATTCCCGTATAGACAAGCACTATACGATACACAGTACAGCTCATATTATAAGCAATATAACCAACTCATTACCAACAACGCACAGCAGTTACAATAAACATTTGCTTACAGGCTTTAAATTAGCAGATTCACACTTTTTTAAACCTAATAAAATTGATATTCTTTTAGGAGCAGATATATTCTTACAAAATCTCACTTCAGAACAACATTTGATCAATAGGTTGCCAACACTTCAAGCATCGAAATTAGGCTGGTTAATCACAGGCACATGGAGTAAACAGTCAACCAGTCAGTCAAACTTTCATTCGATAAACGGACCATATATACAAAAAGATGACAATGGTATTCACTGGTTGCTTCATAAATTGCGGGAGGTTGATGAAATAGCGGAGCCGATGAGTCAGTATGGGTCTGACCACCTTTGTGAGGGATCGCGTCCAATATTAGGAAGTACATATGAAGCATCACATCAAAGGCTTACCGCAATGCAGAGAAAAGGTTTGAAGACGCTGGCCTTTAAAAAAATCCAAATTCCCAAATGTTTGACAATTCGGAGAAACAAAAACGATTTTCAGTTACACGCATCTTGTAACGCGTCTAAATCTACGTATGGTTGTGTGAATTATCTACGATCGCTGAACGATATTGGGGAAATTACTGTCAACATTGTGTATAGAAAAACTTACGATGACGTCAACGTATACGACTGGATAGACTCAACGATCGTCGTTCACTGGGTGTCCGATGTCGCTAGAAGATGGAAGAATGTTATCCGGAATCGAACTCTATTCATCATGCCTACTATGCCGCGAAGGAGATGGGGACATGTAGCATCCAAAGAAAACCCCGCTTATATCATTTCGAGAGAAGCAAAACCACCAGATTTACCAAATTCGCATCTATGGTGGAATGGACCAAATTGGCTGTGTAAACCAGAAGACAACTGGCCAAAACCAAACTCAACTGCAGTATCTAATGACGAGATGGTGTTAGAGGAACGGCCCAAATATATTATCGTCATGACCGATACAGTTCGTGAAGATGATGTTGTTTCGAATCGTCTAACAAAATGTGCATCTCGATTTACAATATGTAAAGTAATGGTGTACGTATTACGACTTGAACGAGCTAACCAAAATTTGAAGAAATCTCCAAATACTCCAATAGAGCTGAATGCTGCTGAAAGTGTAATTATTTGCAATATCCAGACAACTGTATTCCATACCGAACTGTCTCATCCCAATAAGATCTGTACAATACCATAAAAAAATCCCTTGTCATCATTGGATCCTGTCATAGATGCAGTTGGACTTTTACGAATTGGAGTGCGTTTAAAAAACTCATGTTTAAGTTACTCGGCCAAACATCCGGTTATCTTACCTAAAAATCATAAAATTTGTGAATCGATAATTCGTGACATCCATACAAACAACATGCACTCAGGCAAATCCTTAACATTGAGCATATTACGGACAAAATATTGTATAACAGGCACAAGAACAGTAATTAAAAAATCCATAAGATCGTGCACAGCTAATCGAGTTCTTTTCAACAAAATACAACAAAAACGGGTGCAAAAGCCCATTGGTGACACCAGCGAACTGAAGCAGCTTAAATCACAAATTAATAATCAAACTAGCAATTATTTAATTTCTGATTTTCTTTTGCAGAAAAATATATCTTTCCAGTTCAATACACCACACGCTCCACACTTTGTCGATTTATGGGAAGCAACAAAGAAACCATTTAAGTTCCAAACGACCACCCTAATTGTTCAAATTGAGGGCCTACTAAATTCGACACCGATATGTAAATTACATTATGATCCAAAGGAGCTGGAAATATTACCATCGGCACATCTCCTGGTCGACGAACCATTAGCCGCTATTCCAGAACCAACGCTCGATGATGTATCATTAAGCAAACTCTTAACATGGCAAACCATACCACAGCAAACATTTAACAGGGGTTTTGTAAACGATGGCATCGCGACTAGCTCTCATCATTACGGCATAGATAAAAATGGAAATCAGCAAACCATAAATTCGGAGTCGATTACGTTGTTATTATACTGGAGGACAATTCATATCATAGTCAATGAATATTGGGCAGCATCAAAAATGTTCATCCTGGCAGTGATGGTGTCACAATAGTGGTAACCTTAACAACAGTGAAAGTAGAATTAAAACATCCGTACACAAATGAGTAGCATTACCTGTTAAGGAATAAAATCCCTTAAGGCGTGGGAGTATGTTGAACCAAATAAAACACCATTTGTTGAGAAATACATTTTAACTTTATTAATAACTTTAACTTTATTAATATCACTATCGATCATTCAATAACTGCGGATGGCCATCGAAAATAGTAAACAATAAATCAGCTGATATTCCAGTTGTCATCATTCACGGATCAGCTGACATTCCAGTTTCATCATATACCTAAAATAAAGAAAACATGTTGGATTAACAACATACACTTACCTATCTGGAACTCTGGCTGCTTAACATCATTTATTAACCTAAAATTAGAATTATATAATTTGTAACTATTATTGTTTATTAATTACTTTTAATACTTATCTTTGTTTGTATCCATTTCAATTCGTATCAATTGTATCAATTTCAATTCGTAGCATGTAAAACTTTCTGACATTTCTTGTCAATGTCAATCAAAACAAAAATGTCGATCAATTTGTACTAGATTAATAATTAAGAATGAGTGCGTTTTATGTATATTATGTTGTTCTAAATCAACAATTCGCTGCACTTTAGTACTTTTGCTCTATATTTCTTGTTTTGACAAACTAATCAATTTTCATTAATTTTACACTCTCTTACATTCTGGCGATCAACGAGGAAACATGGAGAAACATGACTAGTAGTCAGAAATAATTATTATTTATAATAAATTAAATTGATAAAGATTTATTGAGACTTTGTTGTTCTTTTCAATCGCGCTTGATAGTAGCAAGACACTTGCTGGATAAATTTCTACGTTCGCGGATACAGCTGTGCATCCTCCTAGTCCACGCCATATCTGCATATACAATATATATATATATATATATATATATATATCTCAACATGCTACAAAGATTCGGAATCACATTATCCGTTAAATGATATTAAGTGCAAGTTAGTGGCACTTCCATACAGTAACAAAGGCTTGGTTTTTATCCCTCTTATTCACAGTCTATAAAATGTTTAATTTGGAAATACAAAATGAAATTAAAACACAAATTTATAGAATGTAATATTTGTACTTCAAAAATCATAGATACATATTTTGTAAAACTAAATAAAATAATTATTATTCATTATATTTTAAAATAAATAATAGAATTCAAGGAACATTTTTTTTAATAAAATAAGTGCATATTAAGCTGCTGCTGGATTTTCTCCGTCATTTTGATTTTCTCTGTAAATATGAACGTATATTAACACCAATAACAAACCAAATTACCTCAATTTAAAACAGATACCTACACTATTTTATTAACTGGGTTCTGATCATTTAGATGATCTAATTTGTTAATATATTCACAGTCTGGTTCAATTAAATTCAGATTGTTGTTCGCAGTAGTTTTTTCCATTTTCCATTGCCCGACTTTTCTTTTGGGGTATCTTCTTCGACCTGTTCCGTTCCGTCGATTTTCGTTTCTGGGTCTTCTCTTGGGATAAAAACCTAGTAGAGTTTCTTAACAATGCCTTAAAAAATTGTTGTGTTGCAGCCAGAGAACCCTGAAACCGCACTTATAACCTTTTTCAAAAAACACGTGATGATATTTTTAAAGGATAGGAACGGAATTTTTCCATCTTCCTTGCTCATCGAAGCGCCAGTCCATGAACATTGTACCAAAAAAAGACCATTGGAAAATAGCATCAACCAGCTCGTAGTAACATGTCCAACCTTCATCGCATCTAGTATTATTTTTTCCAAGCACGTACCCCATTTGGGAAATCTAAAATTTAATAGGTCATATTATTTCAATTTATTTTCAGATCCAATAAGCCTACCATTAAATTTGCATTTTCTTCAGTTTTTAGAACCTCATCTAATGATTTGGCCTCCTCAATGGTCGAAAATTTTTTAAAATTTTGCATGGAAAATTGCGCGCTTTTTGTTAAATCATTTAAATCATTCGGATGTTTCAGCCCAACTTTCACTAGTAGATCAATTTGCGTATATAATTTTAAAAATCCACTGTTGATATTTTGTTTGATTTCTTCCTGATTTTTGAAAATTGTTTTTTGATTTTCCAAAAGAAGAAACATAACTTCTGTGACATCCGTTGTCTCGTATTCGGATGTTTCGTTGGTATTTTCTCCCAAATCAAAGTTTTGCTCAGCGAGCGTGGTTGCTGGCATTGGGGATTTACCCACATTGTCAGGGTTGATTTCGGCTTCGATAACATTAATTTGCTCCGTTAATTTCGGTTTTACAGCGTTCACAACAGGTTCAGGAAGCCTAACGTTTCTGGTAATAAATCAAAGCTCGGTTGAGGTGAGCGTGTGGCGTAAGGAAGCTTAATTCTGTCTTTTCGTCGGCATACCGTGGTCCGTGATTACTATCACTAGCATCGAAATTGTCCTAAGTTGTCATGTTTTTAGATAAAAGTTCTTCTTCCATCTGCTCCGCAAACCTGGTGCCCTATTTGGGAATTCGTTTCCAATGACAATTCGATTCGAACGAAAAATTCGATTCGAATATGATTTGATATTTGTGAATTCGATCGTAAATAAAATTGTACACTGTGAAACAAAGAAAAGGGAAATATTATTTAAATGGTAATACCTATATAAAAATTACCAACCTTATGAAATTTGACGTTTAATCGTTTTCTTTGGCTTGATTAATACGAATGTGATTTTTTTCTGATTTATCAAAATATGGATTCAATTGCGTTATATTTTTTCGATGACAGTGATAGTGAAGAACATATTGTTTCACCACACTTACGATATAGATTACTTCGCGACAAATCAAACATTTTTGAACTACCAGATGCATTGTAAGTTAAAACATACGGGTGTAATTATATTTAGAATATTTTTAACATTTCAAATACTTTCAGGTTTATAAAGTTTTATAGGCTATCAAAAGATGCAGTCAAGTATCTATTAAGCGAAATAGATGAACATTTACCATTGCGAAGTAGATCAAGACCTCCAAATGTATTAAAATTAGCTGCAACGCTCCGGTTTTGTGGTCATGGTAGCTACCAGCAAAGCGTTGGTAATGATTTTGTAGTTGGATTATCGCAGCCATCAGTATCCGTCACGTTAAATGAAGTGCTGTTAGTATTGCAAGAAAAAGTTAGCCCCAAATGGGTTTCATTTCGGCAATCGAACCTAAACAAGCGAGAGGCAGCCAACCATTTTTATAATAAAACAGGATTTCCTGGCGTGATTGGTTGTGTGGATGGGACCCACATTAACATCATTAGACCAGCCGACGACGAACATTTGTATTTGTATCTGAATCGCAATAATGAACATTCTAATTGTTGGTTGCTCGGTAAGCACTAAAACTTATTCACGCCAATATTGTAATTTTTACCACAAAATTTTACTATTAGGTGACTCAGGGTATCCATTAGAGCCCTTTCTGATGACTCCATACAGAGCGACTAGGGAAGGCAGCAGAGAAGCAAACTTTAACAATATACATTTAAACACGAGAAATATAATCGAAAGGACTATAGGAATTATAAATCACGGTTTAGATGTCTGTTAGGTGCGAGAGAACTCCATTATAAGCCAAAAAAGGCTTCGCAAATAATAAACGTTTGTGCCACATTACACAATATTTGCCTTGAGTTTAGGGTTCCATTAGCAGAGAGCGTACTACAACTGAATGAAGGCATAGAAGTTGAAATAGATGCTTCCAGTGATGAACGGTCTTTAGCTAATCAAATTAGAAATAACATATTAAATTATATTACATAAATAATTTTAAATAAAAGTCGTTCTTATAAAAATTAAAAGTGTATTTCATTTCATTTATTTAAATAATTTCATTCTTTAATATCTAATAAAAAATTGTATTACAAAAATAATTTATTTCAAATACTTCTATTAACACCTAATCAAAAAGGTTATAATAAATATAAATGTTTTTAATTCCATAATTTCATTGTACACTATAGGTACATTGTTATCACATATGTTTTAGTAAATATAATGGCGATCACATTTTATTACAATTATGTGCTGTCAGAGCCTCTTGCACTAGCCTCTTGTAGATATAATTTCATTTTTTTTATTTCTAATTTTTCTACTTTAAGTTTCCGCTCTTCCATTCGATCCTTAGCCTCAATTTCACATTTTTTTTTATTATATTCTATTTTCATTTCTTTAAGTTTAATTTCTCGTTCCTTTAATAATAGCCTTTTCTTCTCCAAATCGTACTTCTTTTCATCAACACGTAACATACGTTTCATTATTTTGTTACTTTCAATTAAGGTTTCACTGATTCCCGATAATTTTGTAGTCATTGATCGATGGTACTCTTGTTGTTGCAAAATTTGATTTTCTAGTAATTTATTTCGTTGAGTTTGGTTTTGATGTGGTGACTGTATAATATGTTGGTGGGCATCATCCGATTCCGTTATATTAATATTTTCAGTTATCGCCGATATATTCGGTAAATTCAATTCTCCCTCACCAAGTGGTTCAGCGCCAGCTGTCCCATTTACAACTGCCCTTAAATTAATTATTCGAATAACAGTTTCCTCCACTGGAGAAAATGTGTGTATTCTCGTTGTACCACCATCGGTTGCTGTGATATTTTTTGTTTATTTTGTTTTAATTTTTTTTAAATATTATACTTATAGTCAGCCCACAATTTTTTCCAGCCGTCGGATGTTCTAATGGGTGGCCCATTACTATTTAGCCGCGATCCAATTTAGTCCCATAAACGTTTAGTTGAAATCCGTGCGTCAGATGTTGCATTGTATCCCCGTGCAAAATCGGGATGTTCTTCCATGAACGTCACGAGCCATATTATTGCATTGTTGTATTTTTTGCTGCCCTAAAATATAATATGTACATACATTAATAAATAGATGGTTTAATATTAGATTAATATGATATGATAGAGGCGTACAGGCCAGCCATAACGGCGATCCTAGGTACGTTACCATAATCCTGAAATATCCACAATCAAATAACAAATTATATCTGAATGCGAATAATATTTCAGCATCATGCGGGCCCAGGCCCTGCCTGCATCCTTAACAGATAAGGTTATTTAGGAAAGGATGTTAGTCACAGAAACAACTAGGGCGAACCGCAGCAAAGTCATTTTCTAACTACTTAAATATATTAAAATGTTAGTCTCAATTAAATTCACACTCTAGATTAGATTTTGTTAGTTTATTAATTTGGGTTAGTTGTGGTTGAGGTAAAGGATACTAATATTCATCATATGTATTCCGCATCAGTCATAAAAGACTGGTTAGGTTATTTAATTCACATCTACGGGTCATCTCATCATATGCTGTTTGTAACCTTATTTTTGCCCTATCTTTCCACCCAACACCATCTAACCGAGGGACTTCACGTTCGTAATGACTCGACAGCATTATCATACATATGATGACCTAAATATTCCGTTTATATTGTAAAAAAAAAATTAAATTTAAATTCGGTATTGTCATTTAGCTACCTATATTTAAACTCATCCAACTAAAAGCAGGGTTGATTTATATCTAACATTCACACAACTACACTAAAACATAACCTGAATTCAACCAGAAAGATCGTCGAAAAACAACATTCCATAGCAAAAGGTCTTTGTATCATTAACATATTTAATTGTATTGAGTTTATTCTCAAAGCGTAAGTAATTAAATAGACCCCCTGATCAAGAATGTTACAATCACGATCTTCCTTGACCTTCCGGTATGTTAAAAAAATAATGAATAAAATTAATAATAAAATAAATTGAATTATAATTGCCGACAACTTTATTGTTTAAAGTCAGGACTTTCGACAAAATTTCAATTTACAGCAGCCCTATTCCTGAATACGATACGAAAACGAAAATACAAAATTCATATTTGAATTGAATCAGATTCGTACGATTCTTATATGAAATTGAATATGAATCTTGTACATTCGTTTTCGTATCGTATTCAGGAATAGGGAAGCTAAAGAAACCACTAAAATATTATTTTCAATGTTTTCGAAATAGTAAACGGGATATCAAGAAAACGATCATTTTGTGCCTTTTGTTTGCTTGTACATAATGCCTATTATCGATGTGTGTAATGTGTATATACAAAATGCACAGAGAGAGCGAAGAGAACGCAAAAAGAAATAATTATATATAAACACTACGATACACACACAAACACTTCCAACTCTTTCTATTTAACTTATATTTATTTATTTTATCCCTTTTTCAACCAAGAAAACAAAAAAAATGACTCAATTTTAGTCCAACCCACACAAATGTGTGAGTAACAAACCATAGTATGTAACGGCGTTGTTGATAAAAAACTTCGCCCGACCCGAAGCAAAACCAACACAACTGTGTGTTAAGACACAGTTGTTGTTTTCGGACGAAAACAAGTTAAAAAGAATTCACAAATGTGTAAATTGGTTGAAAACACTCACAAAAATAAATTGATGACATGGTACCCTCGCCGAACCCGGACAACTGTGCTAGTAAAACACAAAAGGGATATACACCCACACACATACATAAATAAATACAGAATACACATTTAATATAAATAAAAATAAAAAAGGAAACTACTCTGAAGTTCTTATATGTATATACATATATACAGATTATAGAAAAATTAGAACGACATATACTTCGCGTAAATTATATCTCGTTATAAATTTTCAACTCGGTTTTTATGTATACATATATATAAACACACTATTTAAATAAAATCAAAATTTATATCGAACATATTATAAAATATTAATCAAAAAAAAACAATAAAATAACCATTCATTATAGAATAATTATGTGTATATAAAATCAAATAAATAAAGACTCATCCTTTGTTTCTGTCGGCAAGAATACAAAAAATCCATGTGCACATTTTACATGCTATACACGATTAGTTCACTTTATAATTATTATCACTAAACTTATTATAATTTATAATATAATTTATAATTACACTACATTTAAAATAAAAAGATAAAAAGATTTATTATTTAAATTTTATTTATTTTACGGAGAAAGACAAAACACGTCTTCATCTTTCGACGATCGCACGTCTTTTTTTTCATGGTTTAATATTAGATTAATATAAAACAAAAATAAATTATTTTATTTACATAATTTTATAATAGAAATACGTATTATTAAATTAATTTTTCGATTAAATTATTAAATTTTGTCTTAAAATAATTTCTTTTCTGCTTACATGTTATAGGTTTATGTCTTTTCCATTCGGCTTCGTCAACAAAATTAAAAACGTACTAAAATTCGTTCATGAACGTAAAAAAAATAGTCGAAAACGGATTGACAAATAAGGGAAATTTATTTTCTTTTCATTACATTAGTTTTCGTTTCCATGGTATTCGTTTTCGTTGAATAATTATACGTTTTCGAATTCACAAATACCGATTATTCGAACACATCGTTCTATTTCGAATTCCTGGCTTCCCAGTAGTTTTTGTCGGGTTGCAGAAATGGATCCTTCATAACCGAATTTCGTTTTCTCGTGCTCCAAGTTGCTGTTGGATACCAAAACACACCATTGCTTTCCAATGCTTCAGGTATAATTGTTAAAACAAATTTTTTTTTCGAAATTTCTTGTATGACTTTAAATGACATTTTACACCATAAAAACAAAATATGTGGTTGTAAATATAAACAGTTTATTTAAATAAACATTATACATGATAAAGAAATGAACCACTTCCAGCATAAAGTATAAATAATTACAATATTATCAACTTCTCGGTAATACATAACCTCACTTCTCTCGAATGGTTTTCTTAATTTTTTTTCATTAACATTACAATAAAATTAAACAGAAATATGAAACATTTTTAATGAGAAATGATTCATGTAATTCATTATTATTTATACTTAATTATTATTATTTTTTTTTATGTTTTAATCTATGCAATCTGTTCTGGGGCTGAAGCACTCCCAACTCTTTCGCAGTTCACTTTTACCGTCCTACTTTACGCATTGCTTGCCAAATCGAGGACGTACTACGGCTATAGGTCCGATTTACGTAGAACCATCTGCACATTGCATTGCTCCATGCCAGCTTATAGTGTTACGACTGTATGGTCGCAACGACGATTTTTTTTGTTATTTTATTCACCCCAGTTGTTGTCTTCGTTTCGCCCATCTTCTCTTATGTTTTTATTCACCTCTGTGTTTGTCTGTGAACGCACCCGCGACGTTTTGTTTTGTTCCCCATTGTGTGGTGGCGCGGAGGTGAAGAGAAGACGAGAGGGAGAGAACAATGCGCATCGAGTGTGTGCAAAGTAAAACGTTTTGGGAAAAATGTTTTTTCTTATATGTCTCTCTTTTGTACCAACGAAAAATTTGGTATAAAGGAGAGACAGAGAAGAGAGATTCATCTCTTCTAAAACGTTTTACGAGTTGTGCGGGGCTCGAATGTTTTGTATGATGAGATTCAAGTTTTGATTTTTGAAGACGTGGCACTGCGCGCTAGTTTTTGACAAATAGAGTCTGTCTTGAATTGTGTAGTGTAATAATTTTTTTCTTTTGGTGTTGATCCACTTTAAAGTAAATTTTTTTTTTATTCAAAATATACGCTTAAAAATATATACCGCTATATAGTATTAAATTAATAAACTATACATATATGTACTGTATAATAAAATAAAATAAAACATATTGTGTAAATAAAATCTAGAAATTGGAAAAAAGGGAATTTGGTGTTTTGAAAAGTGCATCTGTGTATCAAAATGGCGCACAAGATTTAAATTAATAAAATAAAATAAAAATTTTAGAACATTTTATACTAAAATAAAGAAGAGTAGTAAATTGTTATCAAGTAATTCATCATCTGAATTATATAGTCACGATAAACAGGGTGTCTCGAAAGTGGATGACACGAGTGTATATAATTCACTAGAAATTAGCATCGTTGGGTCAAACAATTTTTTTGTGTACATACGGTTTAGGCGATACAACGCACAACGGATTTTGGCGGCCAGTTGAGGCCAGGCTAATTCATCGGCGAGTGTGACGGGCGGCTAATTGTGGCTCGCCTCATATTTTATCGGTGGTCAATCGAGGCCGTACAAACGGCGAATTTCGGAGATAACAGCGGTATAATTAACGTGTGATTTGATCCATTTAATCTACGGCGGTAAGGCGCCTAACATTGACGGCTACCAACCGAGGCCTAATTAATTTGATTTTGGCGAGACAACGCCCTATATTTTTAGGTAGTGATGGGGGTGGTCCCTATATAACGGCGAAACAACAGTCACTATTATTCTACGGTTTATGGCAGAAGACGCCCACCCAGTTATTTGCAGGTGGCCAGTTGAGGCCACTTTATTTGCGGTTTTTGGCTAAAACAACCAACGTTATATTACGGTTTATCGGTGAGTCATCGGTGAACCAATTAGTTACGGGTGGCCAGGTGAGGCCACTCAATTTTATTGTGACACGTTTTGGTGGCCAGTTGAGGCCACTTTATTTACGAGTAAGGCGAGACAACGCCCAACATATTTTGGCGGCCGGTCGAGGCCAAAATATTTATCGGTCGCTCAAGGCCGCAACGGTGTAGGCGAGCCAACGCCCAATATACGGGAGTCTAGTGGAGGCCACATATTTTTGGGTTTTTCTTTACAACGGATTCGGCGGCCAGTTGAGGCCAGCCGTTTGGGTAGTGCGGAGTTTCCATCAGAATCCGGCAACGGGGTAGTCAACAAGGGACCCCGCAACGCATCTAACGGTAGCCAACCGGCTATTGTTGTTTTATTTTAGCTTACGGCGGAAGACGCCCAACGGTCCGGGTGGTGTACACCTGTGGCATGACGGCACCAAGGCCGCAACATTATTAGTTTATTTTAAGTAAGGTACGATTTTTTTTTATTATATTTTTGCTCAGTTTTATTTTATATTTTATATTCTTTACATTTCTATTATAAATTTAAATTTTTGTAATCGAGCGCCGCACGGCGGGTGCGCGCTCGATGCATATTGTTCTCTCTCTCTCTCTCGTTCCCTCCCTTTTCTTTTTTTTGGGGAAGTTGTTTCCTTTTGTTTTGTTGTGTTTTCTGTAAATTAAATGAAATATTAAATTTTTCGGTTAGGTGTGATGGGAGCGGAGACTCCCTCTGTGTCGGTTTAGTGTTTGCGGTCCCTTGGTGCCCGCATCCAATTCCGTAACCAGGGCTCGACCCCGTTTGAATTCGGATGGATGCGCGCACCAAGGCACCTCTTCCGTTATCATTTTTTTAAAATTTATTTATTATTTGATTATCTGCTGTTCGTTCCTCAGGTTCCGGCCGACGAATTTTGGCGAAACATCCGGGTATATTTTATTATTATTATTTGCGTTTTATTTAAATTTCTGTATGATCACATGCATGCCTCAAACCCCACGACCCTTCGCACTTCTCCCTGAGAACGTAGCCGGCAAAAATCACCGTGGAGGCCTCTGCATGCGTTTAGTGATATCTGCAGGTTGGCAGTAGCCAGCCTGTAACAATAGTCCTATAGTACTGACATGGAAGATGGGTCGGCCCATGAGTTGGGCACTCCGACAGGGGGTCATAGCTGTGTTCATTACCATCATCGATCGTAATCAAATGATGAAAAAACCCTTTTGCATCCTGCCCCTATCGGGATTCGAACCCGGTACCTCCCGATCCAAACGCCAAAGCTTTAACCACTGTGCCGTTTGGTCGGTATACTTAATTATATTCATACCTTGTATTTTTGCATTTTGCTTGCTCTCGAATTCGATTGATACTTACCCAAATGTCAAAATATCAAAACGATGTGAACTGGGCTGTATTTAGTGCTTATACGTAGTATAAGAGTATGTAGCTCTAAATAAACATCAATTAGGTATACGAGGGCAAATCAAAAAGTCTTGCAATATCATATGAAAAAAAAGAGTGAGTGAGACAGCAATATTTTTATTTTTCGACATAATCTCCTTTAAGGTTTATACATTTGTCACATCGATCAATTAACTTGCCTAAACCCTCTAAAAAAAAAAGATTTCTTTTGTTCCATAAAATATTCATTTACAACAGACTGTACTTCATAGTCACTGGAAAATTTCCGGCCCCTTAGTGTTTTTTTCAAATTGGGAAACAGAAAGTAGTCACTGGATGCCAAGTCTGGACTGTACGGTGGATGCGGAATTTCCACAAAGCCGCAGTCCTTTAATGCAGCTTGAGCAATATTAGCATTGTGCACTGGTGCATTGTCGTGAAGAAACAAGATTTTTTTCCTAACTTTCCTTGGCCGTTTTTCCCGGATCGATTTTTTCAATTTTCGCAAAACCTCTGCGTAATATATGCCTGTGATTGTGGTTTTCGGTAGCATATAATCGATTATCAAAATTCTTTCAGCATCCCAAAAAATTGTTGCCAAAACCTTACCAGCAGACGGTTGAGTTTTGAATTTCTTTGGTGGTGGTTCACTACGTTTAATCCACTGCATCGATTCTTGTTTGGATTCCGGATCCCAGTGATGAAGCCATGTTTCATCGCCTGTTATTATGGTATCCAAGAAATTTTCTGGTTCTTCTTTGTGCATATCTAAAATCGCCTTTGAAGTTTGAATACGCATTTTTTTTTGTTCTTCATTCAACAAACGCGGAACCCATCGCGCACTTACTTTCGACATGTGAAGGTGGTCATGTAATATAGTATATGTGGTACCATATGAAAGAGAAAGTCTCCACGCTAACCGCGGAACAGAAATACGCCGATCCTTCAATACAATAGATTCGGCCAAAATTACGTTTTCATGGCTAATAGCATCTGCTGGCCGACCCGAGCGGTTGTCGTCTTCTAATTACTCCCGACCACTTTTGAATAATTTTACCCACCTTGTTACTGTGGCATATGATGGTGCAGATTTGCCGTAAACTTTTGATATGTAGTTGAATATATAAATTGCATTTCATCAATCTTTACTGAAAAATTTAATAACGGTGCGATATTCAATTTCATTCATTTTAAGAAAAATTCAAAACACGTGTTACTAAATTGACAAAAACAAACGAACTGTAAAATTTACATCGAAATGTTCTTCTAGAAGTTTCATCGCGACAAAAAATGGGTTTGAAAAATATATTGTTGTCTCACTCACTCTTTTTTTTCATATGATATTGCAAGACTTTTTGATATACCCTCGTATTCTAAAGCGACAAGATTACAACGACAAACCAATGCCTCCTAAACTACAGGCCTCTTACTACTTACATTTTTTGCACATGACGTCAATTTATAACTAAACCGAGACTGCGCAATAATAATATTAAGATATTTACAGTATCAAAACAACTAGAGAAAGCAACAACAACGTAGACATAGCGTGTCGTCATCATTTGGTGTATGCGGCCTGTAGTTTAGGAGGCATTGGATAAACCAATAGAGTTGTTAGCTGTTAAAAAGAGTATTTTTATTCACTTTTGCTCTACAGTAGACTTACTATGGTACAAAATAATCTGTAATAGAGTTAATAGTTCTATAATAGGGTAGTATGAAAATAGTAGCTCTTTATCAATTTAATTAGTGATCAGCACCATTTGCAAAACAATATACACATGAAAGTTCGCCATAAGAGAAATAATACTTTTGAATAATATTGTAAAAGTTTTTGTTTTTATTATTTTAATTTTCAGATGATTTCATTAATAATGATATGCATTCTAAAATAATATATTTGAATATGAATATTTTTTTTAGTGTAAAAACGCTTAGGAAACTGTGAATGGGTTTTATAGTTTGTGCATTTTATTTCATTGTTTATGATTTAAATATAAACAGTTTTCAAGGCGCATTAAAATTTGGCCAACTATCTTAAATAGATATTTAAAAACATAATATTTCCTATTATTAATGTTAAATTTATTTAATTTTATCAAATTAATTTGACATAAAACGAGAACACAAAACTCACTTTTAAAAAATTTAGTCAGGCATCCTGGCAGAAATTTGACCACAATATATTATATAAATATTTATTATATTAATACGCTTAATTTTTTCAAACTCAACCCTAAAATGATCCCTAAACATGATCCGATCCGTTTAAATTGTTCAGGGTAGGTCGACATAAATATAGCGGTGTGCCTTTGCTAGAAAAATCGGAAAAATTTCACTGGGAAGTACCTGAAACGGGTACCTCAGGTGTTTTCAGCAAAATTTTGTCACGACGCCAGAATGCCATGACAAAAGATGTTTATATTGAATCTATGATCATGCGCATTACACCGTGACAATGACAAAATTTATTAAAATTGCCGATGTTTTTGTGATGACACACTGTGATGACAAAATGAGTAGAAAATTTGTAATTGAATCGCAATTAAACAAAACAGAGAACATAAAATGATTTTACATACATTTTGGTGTTATTAGTTGTGAGTGTAAAAATACAATTTTGTCATGACACTCTATCTATTCAAGATTTAAAAATTAACCACGTAGGGGGAAGTGGGGCTATTTTAAGCGCGGGGTAAAAATAAACAGACAAATATCTCTCGATCTAACCGTATGAGAGGAGAGAGAGACAAAACAAGGAATAACGGTAATAATAATATTATCTTTATGCTAAAAAAAATGATTTCGATATTCAGTTTCAGTTTGGATTTACAGGTGTAAATATGTTTTTGACAAACAAAAGTAATTTTTTTGGTGTTTCAAAAATTTTTATTTGTCGATTTATATCTGTTACAGGTATTTAATTGTTTATGGCATTATTATCTATATGACATTTACTGTTTTGTTATGAATTAAAGTTGTAATTATGATATGCATTACACATATTTTTTGACTGCCACTAAAAAAAATGACACGGCGCTAAATTAAGCATTTAGCATGGAGTAAAAATAAACATGCTTATTTTAATCCCCAGACATTATAGTTAAATTGTATATACAAACACTATAATTTATGTGAATAACTAAACTTGAATTAAACATCTTTGAGAGATTTTTTAATAAGTCGATTCGGAGAACTACTTTAAAATATTTAATTAATCATAACGCTCTGCGGGTAACATAACAAAGTGGATAAAGTTAGCCAAAAAATTATCCACTGATGCAACAAGAGGATTCGGGAAATGAGAGTGAAGATAATTTAACGAATTCAAAGTCGGCCCATCACAAACAGGTAAAAAGACAGGTTCCATAAATAAATAAACAGGTTCCGGAAAATTTCGTAAATCAAATTTTCGGTCCCTTTAAAAGCGCTCTTTAGGTTGCATTCAACGATTATTTGCTAACACATCCAGGAAAATTAATAACGATCTACGATATTTCTCAACTTCTCAGACCTTTTAGTCGATAATGACGGTATTGAAACTGAAGATTTTGTATTAGTAAATTCTGAGCAGCCTAAAGAAAGCCAGTTTTTATATTGCTAAAATGGAACGTGTATTCAATATTTACGATTTTGTTGATAAATTTTTAAGAAAGCATAATAATTATTATGTTTTTCCAATAAATGATGACATAACGCAGATCAATAGAAGTGATATTGTCGCAAAATTACCCGTGCCAACTCAAATACCTCTACGAATTAAGGGATACTACAACTTTAATACGCTAATTTATAAGATTAGGTAGCATAACCAATGGAATATTAGATTTTTTTTTATATTTTGCACTGAAACTGTTGTATTTTTTATTTGTGACATTAATTTTATGAATAAATTGGTTTGCATGAAGAAAAACTGCAATTTTTTAACCTGTTTATTTTTACCCCATAGAAAAAGTTCTTATGCTTACACTTACCCTACTATAGGAGTAAAAGTAAGCGGACAACATGTTTTTTTGGTAATCAGTTCTTTGAGTACATCAAAAGCATTTTGTTTGCGACTTTTGGCTTATTCCATAGGCAAAACTCTAACAAATAGTATGTATATTGCAATATACGTAATATTGAATCTGTTAAGCCGTTGTTATGGAAATTATGAAAAATGCTTACTTTAGCCCCACCTTTAGCCCCAATATATTCTCCCTATATGAATTTACTTTATTTTTGATAAAAGTGCATCAAATTTACATCTTAAAAAATCTTCTTAATTATTTCTTAACCTAAATTTCAATAAAATGTATTCACGTGACTGATTATTCAGTCGAAGGTCAGCTTCTATCTATCTTCTATCTATCTATTATATTAATATTCTTAATTTTTTTCATACTCAACCCTTAAATGACCCCTAAACATGATCCGATCCGTTAGATTTTTTCAGGGTAGGTCGACATAAATATTGTGCTGTGCGTGGGCTAGAAAAATCGGAAAAATTCCACCGGAAAGTACCCGAAATGGGTACATCAGGTGGTTTCAGAAAATTTCCAAGTTTTTGTGCGCGTAAAATCTTGCAACATTTGAGAATTTTACGGGACGACCAAAAAGCAAATTTTTTTGTTCTAATTAGTGGCACGCGATTCAAATTCAAAGTTGTAAAACAGTTGGTACGCGATTCAGATTCGAAGTTGCAACACTGTCGGCGCGCGAATCAATTTCAAAGTTGCTTAATGGTTGACGCGCGATTTAAATTCAAAGTTAATCATGCCATGAGCAGAGCTCACAATCATAGACGGGTAGTGGGTGTTCCATTAGCTGGGAAAATCATCCTCATGTGTGGTGACTACCTGAAGGCGGGACGCACGCGAACTTGCGAATCGACCATCAAGTTGAACCCGTTTTGGAAATTGATAAATAAGTTTACACGCACCAAGAACATGGAATGTGAGGTGCTGACTGGCTTCTGAAAAGGCGAGCGTGTTCTCATCCCACGCATTAAGCTCTCACCCTCGGAAGGCATCTTCTCATTTAAAATATATCGCCTTCAATTTCCGGTTCAGCTCGCGTTCGCCATAACCTTCAACAAGAGTCAGGGTTAAATCTTGAAGAAGGTAGGAGTGTACTTGCCGGCCCCCGTATTTACGCATGATCAGATGTATGTGACCTTTTCACGATGCCGCTCATTTCACAGGCTCAAGGTTTTTATCGTTGAGACAAGCGATCAATCAGCTGATCGGGATGGGCACATCACAACAAAGAATGTATTTTATTATCTAACTTCTACTACTATTTTATTATCCTTTTGTACATTTCTTATGAAATATTTAGATTAAAGTTTGCCTCAGCAATTGTGTACTTTTCCCTTTTGAGATTTTAATATTTAGTTTGGGTGCGTAAGTGATCACGTGATCCCAAGCGCGCGCTTCCTGTTTGAGATATGAATATTTGACTTGACACGTAAGTCATAATGCTGTGTACATTTGAGCGAGTGCTTGCCGTTTAAGATTTAAAAATTAACCACGTATATGAATTTACTTTATTTTTGATAAGCGCATCAAATTTACATCTTAAAAAATTTTCTTAATCATTTCTTAACCAAAAATTCAAAAAAATATTTTGAAGTGACTGATTATTCAGTCAAAGGTCAGCTAGTATACTTAAATATAGAAATTGTCCCAAACATATTTTTAATAAGCATCTAACTGTACTCTTCTGAAGGCAAGAGCTTTATTAAAAGTAAAGATTATACTTTACAAAAACATAAAGCTCTATAACAAGGGCTCTAAAAGACTTTCTGATTTTGCTAAAATAACACTAATAAGCTTTAAACAAGCTAATATATCGATCGTATAAAAGGAAAAATATTGCTCTAAAAGTAGCTGAAATTGCTCGAAATACGTTTTAAATGAGTTCCAGAAGCGCTGCTAGAACATTATTGATTGCTAACGGCTTTAAAATATAGCTTTATAAGCGCTTCTAGAATTTATTTAGAGCCTGAATTGTCACCTGAGAGTTACAGTTTTGATTATTTTGGAATTATTGTGATCGATTTGGTGGCCCAAATGATTGATTATGTGTTCGACTACAGGTGATTTGTGGTTCTCGTTATTTCTTACAGCTCAAACCTTTTATGTGGTATATTTTCAGATTAATCTTCATGAGAACACATAAATACCGATCGGATTGGAATCAGGTAACTGAGATGGCCAATCTTTTGAGTTTAAATTTCGAACAGAGTATGCTATGGTGTTTTGGATCGTTGTCTTTTTGCATGATCCAGTTAGAGTTCCCCGCTTCAAACCATTTAAGGACAGATGGTAACAAACCTCGTGAATAAATTTTAGTCATGAAAAATGCGTTTAGTCTCCGGGTGGAAACGATCTATTAACCAAAAACTTCCTTGGTGAAGCACCCCCATACATAGAGCGGGCGAGTGCTTCACAGTTCGGACAATTCTTTTTTTTTTTGCTTAGTTGACCACAGATTTTAACATTAAAACTCCCAAAGAATGACTCATCGGTAAACACAATATTCGTAAAATTTTTGTTTTTATGTTCATTCGCCCACTGTATAGTCGCTTTTCCATGTATTTTCGTGTTACCAGTGGTTTGACTAAAGTATTTCCATATGCGTAACCATGTTCCATAATTCTATTTCGTATGGTTGTTTTTTGGTATAACAATATTCTTTTTCGCCAATTTTCCGACAGCTGCATCCAGCGTAATCGAAGAATTTTCAGCAAATAACTGTATATGATGGCCTCATCCTCCTTTTTTGCAGTGGTTTGGATTTTGCCTCTATCTGGCAAATCGTCAACATTTATATATATTGAATACTGTGTAATCTTCTTCTGTAAAAATGTTTTCGACTTTTTTATAAGCTGCTCTTGCAACTGATATTTTTGATCCTTTCGGATGTGCACTTGAAAATACCGCGTTAAATCGGTTTTGATAAATCGCACTCATTTCTTTCATCCGCTAAACAGTTGCAGTTGAAATAATGTTTGTTTTAGAGCGGAGGAGTCATAGGAGTCACATTTGTTGAAAATGTTAGTTTTAACCGTCATATAGATAATTGTATTGCTAAAGCTAACTCCATGTTTGGCTTTGTCAAGCGGTGGGCTGGGGAATTCACAGATATACATACTATACGCACATTATATTACGCTTATGTAAGATCGCAAGTAGAGTATGCTGTAACGGTTTGGAGCTCCTCTTACGCTGTGCACATGAACAGAATCGAAAACATACAAAAACAAATTCTTATATTCCTGTTGAAGAAAACTGGCTAGAATTATGATTACAACATACCAATCTACGAAAATGTGGCTCGTTTCCTTACTCTTCAAGATGCAAAGAATATAACACGTGCACGCTTGAAAACAGGCGTCTACTTCTGGATGCCGCTTTTATCGGAAATGTCTTTCTCGGCCACATTGATTCATCCTTCATTCTGAAAAACATATCCATAAATGTCCCAAGCAGGACTTTGCGTAATCATCAATTTTTGGCGCTTGAACACCATGCAACCAACTATGGCGACAACAATCCCATTAATCGATCTGCAAAATCTTTCAATGCCGTAATTGATCAATTTGAATTTAATTTATCAAAAACCAGTTTTAAAAAAAAAGTTAAAATCGTATTTTCTAAATTTTTAATCAGTCCTTTGACAGTTTCATATTACAAGTACTAATTGTTAATTTAAATAATTGTTTTATTTATAATTCTTATTTATTTACAATCTAAGTGTGAATAGATTAATTTTTTTTATTTTCTATTTTTAAAATTCTATTTTTAGATTTAATTTTTTTTTCTCTTTTTTGTTAATATATTTTATATTTTACTTTTGTTAACTTGAAATCATAATTGCAAGGTACTAAATCGATTTCCTTTAATATTTAAATAAATAAATAAATAGAGCGTCCAAGGGGAATCAATTGAAAACCGATTTAAGCCCCGCCCATACTTGTTTTTATAGTTTTAAGTACAGTTATGCCATACACGCTCTTGTTGAACCTACTGTATATAACATTTCTAGATTTCAACATTGGTGTATTTCATGAATTTGTTCTTACTGGCCCTCAGTTTTTTCAAATTGCTCCTTAAAATGATATTTTGTGTATGGAAGTCTGGTCTCTTCCGTACTAAATTTTTTAAAAAGACAGATAGATGCCCACATTAGTAGGAGTACGATTGAGCCAAATAGGCTATCGAAATCCCAACATGCATATTGCAAGGGGAGATCTTTGAAAACTGCTCTCCAGTCCCTTATTGCTCCCATCGAAAAATCCTTTGAACAGAAACAATACTTCATGATAACTTTTCTGTATATAATAGAGGCCTTTTAAAACGTCAGGCCAGAGGTAATCACGCAAGCACTCTCCTCGTTGTGCGTTTACGAGTCACTCAGGGGGTGGGTAGATCAAATGCTTAAACGTAGTAGTATGATATTGCGATTGGCATTTTCTTTCAATTTCCTTGCACCATAAGAGAGAGGACGCATGCAAAGTGCGCTTGGCATTCTCTTCAATATGGCTAACAATTGTGGTTTGTATTCTGCAGGAAATACAAACATCCTCAGATTGAACCCCCTTTCTTAAATGATATTTATGAGAGAGGTTTAGGACTGATATTCCCACCATAAAGGACTGTTTGAGCGAAACATTTCTGAATAGTGAAGGTGTTAATTTCTTTACTGATGGATGGGGAGGTTGGGGTTTTGTGATGAATTACATGAAAACCAGCGTTTTGAGACATACTTAAATTAACTTACTTTCTTAATGAACACTCAAATCATATTTCTTTACGCCGAAAGTAGCTCAGAATTTCTCTCATCTAAAAGTAAAAGAACAACGAAAGCAACAAGGTCTATAAGTATCTCATGGGTATAAGTAGGCAGATCTGGCCAAAACTAGACCCTCGTTGAAGCCTAACAGAAAAAATTCTAAATATTCCTTGTTATCGCTTGAAGCACATACCCTTAATTGGCCATTTTCTGGAGCCTCTTTTTAAATTCAATATTCATTATATTTCCGAATCCGGGTTGCTAGTTATATTCGAAACCAATTTTCAACTTACAAGGCAATGCTCACCCAATTGGTCAAAAAATATTTAATTCCATTTGAATTAGCAATTATTACGGCATGTGCTTTTTACAATTCAAGTTGGCCATTTTTTATCACACAAACCGCTTTTTATCAATAATTGAGCTTAACTTGAAAATGGAAATTTTCATCATACAAACCAAAGTTCATCCCCATTGAGCACAAAATATAGCAATTTTATTAAAGCACGTTCCGAAGACATATTCGGTTCCCAAGTGTATCACACATGTTCCATCCAATGCGGTTGAGAAATGGATTGATTTTATTTTACCTTGTTCCGTTCATTTTGGCTATTTTCAACGAGCAAGAGCTGTATACATTGTAAAAACAGAGTTTTTGAACTGGCTAAGTAATTGAAAAAAAAAAAAATATTGAAATCCGGTATTTTGAGATAGGAATATCCGGGATTTTTGATTTCTCACACTAAAATACACTCACAGCAATCGTATTTTGTATACACAAAATAGGAATCGAATTGTTGTTTCGAGGCTGTCCGATTGGATTCGTTGTCCTCTATTATTTTGGATTAAAATAACAAAATTGTTTCTTGCAAGCAATGGCTGTTTAGGATTATTTTCTTATGCTTAAACACTGTAACTGAATATCCATATAGAAGGCATATGGTTCTTCTTTTCCTTTGGTAGTACATAAAATCAACTTTCGTTATCAACTCTCGAAAGGAAGGTCATTCGCTCCATCTTTGGTCCAATTAAAGTCGCGAACAACGAATATCGGATTCGCATGAACCACGAGATAAAGCAAATTCTTGGAGGTTGCGATATTATCGGATTCATCAAATCCAATCGAGTAAGATGGCTCGGCCACGTTGTAAGGTCCCCACAACAACAGATGACCAATAAAGTGTTCCATCAACAACCAGCCGGTGTGCGTCGTAGAGGAAGACCCCGACTGCTCTGGCGTGACGACGTCGAACAAGATCTACAGGCACTAGGATGTCGAAACTGGAGGTCGAGAGCGATGGACCGAGACGGCTGGAGGACCATAGTGCGGGCGGCAAAATCCCTTCATGGGATGTGAAGCTAGAGAGAGAGAGAGAGAGAGAGAGAGAGTACATAAAATGAGGTAGTGGCATAAAAAATTTGTTGTTTTCGCATTATGATTATTTAAAATGGCCATGAGTCATATTTAAATGTATAAAATGTTAGCTGTTGTCAATTCAACCACCTTTGAGACTTCATTAGCAACATCATCCGCATATATACAACCGTAGTAATAGCTCATTAATAACTAATCTACAAAAGATATATAGCATCCCACCTGAAGTATCCATTCATAAAGACGATCTTGGAATGTTCCTGATACTCATGCGAGTTCTCTGTAGAGAAAATAATGGAGTCAAAAGCAGTTTCCATATATTCCCCCTTACAATACCTGACTTCAAGTTCTGAAACATTTTCGTCTAGATCGAGCTTCTGAATAGAGCTGCGTTGTATTTTCCCGAAATGTTTAGGAGAAAACAGATGAATCTAATAGATCTGAGCCTCCTGGGGTATAACTATAAACGTTGCTCCGCTCCATTTTCTATGAATGGTACAAAATTCCTTGCTGGTTTAAATATAGCTTCCAGCCATAAGTGGTTCATATCACAGGATTTTGTTCCTGATTATTATTTGACTTACGACGCCCGGGGCAACCCTAGTGATTTTTGTGGTACGATTTCGAAGAAGCTGGGAAAGTTATTTTACATTAGCAGCTTTAACGATATCCACTATTTCTGGGACTTGTAGCTTTTCGTAGTCTCCTCTCCTCGTCTTGAAGATCTCATTAGCTGAAAGTTAATCTTACCAAAGAACAGTTGTAGTGGGTGCATTGACATTAGCTCTGTAAAGAAATGCTAACTTGAGTATCACCACTCGACCACGGTATGGTTCAAGAAGTTGTGTGATTTTAAAAGTTTTATGGGTATCTTCTAGAATCAATGGTAAGTGTAAAATTTAATTTTAGAGTATAAAAATTTTATGCACAACATGTTTTCGCGTTCGCCAACCTGCTTGCATGAACATCATGCTTACTGAAATCATAGCCAATTTGATTTGAAAACATTTTGCCAACGGTTGAGTGACCTGAAAGCGCCCATTGTATATCGAATAATTTCGGAGACAAATTGAATTGGGGGGGAATTGTTTGAACTTTCCAAAAAATAAAATAACGATAAATGAAAATATTTTTCCTCGTTCGTACATAGTAGTTGTTAAACCAATTATTTCATTTTTCCCCATATAAATTGCTCTTCAACTTTCACCTGTCTATCACAGACGTATTTAGACATCCTAAATTGTATCTTAAATCGAATCTTTTATTTTTATACAAATCAAATTTTTTGGATAAATTCCATTCTTCAAATTCCAAACACAAAACATTCTATGATAACGCTTAATACATGTATTTATGTATGTAAGTAACACAAATTCAATAAATTCCCTCAAGTGAAATTTGAAAAATTGATATTTTCATTTCGACGAAACCTACACATCAAAAAAAAAAAAAAAAAAAGATTGACACAAATTTATTTGGTTTTTCTGTCGAATCGAAACGAAATTGAATTGTTTCGCATCTACGAAATATGGATTTCCGATTAAGATGAGTGTTTTTCTCAAAAATCGTTTCGCCTAGAAAATTTATGTAAATCTCATTCTCGTGTTATGACTGTGCGGCTCAAAAGTTTATTTTGCTCGGCATAATACAAAATTTAATTAAAATACCGTTACACCACCATTAATCATACTATTATTGAAGCTTACAATAATCAATCTGTGTCGTACGCTTTTGCAAAACAAAATTTGTAGCGACTTGTGAATCGCAATTCTCGCTTCTGGTCGAGATAGTTGGAAAACTGTGTACGCATAAAGTTTTGTTAATTTAAATACATTTTTAAAAAAATAACTAATTTGTTATAAACTTTTTTGTTTATAAAATCTGAGTAATTAATTAAATAGAGAGCTATTCAACTTTTTTATTAACTACCGACCGCCCACATCATACATAACTTTCTACATATGTATATGATTTAATATACTCTCTGTACTGTATAATTGTTCAGCTGAGTCAAAGAACATTACAAAAAAAAATTCGCTTTTCCCTATAAAACACAAATTTTTATTCGATTAAAAGTTTTTCGTCGTGGAGCTTTTTGTAAGTACCATTTGTGTAGCATAAATTCACCTAATTGGAATTGGAGTACCACAACTAATTGTTAAACTGTTTTTCCACTGAATCCTGCACGCTAGTTTTCGATATGATGTTAGTTTCGAAGTTGGCCCAAACAAAATTTTTGAAATTTAAATTTTTAGTATTTGAGTCGTTTATTATACAAATCTATACTCATCGGTTGGAACACTGGATTATTGATCATGCAGAGACAATTATTTTAATTGTTTAAAATACCATATAGGGTAAAACCCCAATAGCAGGCACTTTTTAACACCTATGTTATAACGAAAGGACTAACTATGGAACATATGAGGGTCAAATTAATCAATTATGATAAAAAAATGCCTATCAAATACTTAACAAAAAAAATAACAAATTTTCTCATATACGTATACGCGATATAAATGTATTGGTTAGTTATTTCCCTAAATGTTGATCTTAGGTAACAAAGAAAAAAATTGAGTACAATTAGGCGAATTAAAATAAAAATATGCAATACAATCGAAACATTGATATAAAAAATAGAAAACAATTAGGCGAATACAAATAAAATTCTGTAACACAATCAGCTGCGTTGAATGAAAAATAAATAATATGAAAATAATCGAGTTGAGTTCACGATAGTTTTTCCGAATTTGCCCAATTTAAAATTAAAAAATTAATTTTTTTTAATTAAATAAATTAGATTTAATAATCCTATAAGTATAAACGAAAAAATCCATCATAAAAGTTGTATAGTTTTCTTGTAATATCGCTGTTCTGCATAGTTCTGAACTATGTTATACATACATAGATTACTATTAAATCTAAATTATTAAATTTAAAAATAAATAAATTTTGTGTTTGAATGGTGTTTGAAATTAAAGCTATCGCGAACGCAACTCGATTACTTTCAGAAAAACGTAGCTAATCAAAACATTCATTTGGAAGTAAGGCTTTAATGTGCTGAATATGCGCAACGTAAAAATAAAACCGTGTTTGTAAGTTAAAACATAACATACTCGTAGTCTAAAGTATAAAAATGCTAAATGGTCGGTCCCATATACTAAATGTCAAAAATGCTAACTGGTTAGTTCATATGAATAAAAAGCATGAACAATTTTGTTCTACACAAGTCAAGTCTCACATATAGAAATGGTTTTTTATGATGTCCTTGGTATGTACTTTAATATAAAAATGCCAATTGGTCGGTCCCTGGGGTCGGTCATATGAATAACAAGCAATAACTGCAACAGTTGTTGAATGAAACTTCAATGAACAATTTTGTTCTACAGAAGTCAAAAGTCCCATATAAAGACATAGTTTTTTATAATGTCCTTGGTATGTACTTTAATATAAAAATGCCAAATGGTCGGTCCCTGGGGTCGGTCATATGAATAACAAGCAATAACTGCAACAGTTGTTGAATGAAACTTCAATGAAAAATTTTGTTCTACAGAAGTCAAAAGTCCCATATACAGACATGGTTTTTTATAATGGCCGTGGTATGTACTTTAATACAAAAATGCCAAATGAATAACAAGCAATAACTGAACTAGTTGTTGCACGAAACTTCAATGAACAGCCTTCAATATCAAGTGGCTCCTTCAAAATCGATTCACGTTTGAGAACGAAGATTTACACAAGATAACTATTTATTTTACTTGCGCATTTGATGCCATTGATAAAATTTTATACATAAACGGAATTGATTCAGTCAGTTTACGAAATGTGTTCAGTGGATTCAAGCAAAACGAATTTTTACAATTTATTTATAATTATACTAATTCTAATACTCTCAATTCAAATTCGTATAAAATTCGGAGATTAATTTTATTAAAATATTTGAAAATAAAAGTTTCTGGGCCAGTTAATGTGGACGCCTCTACCAATGTCGGGCAATTGATGGAGTATTTATTACCATAATTAATGAAAATTGAATTTAAATACAACACTGTAATTGACAAAGGGTTCTTTAATTTACCCGTAGATTTAAGGAATTTCCATGAAATGCATTTAAACAATTTTCAAAGCAGAATTTTTTTTCCAAATTTAAGTTGTTCAACGTGCAATAAAAAAATTGCAAAAAACGAATATTTGCAAAATTTGGGAATGTAGTAGTCGATGTTCAGCGACTTGATGTCAGTCAAGCATATAAAATTGAATTGAAATCAATTCAAAACGAGTTGTTACTACCCGATCAAAATTATAGAATTAAAGGTATAATTCATTAAGAAATGGCTTCAAAACACTATTAAAACTACAAAAAGAGACAAAATGGATATTGGGAGGTTCACGACGACCTACAAAAATTTATTACCACTACATCAGGCAATACAGCTGTAAATCCCAGTATGCTAGTTTATGTAAAACTTTAAAAAATTAAGAAATGTTATAACAAAACTTTAACACTGTTTTGCAAGTTGCCTTTTATTTACTTAACAAAAGAATAATACACGACAGCCAAATTAAAAATTGTTCATTGAAGTTTCGTTCAACAACTGTTGCAGTTATTGCTTGTTATTCATATGACCGACCCTAGGGACCGACCATTTGGCATTTTTATATTAAAGTACATACCAAGGACATTATAAAAAACCATGTCTATATATGGGACTTTTGACCTCTGTAGAACAAAATTTTTCATTGAAGTTTCGGGCAACAACTGTTGCAGTTATTGCTTGTTATTCATATGACCGACCCCAGGGACCGACCATTTTGCATTTTTGTATTAAAGTGCATACTAAGGCAATCATAAAAAACCATGTCTATATATGGGACTTTTGACTTCTGTAGAACAAAATTTTTCATTGAAGTTTCGGGCAACAACTGTTGCAGTTATTGCTTGTTATTCATATGACCGAACCCAGGGACCGACCATTTGACATTTTTGTATTAAAGGACACATCAAGCCCATCATAAAAATCCATGTCTATATATGGGACTTTTGACTTCTGTAGAACAAAATTTTTCATTGTAGTTTCGTGCAACAACTGTTGCAGTTATTGCTTGTTATTCATATGACCGACCCCAGGGACCGACCATTTGACAGTTTTGTATTAAAGAACATACCAAGGACATTATAAAAAACCATTTCTATATATGGGACTTTTGACTTCTGTAGAACAAAATTTTTCATTGAAGTTTCGGACAACAACTGTGGCAGTTATTGCTTGTTATTCATATGACCGACCCCAGGGACGGACCATTTGGCATTTTTATATTAAAGTACATACCAAGGCCATTATAAAAAACCATGTCTGTATATGGGACTTTTGACTTCTGTAGAACAAAATTTTTCATTGAAGTTTCGTGCAACAACTGTTGCAGTTATTGCTTCTTATTCATATGACCGACCCCAGGGACCGACCATTTGGCATTTTTATATTAAAGTACATACCAAGCCCATTATAAAAAACCATATCTTTATGTGGGACTTTTGACTTCTGTAGAACAAAATTTTTCATTAGAGTTTCGGGCAACAACTGTTGCAGTTAATGCTTGTTATTCATATGACCGACCCCAGGGACCGACCATTTGGCATTTTTGTATTAAAGTACTAATGCTATCATATAAAATTATATTTTTATATATGGCACTATTTACTGAATTAATTTTAATTATTAATTTATTTTTATCCCGCAGCAATTGTTGCCAGTATTCCTCCTACATGTATACTATTTGTATATTCGCACACATGTATATATTTTGTTATTTGGTAGAAATTTGACTTCGGTCATTTTGATTACAAAGAGTGTTTGATTACAAAGTTTTGTGTTATTTCCTACAATGATATTCAAATATCCATGCTTAAAATTTATTTAAAGCGTAATGCAGGAGAAAAGCTGCTGGCTAATTTGGATGCCACCAGTGGCTTGGTGAAACCACCCGACAACAACCTGTCTACCATTTTGTATTATGCATTAGTAATACCGATTAAACTAAAGAACTTAAACAACGAACTTGGCTTATTTTTGAGTCGATAGTAACCAACTGCAGCTTCGCTGATTTATTTAATCACGTCGGTTATACAACTCGCCGGATTGACTGCGGCGGGAGTATCATTCGGTTTTAACTTTTTTCATATTACAGAAAACGACGAATCAAAAGAGAACGAATGATGATAATGCAGTTCCAAAAATACGTATTATAGAATCCGCGAGTGATAGGCACTCCATATAAAATCTGTCATTTCAAATCCTCATTAAATTCAATGCGGATACTGTGCTGTGTTAGTTTAATTTTTTTAATTTTAATATTTGCAATGGAGACTAATAATATGCAATGGAGAATAATAATATGTAATAATAGTAAAATGTACGCTTAAATGTTGTACTTTTTAACAAATCGAAAATTTATAAACCACAATTATTTTTTTTTTTTTGAAGCAAATGAACAACCAATAGAGCTCAATTTGAAAAAATGATGGGCTTAATGAAAGATAACCGAGACATAGCTACAAATCTCACAAAAGGTTTCAGACTTCAGAGGTAGTTTTAGAATTTTGGGAAAAGCTACGAAGTGAGTTGAATGGAGTGACTTTAAATACGCGTTTAGGACAAAACTAACGCAAAATAAAAGAGAGCTTAAATCCACTGGTGGCGGTGTACATATAGGCAAATTATATTTTCCCCATTAGAGGAGGAAGCAATCCAGTGTAAATTTTAAAATACATTTTTCATAAAACTTTTGTTTATTTTTGCGATGTTACAGTAAAATTTACGGCTTCAAAAATTAAATAACATATTTTTGTGTTGTTCTACTGTGCAATCGCAAAAAAAAAAAAACAAAAAGCTTATTGTAAATATAATTTGAAATTTAAATTTTGGGTTTCGGCTAGCAAATTACTTGCTTGCTAACCAATCGAGTATCTACCCCAATATTAACCTGGAAATTGATGTTTTGCTAGCTAATATAATTTCGTAGCAGCCTTTTCAGAATTCATCGGCCATTTTCTGAGAAATGAAATTATTGACTATGTAACACACCGTAGTTTTAGCGCACCGGAATCGATTACTAAATGTTTCTCGATTGCTGAAGATCCGCAATGCAATTAAAACCTGTTTTTCTATTTACATTTCAAACCGCCCGGAATGTAAAATTCTGGTTTTCATATCATGAGTGCCTTTACATAATTGGTTAAATTTCTCGACATCTAACCTGAATCCTGAAATGTTCCTTAAATTGCCGGTTTGGATAAGTGGAACGTTATCGTCGGAAAAATTAATTACTTTTTCTCCTATTTCAGTATCACAGTCAACAACTTCATTGCTGGATTCTTCGTATAATTTATGAAATGGCGCACTAACTATATTTATGAACTGAAGTTCATCCATTTTATTAAAAATGTTTTCAAAAATATTTGATTAAATTAAATGTAAAAAATCTTTAAAATTACTATATTTATTTAATTAACGTGTGTTTTAACCTCAAACATAAAAACACTTTTGACAATAATTATGTTTTCGTTCTGACAGTTAAATGTCGGAGAAAAAAATGATCGGATTTATTGGATAGGTAATTTATCTGTTCTCTCCGACATAAAAAAAAACATGCCCAATAAAACCAATAGTGAACCGGCTCTATCTGTTGACAAATGCAAGACATTCATAAATCCATAAAAAATGATCACTTTATAAACTTTGGCCTATCGGGCTTAGAGGCAGAGACAAACACAGAAAGAGCGAATCGGTTATAGCTTAAGCGAATCAGTAAAGCTGGCGGGGGGTGTCAAAAAAAATCTGTGCAAGGCACAATTCTGTTCTTAAAATATATTAATTCAGTGTTCAAAGGAAAATGTGTAGCACTCGCAGCTGATTTGACGTTTACTTAAGACTGGCAAATTACATAACAACTGTTGATAGCATCATCAATAATAACCTTAATATTATGTGTAAATGGTTGGGTGTTCAGACTCTTCTCATGACCTAAATATTCTATGTAAATAGTTGGGCGCTCAAACTCTCATTGACAGATCTATTTATCTACATAAAATAAAACTATTGTTTTATTTATATTTATATGTAGATACAATTGTAAAGAGTAATGAAACAAAGGAAAAATTCAATTTCATCAAAAAATTCGTAGGTTACGCAATTTAAATTGGTCCAATACACATAAACATCTTTATTTACTGTGATTTTTATAGTTTTCTATCAATAGTCATGAGTATGTGACAATGTTCGAAACAGATAAAAAAATTGTTGTGTAAGTGTATTATATAACCGAGGCGTTTTTTTGGTGAAAAATTTTCCTGTTTTGATACTACAGAATTTGCGAACAAAAGCTATAAGCAGAATATGAAAAGTCGAGTAATCTTAAATGTTACAAAATTCATTAGAACCAAAAACAGAATATCGTTTTTCAAATTAAATTTTCTTTTAAATAAGCGAAGTATGCTATTATTTAGTAAGGAATAAAGGGGTTAACCGGTTTTTATCGCTTACAATAATATTTAAGGTTAATTTTCTGTCAGTACAGATATTTTAATTGAAACACTCATCCTGTTCCATTTTAGCGGTAAATCAAACGAAATCAGTTAATGGTTTTCCCAATTTGTTTTTTTTCATTGTTTCGTTTTCCCTCGAATTGAATTGTGATGTAATTGCTTTTTTTAATTTACTCTGTTATCAGTTCTGTTATCAATATGGTTATTATTGAGTGAATAAACGAAGTAAAGAATAGGAAAACCCACATTGATTTTATGCCAGACGTAAAATTATCGAAAATTGAAATTTAGGATGGTTATATTGATCGATGGTAAAATCACAGTTTATATTATTTTGCTTGGAAATTTTTTATTGGTTAAGTCGATTTTGTACGTTCGGTTGTGAACTTCCCCTTTGTAGAATAACAATACACCGGCAGATGTACGGGTGCGATATATCAAATTAAATTTAAAATTTGATAAAATAATTTACATTATTATTGTAACAATTTTGGTTTTGTCAGGAGTTCATAAAATGTAGGAATCCCTATATTACAAATAATTACATTTCAATTAAAATAAAGTGGGAGATATTTTTACATCAACGAAGGGTGTTTGAGTCTGTATTGTAGTTAGAGACATTTAAAACATTTTGTCATTATTTAATTTTGAAACGAGTAAACTTTTAGCTACCGCAGCTAGCCCAGTTTCACAGATTTGCCACTATCTGTTCGGTACCCCACATGGCATTGTTTTCCGCAGCTCAGTCGGGTAGAGAGAATGGTGTGGGTTTAGGGGTACCTCAGATTGAGGCCTAGATTACCGCATTGATATAAAAAAAATGTGCTGGAGTAGGAAGAAATTGGGATGTCGGACCCCGAAGTAGTAGGTTAGCCTATCAGCCCATCACGTGGGCAGCCCTGGCCGTTATTGTATTTGGTAAAATGTTTAAGTAAACATTTGACCCTAAGCTAACTAAAATTATCTGGCCCATAGGCCCTAATTGAGTAAAAGTGTTAGTACGGAGTTTGATAGTGGTATGCTATCTAGGTCCGTGAAAATAAAAGAGCCACTTGGCATCAACAATTTTCTTTCACGGGCTGTTGCTAGCAACCCACTATCGCTATTTAAGTTGTTAGTAAAAATTCTTACACTAATATACTCACCAAAAATCTGAAGAAAGTAAATCTGCACCCAGAAAACAAAACTCTAAATTTAATATACTGAGAAAGCTTTATTTTATTAACAAAACTTCACAATGGTTTCCACAAAAATTTACTTAACCCAAAAATTGTGTTTTACACAAAAGTTTACTTATCACAATAATTAATAATTTACACCAAAAACTCGGAATAAAAAAAACTCGACAACTAACGACTAAAAACTGACGCTTAATAAACTCAATCGACCACTTGTTGGTCTATCCAAAAACTGATCCTCTATAGTTTTTTCAAACCAAAAATTTCATCACACGGTAAGTTTATTTTCTCATCAAATTGATTGAGAGTGGGGGAGGGGCGAGGAAATAATATTTTTAGTACATAAATTGAAATCACTTTCAATCATGTCATAAAATTTTTTGATGATAATTAAAAATAAACTTCAATTACCGCGCGTGTTCAATTTTTTGCATTATCGGTAAATTGGGCACAACACCAAAAGCAATTTTTCAATTATTATTGCATCGATCATTATCATTTACCTATGCAAGTATATACGAAAAAAAACTTACATTTCCATATGTGCAATGACGGTCTGGTCTTATCACATTAGGAATAGGTGATGATATTATCTTCGAGGTCATGCTATGCGGAAAACTGGGATAGGTCGGTAACAGAATTAGATAAAATTCTGTTACAATTTCTAGCGTGGTTCTTTTAAAATAAATTAAAACAACACGGGGGTGCTCTAGATACTACTTGGTCCCTGCCCAAATGCCAGGTTGGTTCTTAGACTATGAGGGCGTGGCAAAAAGAAATAATGAGACATCCTCACCATCCAATTCCGGTTATATTAGCTTGAATTTAATTAAAAAAATTAATTCTTTGAATGTTTGAAATGGCATATGCGACACTATAACCGATTAAAATAATCTCAGATATGTACTAAGTGTGGACATATGTCATATAAGATCAAATACTGGTTCCTCAAAAGTTTAAAGACTTCAAATGTTATAAAAATTCAAATATTCGCAAAAATACTTCCTGCACTGTGGCCGATTTCAAGAATCTCAAAGACGTTAACAATTTATCGTAAACAATTTACCATAGAACAATTTACCATAGAACAGTTTATCGTCGATTAATTTACCGTAGAACAGTTTGTCGTGTAGACCTCTCGTATAACACCTTTATTGTCTTGGATTTATATGTATTTCGTCTAAGAACTCGGCCATTTCATAATTTTCTTATGGGATTCTTAAATTATTTTTGGAAGAAGTTCTCGAACACGACCACTTTGAACGAAACTCGCCCAATTCTTAAGCGATTTTAAAGGGATTGGTTATTTTAGATGGAAATGGGATTCTAATATTTCTAATATTTCTTAGCCAATTATGATGGAATTAGGTACATTGAATGAAAACGGAATTCTAAAATAATTTTTGGAAGAAGTTCTTGAATATGGCCTCCTGGGACCACCACACATCTAAATTTGTTATTGCTTGGTCAATTTCTAGAGTAGTATTTCTATGGGACATTTATCACTTGCCCTTCATTATTTCAATAACTTTATACCCGTTTTATTCCATAGGAATTTAACAAGTTTTTAAGTGGTCTCACCGAACATAAAGACACTGATTACTCACTTTTGAAAGCAACAAAGCTATTAGAAAGAACCAAAATGCATGTGCCTCTTATTAAAAATGAGGAAGGAAAAAGGTTAAAAGTGGGCCAAAAATGACGAGCAAAAAGCTACTTTATGTGCAGCTCACCTGGAAAAAACCTTTCAACCATTGTATCGATCAGCGGTACAACGTTCAACAAAGACCAGTATTTCGATTTTGTCTCGTGAGTTACTCATTTAAAATGAGTGAAGCAAAAAAAATCGAATACGTACACAGTGTATAATACACAATTATGCCTTTGTATTTTTATTTTTCTTTTGTTCGTATTTGTGTCATTTGTAGGATGAACAGTACCAAAAATAACGCAATCCGGGCGAATCGGTTTAATTTTTATGGTGCTTATATCCTTTTCTCAGTACATTACGTCTGCTCTCGAGCTGTGGAGTATCATTATTTAACATGCTAATATATTTTATATTTTCTTTTAACATAAATTAATTTTATATGTATAAATAAAATTTTATAGGTAAATTTATTTTAAATTTCATAAATTTTAAAAATAAAATGTATATTATAAAAAAATCTAAAATACATAAACAACACAAAAATATGGGGTTTACAATGGTTAACCCTTTGAGTGCCAAAAAGTGCAATCGTGCTCTTCAATACACTAGGCGAAATCATGTTGGCACTCAAAGGGTTAATATGAATAAACAAAAAAAGAATGACACGTGGCTTGCATAGGCAGTAAAAAAAACATTCGCACGAAACAAACACAAACGCAAATTCTACTACTATATCTTTCCGGTTACACTCATTTCGTTTCACACATTTTGAGACAAAATCGATATACAGCTGTAATAGAAATCTATTGCGCCTAAGTGTTGGCTAGGTTTCATTTATGGTAGATATAATTTCTTCTTACGTACAGAGTATCTTAGCAAACAATAAAGATTGAACTCATACAACCGGGATTTTCTGTTGATTGAGTAATAATAATTGAGATGGGTTAGCAAATACATAAAAATTATCAAATAGATGGCCGTTGTGTGAAGCTAGGGAGAGAGAGATAAACCATTAAATGCTTGTAATGGTTCCTTATTAAAATCGGATTTATTTGATGAATGTCTGCAGAGTTCTATAAAAAATGTTATTCAATGCAACCTAAACTCTGTTTCATCCTCAAGCGTCAACTTATGAGTGCTTACGAGAGCAGCAATCACATCAGCCAGCACCTAAGGGATGGAGAGTTTTTCTGGGGTCGTATTCTAATAATATTTGCACAGTTGAAGCACATTGAACAGTTTAATACGTTTCAAGCTATTTTGTATGAAATTGTAAAAACCTCTAGTATATGATTCTACGTACTTACGTAAGAAACCACAAGCTTGATTCGTGCATAATGCATAAGAATGGCAACAACATTTCAATATTACCAAATGAGGGCAGTCTTAAGTAGCCACAGAATGCTTGGAGCCAGTCAATACATTAGCTCCATCAGTCGCAAAACCAACCATGTACTTCTTAGATTCAATATTTTTTTCACAAAAAAAAAAATTGTAATTTGTTTATAAATTGAATAAGCGTTACGTACCTCTCGTTAGAATTAGCAAAAAAAATCTAGGATTTTCCCGTTTACCTGCATCTTAACCACCAGGCTTAATAATTTAGTTGAAGATATATCCGTAGATTCATCGATACACAATGAAAAATAACTTTCTTTCATAATTGCACAAAGGTCGTCTAATTATGGCAGTGGTTTTTGTTCTGGCACACATAATTTCTCTAATAATTTCGGAATCTGAAAATTCGTTTTTTAAAAGGGGTATGAGATGATTGATACATCGTCAAAAAAGATATATTATGTTCAGCGCAAAACGCGCTTAGTTGCATTTCCGGATTCGGTAATTCTTTGTTTTGATTACGAATTCCCATAAATAAACTTTTACTGTGCTCGTGTATTTGTATGGCTTTCTAGTTGGTGATATGTTTGATTGATTTTGCTAGTCTTAATCTGTTATTCCTCCGGTAGTTTTTAATTCAGTACTGCAAATTTGACAGAAAGCCGTAGAATTAGTTGATTTATGCAGCCATGATTTTAGATCGTTCTCGTCTTCCCAACTTTGCGTTATGTACGACAAGCACTCTTCCTCTTTTAGCGGGCTAAAATAAAATATAAAAACACGGTCATTGGACAATTCCAAAAAAAGTATTATTAGTTTCGTACCGAATGTTCTTGATTTAATGAAAGGGTTTCATCCATAACCACTTCGACCTCTTCATTATTATTTTGTGTTGAAATTTCACTGGTTCCTGTATTTTTTTAAAAACTATGACCGTAACTAAAACCGGCCTATTTAAGATTATAATTAATGAACCAACCAACAATCCAACCACGAGAGTCGTGACCGATCTTTTCTGGTTTCAACACGGCATCATGTCCGCTATCCAAAATGAAGTTCAAATATTGATCCGTATGTTACTAATATCATCTAGTGCGGTGCCTAATCCATATAGCATTACCCAGGTAGCACCACGTGGAGGTATGAATCTTGGTCTTGGTTCCCCTTTGTGTATGATTCATCTTTTAAAATGTATATTTATTTAAAGGGGGCCATCCCAAGATGCTCTAGCGCCAATCTCAACATACGGATCGTCATGTGAATTTTTTTTTGTATCGGCCATGATGCCGTGTTGAAATCAGAAGAGATCGGTCACGACACTCGTGGTTCCCGGGAACCATTAATTTAAATCAATAATTCATATATGAACAGAATGGGCCAATCACATATGAACGTATTGTGCCAATCTCAACATAATGTTGGTCTTGGGATTTTTTCTGTAGATAGAGGTCATCATGTTATATTTAAATCACAAGAGATAGATGCGGACATTTCAGGTTCTTAGGAACCATTGATTTAAATCAGAATTTTATTCTTAAAAATGATTCGGGCATTTACACATATGGCACCATAGCCAATCCTAACATAGCGATGGTCTTGAAATTTTTTGCGGAGGTAGTTCACATTTTGTACAATCGATATTAAGTGAGATCGGTTACGACACTTTAGGTTTCGGGGAACCATTCGTTTAAATCTAAAATATATATTTTAGTTAAAGTCGACCATCCCAGGATGCTTTAGCGCCAATCTCAACATACGGATCGTCATGTGAATTTTATTTTTTATAGCGAACATGACGCCTTGTTGAAATTAGAAGAGATCGTTCACGACACTCGTAGTTCCTGGGAACCATTAATTTAAATCAATAATTCATACATGAACTGGATGGGCCTCACATATGGACCTATTGTGCCAATCTCAACATACGGTTGGTCTTAGGATTTTCTTTGTAGACTGAGGTCATCATGTTGTATTTAAATCACAAAACATCGATGACGACATTTTAAGTTCTTGGGAACTATTAATTTAAATCTGAATTCTGAATGTTCTGATATGCAAGAAATCTTAAAAAAGTAAAAAATAAAAATTTCTTACTATGGTTTTTTCAATTGTAATGGTGTATTGTGATTGTTTCGTATATTGGTCTATTTCAGCACTCTCGAATTAAATACACAATCGTAGGAAATTTTTCCAATTTCTTCCGGAACAATCACAATACACCATTACAATTGAAAAAACCAAAGTAAAAAATATAAAAATTCGTGAGTTCGAAAAGTTTAATTGGGAAAATAGAATGTAGATGGAAATGTGAAAGAATCAAATTTCGTACGGTACGCAGTAATTCGCTAGTAATATCTAGTTCTATATATATAGACAATATTTCAATGTAATAAACAACATCAGTCGGCGCGACCTGATGAGAAGACTGATTTTTCAAATCATTAGTCTCATTTGTTCGAAACTGATTGTTGTGATTCTTACACATTAGCCATCTATAAGTCAAAAATTCAATTAAAAATTTCGTTCAAAAATAAAAACTTAATTTCCTAGTGCCCGATCGCAGTGCCACGTATCTGGTCAAATTGTGAATCTAAACCATCCAGAAACCCACTCAAACATACACACAAAATTTCTTTAAAATGGTTCTATCCGTTTAGGAGGAGTTTAATTACATACACACGTTACGAAGAATAATATATACCAAAGATTTGGGGGTGGTAAAATTTTGGGGTTATTTGTTCTGATATGCGAGAAATCTTAAAAAAGAATTCGTTAAAAAATAAAATAAAAAACTCCTAGAGCCCGAACGCAGTGCCACCTACCGGGACCTATTGTGAATCAATCCAGGAACCCACTCAAACACCCACATAAAATTTCATCAAAAACGGTCCAGCCGTTTAGGAGGAGTTCAATTTCAAACAAATGTACAGAAGAATTATTTAAATAAAAATTGGCTTTCGCGAAAATCTCAACATACGGCTGGCTTTCATAATTGTATGAAAGAAATTTGAAGAATCGACACTTTAAATCATCTATTATCATATTTTGTGACATTTTAAAATTTTGTGCGATGAATTTAAAAATTTTGTGCGATGAATTTAAAAATCCTAGGATGGGTTATACCTAGTATTCCTGATGAACATTTTTTATTTTTCTGGGATGAAATACTGGGATAACTTCATGCACTTGAGTAAGTGTATCTTATATCATATATTGGTTCAAAATTGTAAATAATTTGATTCAAAAATATTGTTTTACAAAACAAATATTGGTCAATCTTGTAAAGAAGTAGAAGCCGTGCCCAAAAACAGCTACAGCACATGCATTTAAAGTTTACTGCTTTGCTATTATGCTGTTAAATTTGAATTCAGTACATAAATAAAATATATATATAAATGCACCATGTCGTAAAGACTTGCCAGCAGCAACTTTATGTAAAATAATCAAAATCAAAAATTAACCATAGAACTGCAGTTTTACTATTTTAAACATAAGCTTTTAACAACCATAATAGAACTTCACAACATTATAAAATACAAAACACAAGAAATTGGAAAATTATTTAAACAACAAAAACAAAATTCCAATAAAAAAAAAATTATCCAAACTTCCCTCAGGACTATTTATATTTTACAGGATAGAAACAATTTATTGCAGTATTTATTTATGAGTCGAGAGAAACGAAACCAACAAAACTGAATTTAACTGAATAAGTAAAAACTTGATGGTAAAATGTTAAAACCAAATTTTTTTTGCTTGCTGCTTGCTGCTAGATTTAGGAAATGTTTTCTCTGATGGTGATGGAAATAATGGAAAATGGATAAAATGTTACATTTTATATATTTTTCTTTGCTACGGTTTTGCCGGATATGCAATCTCTACAAAAAAAAAACCAACATTTTCATTACAATTCCGAAGAGAATGAGGTATCCCTGGATACTGGAAACGAACGAATTAAAAAAGCTCCGTATGAAAGTCGATCGAAACTTTCATGTTTTTGTTTTGTTTTGCAAGATGTAAGAATGGCAAGAATTCTTATAAACATTTTGATGTCCCAAATATTTATGTGGAATATAGTATATCACCAACTGTTCATATTATTTGATTTTCTTTTTGAGTGTGCGGTACATTCGTGTGCGGTAAATGTAGTGTTCACAAACTGATGATATTTTATAAATCGGTTGTAAATGTAATCATAACACATATTGTGAGTCGAATGAAAAACTTTCACACAAACATCAGGAGAGACGGAATAAAAAGAAAATCTGTCTCAATAAAACTTTTGTATAAATATGATGATGTACTACTGATGAACATACCGCGTCAGCATTTTGTATTTCATCGCTTTTTATTTGTTACGGTTGTCAATATACGAATACACAATATAAAATCGAATTACAACATCTGTTTGAATAAAAACTGTTATAAAAATGAATCATTATTTTTCCTGTTCCTGTTTTGTTGTTGCTTAATGCCATATGAATATTGATCTGCCAACAAAAATAATTTTCGTTTAAAAGGAAACGTTTATTTGTTGCGAAGACAAGCGGAGGATGATTTTGATGAATATTTGTTTAATAGATTTCAGATATGTGTGCATAGCAAACAACAAATATGCAAATCACCGTATGACTGAACATAAAGTTCATTTAATCATTTCCTTGCGGAATGAGACTGAATAATATTATTCCAACCAAAAACGGCCCTTTCCATTTTTCACTCATCAAATAGTATTGCAGTAAGGTAGTGGTATATTTCGAATTTTACAGAATTTTCTGGTAACTTATGGCTGTATTCCATGGTGAAAGCACTTTAAGTTGAATAAATTTCACCATTAAAGAAAACATAATCTGAAAGTTAGTTTAAAAATATTAAAATTTATTTAATGCTCTGCCATCGAATTCGTGAGGGAAACGTTTGACAAGATTTGTGCATTTCACTCTACATTTCATTTTTACAAGCTGGCGTTGAATTTTTGCTGGAAAAATGCTTCTGATTTGCCGACTGATGTACTGACTCACAGGATATTGTAACGATGCGTTATATAACTTGGTGATCCTGGTTCAACAGGATATTTTCTAACCGGTAATCCACGCGCCCATCGTTAACAGAATCTCTAACTAGGTGACAGTCAGATTGGCGAGTTCTTTTCACCATCCAAATTAGAGTTTGAAGTGCTGCTATGCTAAAAATACAAAACAAAAAGGAAATCGTACACCAAATACACACACACACGATCATTAAGGGAAAAAAACTGTATAACTGCTGAATAAGGACCTATGTTATTTGATATCTCTGAGGTAATGGTTTACAGATGCCCATGACCACCAGTTTTACACTAATAAGTGTTTTACACTAATAAATATATTACACTAATAAGTGTATATCCCCATATTTGAAATGGAGCACAGAACTTAAATCATCACTTTGAATTTAATGACACAATTATAAAACTATAACTAACACACTTCCATAATCGTAACACTATTTAAACACATTAACACTATCAAAATTTCCATAGTAAATAAGAACACGACCGAAACAAATTTAAATTTTTCCTAGTATACAAAACACAATTTTATTGATGAAACAGCAGAATTTATAATAATCAATGAATTTAATATATAATATTGTTACGTTTTTGCCTTGTCACTCAAGGTTCGAATCACTGGATTGTGAATAAATACAACTGCTTCAAATTTGAACTCACACAAATTTATTTACACAACACAATAATTATGCAACACAAAATTAACAATTAATTATTACAATTATAACATACTTTTTAATTATAACTTTAATAATCGCTTTAATAAACACTTTAATAATCACTCTATTTAACCTTCACTGTATCACGTTTAAAATAAGACTCAGCATTCCACGTCAATATACGCCTTTATATACCAAAATATTTGTTTCTAGAATAATCCTAACTGTGCGTTCTCATCTGAGCTTGCTTTGCAATTAATTGCAATCGATTTTAAAATTCTCATTTTTATAGTACACATTCAAAAAAAATTCCGTATCGGTATTTAAATTTTTATACACACACATAAAAAAATTGCAAAGCGATTTGCAATCGAAAGTAGTCGGGCATACATCTTTTTCCATTGTAAATTTTGCATTTGGTCAAAAACTGGAAAATTTCCCTTATTTGATATAAGGAAATGTTCAACCCTGCATAAAACACAGCAAAATTGACAGCCATTTTTTTGTTTTGCAATAAACAAAGCAACTTGTTTGTTCTGAAAGCAAACATTATTTTATAAATAATGTCAAAATGTTGTGCTAGTAATTAGCTCTAGGATGATTTTTATAGGAAACATCTCTATTTTTCAATTATTATCTTATATATTTAATATAGAAAATTCTTATAGAAAATTCTTTTAATTGGTTTAAATTGTGGTTCCCAGAATCTAATGAATGTTTTTAATAGCAAAGCTTATCGCGTCATCGCTTTTATTTTTAGATTTTAGTTTTGCTGCTGTTATTTATAAATTGTATTGTGGCCATTAACCAAAAATCCCAGTTGCATTGGTTCCTTTCTACAACCTTTGGTAGATATTCCTCGAATGTGCCATTGAATCTTTCCACCACACCATCCGACGGCGGGTGTAATATTGATACCAAGCATCTGACATATTTCCTGAAATACTACCGATTCGAAATTCCTTCCTTGATCCGTGTGAATTTCCATCGGTACACCAAATCTGCTAATCCAATTGTTGACCACGGCATCAGCTATTGTTGTTGTCTGCTGATTGGGTATGGGATACATTTCCGGCCATTTGCTAAAATAATCCATTATTATTAGCACATATTTATTTCCGCTCTCGGTGGTCGGAAATGGCCCTGCCACGTCTATTGCAATTCTCTCAAATGGTGCCCCGACATTATATTGTTTCGTGGTTCCACGGCTTTTTCGTGCTGGTCCCTTTACTGCCGCACATTGGTCACATCTTCGACACCATTCTACTACTGACTGTCTACATCCGGACCAATAGAAACGTTGACGAATTTTGGCTAGTGTTTTATTAATCCCTAGGTGACCTCCACTTGCTCCTCCATAATACTCCTTGAGGATTTCCGCTATCCGACCTTTTGGCATCACTACCCACAATTGTTTTACTTTACCATCCGTGCTTTCCCACTTTCTTTTTAAACATCCATTTTCTATGTGGAGGCTATCCCAGTGAGCCCAATAAGCTTTTAAAATGAGGGTGTTGTCGGCTATCTCACTCTATGAGGGCCGGTGTTCCTTTTCCTCATATTCCATGATGAATGACAAGTCAGCATCCCGTAATTGCTCCTTCTTGATCATTTCATCAGTCCATTCCTCATCTGGTGGCACTTGCATAAGCCGAATATCGATGATGTTTTCCTTACCCTCCACACGCCCACAATGCTTGCATTCTACGGGACATGGCCTTCTTGATAACGCGTTGGCATTTCCATGTGCGCTTCCCTTCCGATGTTCAATTTCAACGTGCTACTTGTCCCTCTGGATTTTTGAATTGTAACAACCAGCGCAAAGCTCCATGATCCGTCCGTAGAAGAAATTTTTGGCCATAGAGGTACTTTTTAAGTGCTTAACACATTCCACTATAGCCAAAAACTCTTTCCGTGTCACACAATAATTTCGTTCCAGTTTTGATAACATCTTTCAGTAATATGCAATAACTCGCTCCTCACCATTTGTTGCTTGTGATAATACTCCTCCTACACCATCATTACTTGCATCGGTGACCAAAATAAATTTAACGTTGGGTATAGGGGATTGGTGCTTAACATAATCGTCGTCTTAGTTCCACGAATGCCTCTTCTTGATCATCCTTCCATTCGAATGCCTTGTTAATCCTGGTTAACTCGTGTAAACTCTTTGCAATACTGGTGAATCCTGGCACGAATCGTCTATAATAGGTGCACAATTCAAGGAAGCTCCGTAATTCATGTAAGTTTTTAGGTCGTGGCCATTCCTTCACTGCTGCGATCTTGTCTCCATCGGTATGGATTCCGTTGGTTGTTACCTTATGACCCAAATAGTTTACTTCCGTCCTATATAGTTTGCATTTCTTTGGGCTTAGCTTTAATCCGGCGGCCTGTATCCGATCCAAAACCTCTGCCAAATTCCTTAAATGCTCGTCGAAATCTTTGCCCATGACGATGATGTCGTTCAAATATACGAAGCACGTCCTCCAATGTAATCCCTCTAGTACGTGCTCCATTAACCGTTCAAAAGTCACAGGGGCGTTACATAATCCGAATGGCATAACGTTAAATTGCCATAATCCGTTACCCACACTGAATGCCGTTTTCTCGTGAACTTCCTCCTGGTCTTCCACTTGCCAATAGCCGCATTGCAGATCTAATGTCGAAAATATTCGAGCTCCCGATACCGTGTCTAATGTGTCATCGATCCTTGGCAATGGGTAACTATCCCTTTTCGTCACAGCATTTAATTTTCGGTAATCCAATCAGAATCTCATGGTACCATCCTTTTTCTCGACTAACACCACTGGTGAACTCCATGGACTGCTTGATGTTTCGATTACCCCTGCTGCCAATGGTAATCTTTTGGGTGGTTGTCGAATCGGTTTTTCTGCTCCTGTATCTATTCGATGTTTTACCATTGTGGTTCTCCCATTATTGTCCGATGTACTGCAGAATATTAGCATGTACCGCTCGAGCAATTGTTTTGCCAAATTTTTCTGTTCCTTGGTAAGATCTTCGGTCCATTTCTCCATGAGTTGTTCTACAACCTCTTTTTGCCCTTGCGAGTTAATTGTATTAATCGGATTTTTCTGCTCGCACTTCACAATCGCAGATATTTTTTCACATTTTCCGATTACTGTCCCTTTCTTGATGGTTTTCGTCTTATCCAAGAGATTGAAAGAGTGCTCTAAACCTACACCGACTAAATTAGCCCGCCTCAATGAAACCTGTACTATAATTTGTTACACATTTATTACAACAACTCTCGATTTTATTACAATTACCGTTTTCGAGGAACGAGTGGTCAGTTTAGCTTGTAATTAAATTTACACCGCCAAAATTGTAATTTTTGATGTAACTGTGATATCGAGATGGTTCTTGGACCAGAATTTATTACAAATTAATAACATTGATTAAATAGTTCAATATCAACCCTATATCTTGACTAAGGGTAAATTTCACCCCAAACGGTTATTTATGACAAAAACATCGATTTTACCAAGATTAATAAATTATTACTCCAGACCGCCACCAGATATTTACTACCAGATATACTCTTTCAACCTAGTGGAGGGCAGATCAACCTTATCCAGGTGTGTAATACATTATATATGTCAGGTTACACGGAATTGGCTCCAAACCGTAAAGGCTTCAAACGTCTAGTTTATAGTTCGATTTTATCACCTTCAACAATTTATTACACCAGACCGCCACCAGATATTGAGTCAAATGTTATTCCTGGGACCTTGTGGAGGGCAGATCAACCTTATACAGGTGTGTAATAAATTATCTTTGTATCAGGTTATGCGGAATTGGCTCCAAACGATGAAGGGTTCAAACGTCTAATTTAAATATACAAGGTTTTTTATTGGTATATGGCACAGATATAAAATTAAAATAATTAATTCCTGAGCTTTCGATGTCAATTCGACATCATTATCAAAGCTAATGAAATTTTATTAAACAAAATTTTTCCGTTACAAAATATACAGAGCCTATACAGTAAATTTTATATAAATACAAATTGAATAGAAGGTATATTTAAAAATGTTAATATGTAAAATAAATTTAGAATTTTTAAAATTAAAACAACAATAAGGTAGACAAAAATAAATTAGACGAAATAATCATAAACATTTCCGATATAAGCATAATCATTATTAATGTTTATAGAATTTGTACTAGATTTAATATACAACATTATTAGTTTAAAAATTGTTCGCGTTCTCACAATGATAACTCAAATACGGGAAGGATAATGAAAGAAGAAAAAATTATTTAAATGTAGTATTTTAAGAGGCTTTAATATATCCATGTGTAATGAATTTAGAATAGTAGTTTTAATTATCTATTATACATATGCTATTAATTTTAAACGTAAATTATATTGTTATTTCTTATTTCTGTAAATAGAAGTTAAATATTTTATATTATATTTTATTTTTGTTTTGTAATTTAGAATCAGGGGACCAGTCACGTGATCTATTTGATCCAATGGTCCACTTATCTTACCTTCTGAAACTTTTTTAGTCTTAATATTATTGTACAATCTAGTTTTTATTTATTATAATAAAGATGGTAATGAATTAAAAAAAAAAAAACATTTCCCAAAATTGACCTCTTTCTAAAATTCCGTTCTTTATCAAGTATCTTGACATTATCTAAATTAATTGTATGACTTGTATTTTTCAGATGTGTTGTAAGAGCACTCGTGCTTTGTTCGTTATCGTTCTTTACGTCGTTTTTATGTTGATACACACGTTTTTCTAAAAATTGTTTGGTTTGACCATTGATTAATTATGACTTCAGATAATACCACTGCGAATTACAGCAACAATTTTCATTTTTTGTTGCTTCTTACACATTGTAAAAGAAGAACAAGCTTCACTTCATGTAGGTTTAAGAAGAACAAAGATAGACCTAATAAATTCAAAGCAGCTAGAAAGAAGCAAAACATATTTTTAATTTATTTTTACCCACACCACTAAATATTTTAACAAAAATAAAAAATAAATGAATCAAATGTATTTTCCTCTCTCTCAACTGAATATATGAAATATCAATACCAATACAATAAAGGCCGCTTTATAATAAACACGACGTTAGTATGTGTAATATTTAACAAAAACTGAGAAAACCATACATAAAAAAATGCGTGTATAGACAAAATGTTATGGTTCGCTGATTTTGCCAGTAAATCGCTTGTATTTCATTTATAAAGTAAAAAAAAAATTTTTGTCACTGATCACTATAAATAATCAACCTTTGGTAACAATTTTCCGGAAAAATAAATTTATTATTTCGAAATTTTCATTTAATATTTTTCATTATTAAACAACAACTCCACTTTGCGTACGCGTCATAATCGGCACACGATATTTTACCACACGAGAAAACACGGAAAACACAAAAAATAATAATTTTTTGGTTTTGTATTTTGTTTTGTAATTTTTAATTTGATCTGTTTTGCTGAAGTTTATTTAGTAAAAAAATATATGTTGCGACGGAAGGGTGTACATTATGTTGAATTTTAAACAAAAAATTTTTTAGGAATCAAATTGAATTAAAATTTCCCTAATTAAATTTATAAAATTTACGAAAATGCATTTTAATAAATTTAATATATTATTTCAATTGTTTGTGAACTAATATATTAGTATTCTATTATATAAATTGGAAAAAATTCTTACAGTAGTTAAATGTAAACATGAGTACAGTAAGGAGAAAAAAAACGGAACTGATGGAATGTTTTTCCAATTTGTCTTTATGGGTAAATCAGTTCAATAAATGTAACTATGTATCATTTTAATTTTGAAAATGAATTTGTGAAAAATTGTTTGGAATAAATTTTCACGACAATTTTGTTGCGGGGAAAATGGCGGTTTTTATAGAGCGACTTTAAAATAACAGTCAGCACATGAAATTGAGTTGAATCAAATTTTTTATTGAGATGGAATTTGTGTGTTAAAGTGCGGTACATAATTAAGCTAGTAGTTGAGAATTCATTACCATTTAGTTAGATAATTTAGCTTTACAAATCTTAATTACATAAACAATGAACAAATTTACTTGCTTAATGGTTTAATAATCTCAAATATGTATTTGGATTTAATATATGTAATTAAAATAGTCGTACTATAGTTGTACAAATCTCAACCGAACTGAAAACAACCATCGTTGCTAACTTAAGGATATGAACTGTTATTTTTGAAAGTGGTATAAGTCCATTTTTCATGTATCGAGATATTTAAGGGTTTGCATTTGAATTAATTTAAAAATATTGGCAAACGTTAATCAATTCGTAATGTTTTTAACTTTTTTACATTTTTTTAAATTTTATTATGAAATAATAATTATTGAAAATATTTAAAAAATAAACGTGTTTTTTAGGTCCAAATGGACTTATACCACTTTCAAAAACAACATATTATAAGAAATAAAAACAAGAAGAAATTTATGTCCATATTTTTATAGACATTAGCTTCACTAAAATGAATTTTTTAATGTAAAAAAATATCTTAAATAATTAAAATGAGAAGTAGTATTAAACGTAAATAGTAAATCAGTAACAAACGAATAGTGAGCGAATAAAAAAAATAAAAGGATTGCTGATTTTTTGTTTGTGCGAGCGAACGGGATTTACTACAGAAAAACGTCGATTTAACGGACTAATTGGGGAGTCCATAAAATACGAATGTTCGTTAAATCCGTATGTTTTTAAATTTAATCGACTATAGATTTTACACTTGTTCTGGAATATGGCAACCTAGGGCAGAACTCGTTTATCTCAACCGATTATCAATGAATCTTGTTTGTTGGACGGAAATGAGATGCACAAACAGTTTTTAGAAGAAGTTCTGGAATATGGCCATCTGGGAAGGGAACTGATACATTTCTTAGCCGATTATGATCTGATTGGGTTTGCTGGATGGAAATGGGATTCTTAAATGATTTTTGGAAAAAGTTCTGGAATATGATTACCTGCGACGGAACCCGTTCAATTCTAACCGATTATGATAGGATTGGGTATGTTGGATTGAAATGGAATTTTTAAACGATTATTGGAAGAAGTTCTGGAATATGACCTCCTAGGACAGAAATTGGGCATTGTGGATGAAATGAGATTATCAAATAATTTTTGGAAAAAGTTCTGGAATATGGCCATATGGATTATGCACTCTTGTATTACAAGCACCTCTGAAGTGTAAATTTTCGCTTGGTTGGTTCTGAAGATCTTATGATGTTAGAAGGCAATATATTCCATGTTCCCGTGAACAGTTTTCGAGGTGGTTGTAGATAAGAATAATATAAATTTATCCGAGCCTTTTGTGTAGGATGCATAACATGATTTTTGGGGAGCATAAGTAGTTGATCTGCCGCTCATGGGTGGGTTAAGTACTGGCGATAGATGTTAAAGCATCCAGCCTTACCGGAAACATGTTAGCATCATTAGCCGTTTGATTCAAGAAAAACGGCTGCATATTATCGAGTTCCGCCCTAGTTTAAATTACCGAGTTTTATTTCTATATTCCAGAATTTCTTAAATAAATCATTTAAGAGTTCTTTTTCCATTCGACATACCCAATCCCATCAAAATCGGTTAAGAATTGATCGAGTTCCGTCCCAGATGGCCATATTCCAAAATTTCTTCCCAAAATCATTTAAGAATCTCATTTCCATTCAACATACCCAATCCCATCATAATTGATAACCAAAAAATGGAAAATAAAAAAAATTGTCCGTTAAATTAGGTCCGTTAACTCGAGCGTCCGTTAAATTGAATTCCGTTAAATCGAGGGTTTACTGTACTCTTTTGCTTTAACAATCAATAAAGCGAACATTCATTGTAGTAGTGAATACATAAAATATTTATATTATTTTCTTCATTTATAGATCGAATAGTGAATATAGCTTCTTTCTACATTATTCTTCATAAGTGAATAGTAAAACAAAATATTTTTTGTTGCTTTTCATTATTCTTACTGATCAGTATTACAAATAACACTATTCGATCACTAAAAAATGAATAATTCATTTTAACAAGCGAATTGTTGCCCATTATAATTATTAAGAATGGACTTATTCCACTTTCAAAAACAAAGTTTTTGCGATAACATTTTATAGCCAAAATTCTTTTGCTTACTTTATAAGAAAACCGTACTCTATTGAATGTATGATTATAAATATGGAGAGAAGGTGTCTATATCTTCCTAAAATTACCGTTAACTCAATTTTTTTGAAAAGTAGACTTATACCACTTTCAAATAAAACAGTTCATATAATGATCACTCGACTACGGAAATGAAACATGTGTCGTTAAGTTAATATATTATAACTTAATATCAAAAATTATTAAATCGCTTGGTTCAAAGCTTGGCCAAGAAATTGTAAGTGAGGATATGCAACGTTATTCTAGGCAAATAACACAAGTCTCGTCGGTTGCCCAATCAGAGTAGAACTGGGTAGTTATGTATTCGAAAACGAATGAGAATGAAATGACATAGTTATATAGACCAATCAGTAGTAATAAAATTTGTAACATGGGATGAAAGCTTCCAAATGACCCCCTTAATCTGCCATAAAACATTGTCGGTCCACCTGCCAAACACCCCGTATAATAAATAATATAAAAAGCAAGAACCGAAATTTAAGGTATTTGAATTGAATCAATTCATGTTCGCTCTCCTTCAGTTATTTTCTATAACTGCTTATTGTATTGTCATCCAATGAATCCTTTCGTTTTGTTTCAGTTCGTTCGTTTTCGGCTACATTACTACCCCTTTAGTTTCGGTTCCTTTCAGTTCGTTTCGTGTTTCGTTAGAATATTAGCCCTTAACTTTATTGATGGTTTGTTTATATCAAATATATGTCTCTCTAATGGTTAAAATGTGGGTGAAACTTAGTTCTAAATTTCAATCTTATTTCAGACTTCTCAATCACCCATTACAAATATTTGTTGGATATTGATAAATATTTATTTATTGAACAAAGGGTAAACATCAAATGTGGTTTATTTAGCACCACCTGTGACCATATGATCTAGTCATGACATTATTGATAACCCTATAAAGATAAAGCCGTTTCCACCATTACCCAAGAGGTAGGCTGCAATGCGTTTTTTTATCGAGGTTCCCCAAAAATTCAGGCCTAATCCTCGCTTATAGCTAAAAATCAAATAATTTTAATATCAATTCTTGTATTTAAATATATATTCACCTTCACCATAGAAACTTGAAGAAAGCATGGAAACTAAGAATTTTTATCACAAATATATTAAAATATTTCATGCTTGCTTACAAATTATAAATAAAAATTCAACTTTGAATTTACAAATAAAAGTTATTTTAAAATTAACTTTATATTTATTCCTAATAAAGTTATGTGCAAATCAAATTAATTATGTTTCTAAGCAAAAATTCGTATTCACTACAAAATTAATTAAAATTTAAAATGTATTTTAAAATAAGATACTATAATACTACAAAAACCATCTAGTTTTAAAAAATATCACAATTAAAAAGCAAATAACAATTCACAGCCATTTCATAGCCAAAATAATAATACTAAATAAAACAATAAAAATAACACAGCCATTTCATAGCCAAAATAATAATTATAAATAAAACAATAGTTTTACTCAATATGCCCAGTAAAGCTAACTTTAATCACTGATCTTTCAATAATATGTCTTATTTAGATTTGTGTTTACAATCCAGATTATCGTTGTAGTCTCCATTCTTATTTACGTAAACAAAAAGGAAAAAACAACCATAATAATGTGAATTGTAAAAACAAGTCTGTTGGAGCCGATCTTTCTTAACATTTTAAAGTTTTATTTGATTGTTCAAAAGTTTTAAGTTTTCGTTTTCTGTCGGATTCTACGTTATTGTTTTCACGTTTGGAGAAATTATTAAGAAAAATATTTGAAAATATAGACAAAATTGTATAATATATCTCTTTATGGTTTTTACCACAAATGCAAGAACCGTCAAAATCTAAAATTACTGTGTCCATTAAAAGAGATTGAACCGTTAAGAAAGACAAGCATTTTTTTTGATTTAACTCCGGTTTTAAAAATAATAATTTAAATTTAATATTGTTGCAAATATAATTAAAAACCGCATCCATATGCATGTATATAAATAAAACGATATCCGTTGGTACACTCAAACCACCTCTTTGTAGCAGATCGAAGTAATCGTCATCAGAAGCGACACCCTTTCCAGATCTAATTAACTTCCGGCACTCTAGGCAAGAAGTTTTTTTAGAAATGGAATGGGCCGCATATCCACAGACATAAAGAGCAGAGGAGCGATCGAATTTCTCCTCGTACTCATCCAAATAATCCGATACAAATATCTCCTCAAACTCTTTAGTATCCACAGAAAAAAAATCGTATTTTTCAGAATTTGACAACGACTCTGTAGGAATCATTGTTTCTGACTTAATACAATTTTTTAACCGCAATTTTTTCTCTGATTCAATTACTTCCTGATACGAGACGTGAAAAGTGCACCCACTTAGTCTTTTGTACCACGAAAATTTCCTTTCAAGGTTATCAGTTTGGAATTTTCCAAACATTATGTAATCAACATCATGAATATATGTGTTTGCTATATCTAACAAAACACTTACAGTCTGATGGATTGCTTTGAATGTGCATTTGGATAAACCACCTTCAAAAATATCGATATCCATCCATCTATCTATCCAGGATAAAAAATTTCGGAGAAACACAATACCACAATCATCTAATGTATATACAGGTAACCGATACGGCTCGCGTTTCTTGATACCTTCAATCACTGATTTGCAATTAATTATATTCCACCAACGTTTAATAATTTTAAGAAATTCGACAGTGCCTTCGATTTCCTTTAAATCGCGGTTGGTCTGAAGTGCTGCAATCGTAGTTTCGTGAAACACGTTTGCAACACGTTGCACACTTTGCCGTTCAAACGTGGTAGGAAATACCGTTTTTTTATTTAATTTAAAAGCTTTTCTCACAAGTTGTTTTTCTTCACTAATATAAAGATCGCGAATATCTTTAAAAAAAGCTATCTTGATACAGTTTTCTTCAAAATCGGGATAGTAAAACGATTTATTTGTATCTTTTCTAGTAATCCAGTTGTTCCGGATGTTTTTAAAAATATGGACCGGGTCATACATTAAAAAAATAAAAATATCTGGAAAATCAGGATTATTAAATTTAAACGAGTTTGGCGCGAGCAATGAAAACAAATTTTGGTTTATTTTATGATTATCTGTAATTATAGTTATGACTTCTAAATTTATAGAATGTACCAATTTTAGAATATTTAATACTAGTTTGTGTAAATCAGCACCTGAAGGGTTACTAACCGGATGTAAGGCAACTATTTCTTTAAAATTACCGAACGCGGAACTAACTAAAAATGCAAGGACTGTTTTCGCGACATTTGATTTGTTCTGGGCATACCCAGTTACTTTTTGAGCTTTATAATTAATTTGTGCTTTAAGGTACATTTCATCGATTTGAATGATAACTTTACGTTCCATATTTTTTAAATGTGCAGCTTGTCTTAAAAGATAATTTTGGGTTCCTTCAAAATTTGTAGGGCATACGTCTTGGAGGCATGATAATCGCTGTAGAGTGCTCTTGCTTGGTAAAATTAGCATGTTTTGATCTCTGATCAATTGATACGTTACAGGTGATTGAAGGTATATCAAGAAAGATTTCACTAACGTATTTTCAGAATATCGAATTTTATTTCCATGCATAATTTTGAGTTGATCAGTGATAATTTGAAGCGCGCCAAAATATTTATATTCAATACATTCAGCAACACTCAACGTTTCAACTGCTTTTAAATATAATTCATGCAACAAGTTGTTAATTTTGTCAGTAGGAAATATTATTTGATCCCGAGTATTATTAAAAAAATTACTAACCGCGTTTTTAAACTGAGACCAACACACAAATTGTTGATCTGACCTTGGAATTATTTTTGATTGACGATAAAATTGACCGCGTAAATCTTTTGATATTTTAATATAACTAGAGATAACAAAATTTTCTAAATTAATTTTAAACACATAAGCGTTATCGTCATTGAATTTTACTTCAACATCGAAATCGCAAACTTGGCTACCCAAAAGTGATTTAAAATTTTCGAAAGAGCCAATCAGATCTTCGTTCGTCTTAGAGATTTCTCTCTTTAATGAAAGATTATGAGATTTCGCCAAATTCTCAATTTTTCTCACTGACGGGTCTTTCCGAAGTTTTGGGATGATTTTTGAATAATATTGTGGTAAATTAGGAAAAATACTGGGAACAGCGGTGGGTAATAATTGAGGATGCTTTAGAGGTAAAATTATACTACCGTGGCGATTTTCTAATTTAATCTCGTTACCACTAAAATGTTTTACACACACGAATGAGCTTGTCATCGGGACATAATCCTACCGTGTAATAGCATTTAGCCATATCTGTCGTTGTGGCTCCGTAGTTGGGAATTTAAAAAAACTAACCCGATCATCCACACTGACATCATCACGCGAGTCACAAAATGGCACAATAACAAATTCTGGGCATATTGAGAACACAATCAATCACACAATATCAGACCATATACAAAAAAATTAATTAGAAAAAAATATTGATTCTATGAAAATATAAAATAAACAAACGCATGAACAGATAATACATTCGTATTATTGTACTTTAAATTTAAAAGTTTTCCAAAACAAACAACAAGCGCGACTGAACGATTTTCTACCGATTACACTTTATTGCAAATATTCCACGATATTCAAAAAAATTAACAAACAAACTAAATTAATTCGATAATACACAGCTTTAATATTTATATTTTCACAATTATAATTTGTTCTAATTGATTTTACTAATAAAATTTAATTAAATATTGCAAAGAACCAAATATAACATTGCCGATCTCATATACATTTTTTCGCCAATTTTTTTTTTAAAAGATGGAACCAATGCACACTAACCCACCATACGGACGCTTTTTTCATTAAAAAGTTTAGCTAAGACAACAATTTTTGTGAGACATCTAACGTTACATGAACAAAATTTTACGAACTTTAAATTTTTTTATCGATCTTTATTTTCGACGATTTGCACATGCTAGATGCACATGTTGAAGTATGTGCATATACTTGTTGAATAAAAACGTAAACAAGAAGCAAGGCAAGATCAAGTTTGAATTTCTACAATTGTTTTTGTTTTTCGTAAAATATTATTTTTTGTTGTGTCCTTTTAAAACAAAATTATGTTTTGTGTCCTATATTACCTACGAGTATGTACCTTATGAATGAACTGTGAAAATATTTTATGATACGAGAGACTCCATTAAAAAGAAGTTATTGTAAATAAGAATTATTATTATTGTAAATGCAACATTGTTATTCATATTATTAAGCGATAATTTGTTAATCCGTGGATAATTGATAGTAGGGATAATAAATATGTAGATTATATTTTTTTAATATTAAATCTAAGGAAGCATGCACGTGTTAATTTTATCTTGTCTTTATGAGTGTGTATTTTAAAAACGCATATGAACAAAATCGACCTTGAACTAGTGTATGAACTAGACATTTTTGTTTTATAAAGTTATTCTTATAGTGAGTTCATTCGAAACGTCAGGCAAAAAAAACTTACCCGGGTTTAGCTGTCAGGGTAAAAAAACTTACACGGGTTGAGCTGTCAGGGTAACATTTTGACATAACACGTTCATTTACAAAAAAAAACTTACCCGGATTAGTTACCCGGGTTAACTTTAAAAAATCGCGATTTTTTGTCAGATTTTTACGCATACATATACGTATTTTGTATACGTATATACAAAAGTAAACGTCAAAATATAAACATCAAAACAAGACTCCGCGCCATTTGTAACAATTTAATTTCGAATTAATTTTAATATTTAATAGATGTATTAAAATTGTGAGAACAATTTGTAATTTTGTGCGACGTATTTTCAAAATATCTTGTGTATTAAAATGTTGTGTAATTGCGGATTTATTACATTATATTACAAAATTCGGAAATGGGACAGCCGATGCGATCACTTACCATTTCAAGCGATTCTGTGCCACATCGCTAATATTACAGTAAAACAAGATAATCATAAACGTAAATTAGATGTGCTTGAAAACTAATTTTAAATAAACGTTTGACGGCTGTAGTCATGTGAGTAGATCGTTTGTTTAAATCACTAAATTATCTCCATTTAACTTTTGAATGAATATTACAGCAATAATTTAAGCGATTTGGACGCAATACTAATGGATTCGAAAGGTGCAAATATAGGCGACCAGCTGGTACAAATGAATTTAGCTAACCACCGTAAAATGATCACACCGATGCACGGTGCCAATTGTAATCCCTTACCACAATAAACTGAAGAGTGAAGGGTAGAGTAATAAATAATTGGATTGGCTAGATCGGACAAGACTGAATTGAATCAAATTTTTTTTTCCACTTTTGTCTTTATTTTATGAAAAATAAAATACATATTTTATTTTATATTTATATTATCGCATATTGTTCGTATAATAATTTTACGCCCATTCAAACCGTTTTCTATTAAATCGCGAGCAAAAGTCCCAGGCGAGGACGATTCGTTAGAATAATGCTGTTGTTAGAATTTGAAGCTCATTGTACAAACAAATCACGTGCGTATCCACTTTCAATATTGGAGCTAACACGACCTTTGGGCTCGGAACGTTACTTAAATCCGCCAAATTGTGACACAACTGCAAATGCCGAAATTGAAACGGATTGTTACGGGCACCTTCAAAACTTTTCATCAATTTATCACTCATTCATTCGATTTGTGAACTAGCAAACTCAACATTTCTTTCATGTGCGAAATTATATACTTTCTTATATTATTAATTAAAAATTATTGGTATTGAGTTATAAATAAATTATTAAAATTGAAATATGGAAGACACTATTGAAAATTTTTAGAGTATGTATGTATTTTGCTTTATAATAATTATACCGATGGTAACAAGTTGAAATGTCTGACATTTTTAACAATAAACAATTTTTTGTCTTGCTTTTCACCAATACTACTACAAAAGTCGGGTAAACTTTTTTCGTGTTCATTTACAAAAAACCCGGGTAACTTTTTGTTGTAATTCCGAATGAACTTGCTATTAGTGTGGAATACCGTCGATGAGGTAAACTAGTTCAGCGTTGCACTTTTTTATCTATTTATTCTTGCATCGATTGGTTTTGATATCGAAAAAATCTGAGAATCATAAAATTTTATAAAAGGGCCCCAATTTATAAATATAGTCTAGGAAGTAAGAATATTATTAAATTATAGGAGCCTATTATAATGTAAAATATTATTTCGTTAAAGAAACAGCAGCAGATAATTTTTTTTTTATGAAAGCTGATATTCGATAGGAACTAGAAGAAACTCGCGTTTATACTTGATAAATTTGAATTTAGTTTGATTTCGGGTTGTTATTTATTTAGTAGAAATGTGGAAATGGGAATTGAAGGAAGACGAACAAATATGAATATTTATACAAAAAAAAAATTTATTTTTTCCAGTGATGTATGTGCAATAAACTTTTATTTAAAAAAGTCGAATATTATAAATGTATTGTTTCTCCAAAATTATTTTTCCTTTAAATATTATAAACAGAAAAACGAAATTATTTAAATTCCTATTTTGTTTCTTCTTATTTTTTACGTTGATCGTGTACTCTCGACTGCAATTTATTCTAATGCTAATATATAAACGATAGTTATTAATATAACATACAAATTACAAGATGTAATATACATTAATAATATTAAAAAGCAGGTAGCCAATTTTTTTAACGATCTAAGTATGAAATATGGACAAATTAAATAAACCTTAAATTTTTTAATATTTCTTAGCGGTTGAACAGATGATTGACTTATGTAATGATATCTGGATATTTTTTATTTTTTTATTTATTTATATTACGACTGAGTCTTGTACCCATTTAGTAATTTACATTGCATAATAAAGTATTTTGATAACTCGGCCTAATCAAGTGATTATCCCCAGTTTCGTGTAACTCCTCCTCAGATTTTTTGCCAAAGTAAGTCTACTGACCTCCTGGTCGCGAAAAGTCCAGTGGTTTGGTAAAAATAAAAATTTAAATTATTGCTGATTACGAAAAATTTATCGAATGAGTAATTTCAACTAGTTGGGATTGTTTCACTTATTTAAGCGATTTCCTGGAACATGGAAATAGTTCACTAATATTAATTCAAAATGAAAAATCTAATTTGATTGGCAGGAAATAGAATCAGATTTTAGATTTAGATTTCTATATATATATATAGATTTTTTATTTTAAAATAATAAGTTGCAACTGGTTGCATAACCAAATTTAATAAATGATTACATTTGGATTTTTTAACGATTGTTATTTAACTTTTTAAAATATCGTCACACAATTAAATGTAAATTAATTTTATGAATTTTTAAAATTGGAGCAATAAAAGAAGCATGGGGATGAAAATTAAAATTTATTATTTTATTTCCAGTAAAATTCCATAGTACAAGTTACTTATAGTATCATGTTACTAACCTTTACGAGTATATTATATAAAGGAAACTTTTGTTGACATTTTTTGTAAACATTACGCATGAACGCCAGCATCTCCGTGGCAAATATTATTGGCACAAAGTGCATTGATGCAGAAAAACTTGTAAACAATTGGATTGGTGAATATGTTGTGGCCAACACCACACTTTTTTTACCACGAATGTATACATAGATCTCGAATACATCAAACTTGATTTCTAAAGCGAAAAATTAAAGTTACTTGTCTTTTGGTAAAACTGTTTTGCACAATCAAAAATCATAATTCCCGCGTAAACTTCAGAAAACCAACAAAATCAACCCTTGTTGTAAATTTAATCTTTAAATTTATTTAAAACTTTAATCTTTAAATCTATAACTTTTTAACATCAGTGAAAAAATTGAAAAAGCTTCCGTGGAAGCTGCCACTTCTGGAACACAGATTCCCACTAAATCTCGCAATTAATACAAATTGATACAGATTAGTCAATCAGACTGGGCTATATTGATGTCGAACTTTTGTGAAATAAAGTTTTATTTTAGAAAAAGTCATCATTTCCGATAAAAATTAAAAATTAACCAAACTAATGTATTTGGAAAATATTTTATGAGTAAATAATAGTAAATATAAGGTTTTTTTGGTATATGGGTCAGATTTTAAATTTATAAAATTAATTTCTAAGCTTTCGATGTCAATTTAACCTCATTATCAAAGCTTAACTTTAAACTAATGTGTTTGAAATTAAATATACGAGGATGCTCGATTTTTAATTGTAAATAAAACATGTTGTGTGAATTTTTTTGTTTGTAATAATATTTTATGGTATTTAAGCTTGGAATATAACGTCATTCAAATGTCCGTTGGGGTTTTGCTTGGTGGGACGTATTAAGGAAGTACAATTTTCAATGAATCGAATAAATCTCGCTGAATTTGCTGGATGGCGTTCGTTTTGTTTACTTTGAGGACATCAATTGTTTGCGATTTACTCGCATTGATCTGCAATTTAAGGTAGCCCCAAAGGAAGAAGTCGATAAAGATGATTTTTTAGCGAAATTTGGGTTAACTTCTAACTGCTCCAGAGTTAAACCAGCTAGCTTACGGCGTTGTCTATGGTCGTTTACCTTAAGTTCTTAGGTCAGTTGGATTTTATACGGGTGTAGACCCAAGCCTCTACACTAAATTTGCCCAGCTGAAGTTGCAGGGCAAGATCTTGTGAATGACGAGAAATTAACTGCCAAGGAGTTTCCCGTACACTCTCGCACAGCAGCGATGTGTTCATCAGACCTTGCTTTTCTGTGACAAAACAACAAAAATCGCAAGATCAACATGTTTCATGGTTACTTTACTTTATTTTAATACGTAAAATAAATTAAAATGATCTGAACAAATTTTGTTTCAAATTTAATTTACAATCTTTTGGTTTTTAATGGTTTTTCGTGAATGTTATATAAAAGTATGTATATAATATTGCTGCCACTTCTAAAATTAACGCGGTCTCTTTATTTATAGTAAAGTCTGGCTGTACAAAGCCTGAATTTTGTTGATAAACAGTTTTCTGTTAAAATTACCATTTCCATTGAAACACTGATTTTAGCCAATATTATTGTGAATTTAATTTAGAATCTTTTAGTTCATAATGTTTTTTCTAATTATAATAATACACTTTGCAAAATATTTGCACAAACCGAAAAGGCTCCTACGCCACTTCCGGACTTTCGGCTAAAAATAACTGGGATCTCCTAATTTATGAGAAAAGCTTAAGTATGAAGTTTCACTCGAATACAATGTAACAATTTCAAAAACAATTAATTTTAGAATCCAATTCCCGCAGATCATAGCAAATTTCATTTAATCTCTTTAAGCAATATTCAAGTTTCTGGTTAATTTGGAATCGTATTCCAGAACCTAAAAAATACAAGAAACTCAAACTCAAAATTTATTAAGAAATATTAAAAATTTAAGTAAATAAATCTTAAATTTTTATTATTTAAATATTTGCCCATATTTATATTAATTATCATCTATACATACAGGGTGTCCCTAAAGTAGCTAACACGAATGGTACCGTTGGATTCCTTGATCAAAACGAAGGTAAGGTTACTTCTGTCACTTTGCACGTTAAAGCCCCCCTTTCAAGTTATACATGTTTAAAGAGCAGCCTTTCAACGCAGCACCTTGTATTAAAGAAACTTCAATATCTTGAGAAATAACTATTTTTATTTAAATAAGGTATAATAATTATTAATATTTAGTTAAAAAGTATTTCAAATTTAAACAAAACTTTTAGAATTCTATTTTTTTAAAGAAATTATTTTCTTTCTGTATCATTTAACTCTTAACATTACTTTACGTCAGTAAATATTTTTTGATGAAAATTTCAGAATCTCAGAAAAGCTAATTGTTAATCATATTTGCTATTTTATGTTACCTATAAAATTAAAAGTTCACAATGAAAATGTTGTAGTTTCTTTATTAGACACTGCTGCGCAAAACCAAAAATGTAACAGTAAAATTTAAAAAAAAAATCAGCACCTCGTTCTTTGACGAGTGTAAGAATTTCAGTGTGACACAAGCTGAAACTCTCGTAGTGACCTTTCTCATGGTTGCTGCATTTGACAACGACATGAGTCATAGCCTCTTCTATGTTTTTTCTAGTAGCCGTGTTCGCTGTTGGCCTGACTGCATCTTCGGTGTGTAGCATAAGATGGTGTTTTCTTTGGCATTTACCGCATGTATAACTCGAGCTGCATACGATTGACTGATGGCTTGGAGTGAAACAGTTTAAGCACAGCTTTCTCTCAGGCACAAAACCTACCTGTCTATCATTAACGCTTAGGGAAAGAAACTGGTCACATTTACTGAGGTAATGGCCTTGCGAGCATTTAAGGCACAAAGGCTCTGCACTTGATTGGAAGGATTTAACTCGATTGCTGCTCGACACTTTATTGACTTCTATAGCATCCAATAAATCACTTCGTTTGCTTAAAAATCGGAAAAATCTTCTCATCGTAGGGAAATCCTCTACAGTTATCTCATTTGCCCTTAGTCACCCTATCCAATTTGTTTACCAAAATATGAATGAGCCATGGGTCCCTTTTTCCGCTTCGGCTAACACCTTCAATCCTCTCAGAACTTCATCCGATACGTCAGCTATTTGATGAAGCGCCTTAGCCGAAACCTTTGATATATCTGGCTTATCAACAAACTGCTTTATGAGATTTGTCATCACGAGCCTTTTTTTATCGTATCTCTATTTAATCTTCTCCGTAGCCGCACTATGTTTGCCTCAGTTACTGCGATATGACGAACTAATGTGGCAGCTTCTCCTGTTAAAAGTTTATAATATTTAAAGGAAAAATAATTTAATTCCTCGGAAAAATAATTTTGGAGAAACAATACATTTATAATATTCGACTTTTTTAAATAAAAATTTATTGCACATACATCACTGGAAAAAATAAATTTTTTTTTGTATAAATATTCATATTTGTTCGTCTTCCTTCAATTCCCATTTCCACATTTCTACTAAATAAATAACAACCCGAAATCAAACTAAATTCAAATTTATCAAGTATAAACGCGAGTTTTTTCTAGTTCCTATCGAATATCAGCTTTCATAAAAAAAAAATTATCTGCTGCTGTTTCTTTAACGAAATAATATTTTACATTATAATAGGCTCCTATAATTTAATAATATTCTTACTTCCTAGACTATATTTATAAATTGGGGCCCTTTTATAAAATTTTATGATTCTCAGATTTTTTCGATATCAAAACCAATCGATGCAAGAATAAATAGATAAAAAAGTGCAACGCTGAACTAGTTTACCTCATCGACGGTATTCCACACTAAGAATAAGTTTATAAAACAAAAATGTCTAGTTCATACACTAGTTCAAGGTCGATTTTGTTCATATGCGTTTTTAAAATACACACTCATAAAGACAAGATAAAATTAACACGTGCATGTTTCCTTAGATTTAATATTAAAAAAAATATAATCTACATATTTATTATCCCTAATTATCCACGGATAACAAATTATCGCTTAATAATACGAATAACAATGTTACATATACATTACTCGAAAAAAATTATTTTGATTAAATTTAAAACAATAATAATAAGTCTTATTTACAATAACTTCTTTTTAATGGAGTCTCTCGTATCATAAAATATTTTCACAGTTCATTCATAAGGTACATACTCGTAGGTAATATAGGACACAAAACATAATTTTGTTTTAAAAGGACACAAAAAAATAATAATATTTTACGAAAAACAAAAACCATTGTAGAAATTCAAACTTGATCTTGCCTTGCTTCTTGTTTGCGTTTTTATTCAACAAGTATATGCACATACTTCAACATGTGCATCCAGCATGTGCAAATCGTCGAAAATAAAGATCGATAAAAAAATTTAAAGTTCGTAAAATTTTGTTCATGTAACGTTAGATGTCTCACAAAAATTGTTGTCTTAGCTAAACTTTTTAATGAAAAAAGCGTCCGTATGGTGGGTTAGTGTGCATTGGTTCCATCTTTTAAAAAAAAAATTGGCGAAAAAATGTATATGAGATCGGCAATATTATATTTGACAGAACTTACGTAAATTGTTATCCCGCCAACTAAATTGTCTTTTCTATTATGATTATCCCGTTAGAATATACTCGTACATATAATACAGTACACAGAAATAACTATACCTACGTAAACGCATTATTTTGTACAGTAAATTTCCGAAACATTTGTACGTACTTAGTGGTAAACGGTGTGATTTTTATTCCATAATCAAATCATGTACATATACATAATTTTCTTAGACAGAATATACTAAATTATGTTAAAATATAGCTTTCCATTACCATTTTTTGTAATGGAAAGCTATATTATATAACGTAAACTACATAGTTACAAACATTTAAATATTACTTTACAACAATTTGTTACAGTTGTCTTTCCCCACACTGTACCTCAATGTATAAAACCAAAAACAACAACCAAAGAAAATAGTAAAATGAACCACGAAAATAAACAAAAAAGTTTTGTTTTCGTAAAGAGCACGTGGTTTATGGAAAAATGGGTTGTTGTTCTAATTGTTAAATTAATTAATGAAAATATTCTTAACAAGAATTTTTTTTGTTTATAAATGTTACTAAAGGAGCTAAGATTAGACAGAAAGGGGCAATAGTTCACATTTCTAGCCCATTTAAAAGATATAAATGATTTAGTGGACGTAAACAAGGATTTTTAAAGTTTTTTCATAATAAGGTATTTTCATTTGTATGCCGCCAAGTTAATTTTAAAATATTACTCATACTAACGCAAGATTTTTTTTGATATATAAAAATCGGCCTATATTGTATTGGTATTGGAAATATATATGACAAAAATAAATGGACAAAAACAATGAAATTGTATTTATGTCTTCATTCTGTTTTCATTTTTTCAGTCGTATTCCAACCATGTGAGTGGAGGTTGTTCATGACGTTTTTACAGATTTTACAGATATGGCGATGGGAATTTTTTTTATTTGCACTGCGACACAATTTGTTTGTTAATATTTTTTTGTTGTTGATATTTTTCGAAACAAATTAAAACTAAGGTTACTCCGTTCAACCATATATTTATTTTGTTACTGATGGTACAATTGTATGTAAGAGTAAGAGCGTGTTTCAATTGGTTTAAATACCGCATAAAAAGTTAAAAATATAAAAATTGTGGTGAATAAAAATGTAAAACTTTTTATCCGCTTCAAGAGCTGATAAAATATTTATGTAGAAAACATTTGGCTGGCAAAAATATTTGTTTGTAAATAAAAAATTTCCATGTAAAAATTTTGAGAAAAATTGCAATGATATATATTGTAAACTGACCTAATATATATTTAAAAAGTATTTCTTTTACATGTTTTCATATTTAAATTGTCTATATATGGTCACAATTACACATAAAATATGCAACCATGTTATTGTCAAAATTTTACCCAATTGAAACAGATAAAAAGTTAAAAAATATTTACCACGAATAAATTTTTAACTTTTTATGTGGCATTTAAACCAATTAAAACACGACCTAAGTGAAATAGCAGTCGTAACATTTCAAAATTATATTTTTTTATGTAATAAAAAGTTGATACACAATACAAATGCAATTTTTATATGGGAGAAAAGAACAACAATTAAATTGTTAGGTTTTTATGTTGCTAGAAAGAAAAAACCACTCTCGCACAACAATGCCTCTATCTATTTGTGACTAGTAGAGACATTAACCAAACGTAGCGGCAAAAATCCGAGTAGTAATATCTTAATGTATTCAATCAACGGTTTTCTCAATATAAACAACATTACAATCACATTTAATTTGATAAACTAAATTGGCCTGTTTTTTTAACGGTATAGATCTTTAAGTTTCGAAAAAATGGAATCTTTTAAGCTAAATGATGAGTTACCAACAATTTTGAAATTATAATTTTTAAACAGAAGTTTTATTTTTTCATTACACATAAAATAAGCAACCATGTTATTGTCAAAATTTTTAACCAGTTGAAACAGATAAAAAGTTAAAAAAAATTTACCACAAATAAATTTTTAGCTTTTTATGCGGCATTTAAACCAATTGAAACACGATCTAAAAATTTTTTAATTATGGTGAGTAAAATGTTCAAACATTTGTATTCACCACAATTTTTAATTTTTTATGTGGTATTAAAACCAATTGAAACACGCTCTAAAAGCACACTTTTCAAATCCGACAGAGTAGCCCTAAATAATAAAGTCAACATAAAAATACTCGATTGTTTATTATTCTTCGTATTTGTTATGGTTTTTTGAATCAAAATCGTGCATAGCTTTTAAAAATTTAACTGGAGTATTTTGTATTGTGCGTTTTATGATGTTGATTTCAAAAAGACACATCCAACGAGTTTCTCTATCCATGATGTAAATGGTCATTAGTGGTGCACGACTATTCTTATCAGGTATTTAGTTAAGGAGACGACACGAGGGTTTGATATATACATGCCCCATATCTCCAAAACAAAATATAAGATGTACAGGTCATAAAACGATGTTGATTTTTTGAGCCGTATTGTTTTTCATGTCGAAATTTTTTGTGTTATTTTAATAAGCGGTCATCCGCATTTAATGTTGCTGATTATTGTTTCTCCTACCTAAATGTTAGATAAGGGCATATGATTCGTAATTTGTTTTCCAGAATAAACACTTTCATCTATACATTTAAAATAACTTGTTACCTGTTTATAAAAAGCAAAAGCGGATAACTTGAAAAATCTCAGTAACAACCATCATAATCTTAACCAAGTAGTTCAAGAGCAAGGATAAATAACGCATTCATAGAGCATATTAAAACAAAACAGATAATTTTTTAGACAATTCTTATTGTTTTTTTATTTTATAAAGCATTATAAGTGCGATTTGAATTTTCAAAGATTTTTGTACAGGCGTGCTTGTTCCAAGCGTATCGTCATATTTCCACCAGGAATTATCACATCTTTTACTTACTGCAACATAATGACCATACGATGTTTGTTCGTTAGTTATTACCGAACCATTGTCAATATATTCAACTATCCCAATAACTTTTAGTTGAAATTTGTTGTCATCAGGAATTTGAAAAACATAAGGAATGTTTTCTAATGAAACGACGGAAGCAATCTGATCACTTCTTGCGATGTCAAAAATTACGATGTCACCTGAAATTGAAAAATAAAACAACACAAATTAACACGTGGCATTCCTTTAGAATACCATAAAGTATGTTAAAAGTGTAGTGCTCCTTTCGATGAAAAAACAAAAAAAAAATTAAACAATACATATAGCTCAATAGCCCAATAGTTAACCAATAAATGTAGATGAAGTGGCCATCCCATTACAACTGCTGCATTTTATTCCTGAAGAGGGGGCTTGCTGGTTAAACCCAAGAAGAATGTCTTTTAGTCCATTTGACTTTATTCCTTCCATTATGTCACTTGATGGTATCATATAAACAGGATATATTTGTTTCAACTGGGAACATTTTGTGTTGCGGTTCTCACAGGTGATGAATGTGGTATAACTCGGTGTTGTATAAAATACATTTTCTGCTAATGTTCCTATATTTTCGTTGCAGTTGAGCTTATACAATGATGGAATATTTAAATGTTGTTTAGGCTCATATATATTTAAAAGTATTCTAGCTCTTAACAAGTAGCTGTGCGCACCAAGTCCATTTGTTTAGACGTTGTGAATTAATTGAAATAAATTTTCCTCTCCAGCTAACAGTTGTACCTATTAAGATAATCAATATAAATTTATTTTAAAGATTTATTGTGTATGTGGTTATTGTACCATTATTTTATTGAATTACCTTATCTTTGATTAAATTAATGTCGTAAGACCCTGCTAGCAGTAATTGAAATAAACTATCAAATGCACATGTATTTGATAAAATTACTTCTTTACCATTAATTTTAACCGTGCTTAAATTTTTATTATTAGCGTTCCGCATTACTGGTACTTTATGGTGTTTTTGCAGAGTTACTCTATCTTTAATGGTGCTTTTTTATCTCCAAGATATAAAGAACTTCTCTTTTTATGTTTCGGATTTCTAAAATATTTTGTCGATTTTTCAAACGCTTATCAATTAATTTATTTTTATTGCCATAATTGCCACAATTTTCATATTCCCTTAAAGCTGTGACACTATCCACATGGTCCAATTCGAAACAACTCAAGCAAATCCTCTTTTGCCCATATCCTTCGTCTGTGTCGTAAGGTGTGGAGCATATATCTAAAGCATGTACATATAATTTGCAAATTTCGCAAATATGTGCTTCCCCAACGTCGTTTTTGCAAGTGGGATATTTTGGATCGCTTTTTGCAATTAAATTGTTGTTACTTGATGTGTTTGAAGTGTTTGCCATTTTCTCACTAATTGCACAGGAAACACATATTCTATTTTGGCTGTATTTTTCGTTGCTGTTGTAAGGTGCGGAACATGTTTCTATAGAATGTACGTAATTTTTGCAAATTTGACAACTATATGCTTAACCAACCTCGTTTTTGCATGATGGACACAGTGGAGTGAAATCTTTTTCGTTAAAATTTGAATTTTCAATCATGTAATTATTATCACCACCGTTGGATGCAATATTATTCTGCGGTTCTACACGTTCATCTGATAAGCTTATTATATTGTGCTGCTCAATTATTTTTGATCTTATAATTGAGTCGCCACGAAGAAAGTTTAGATGTTTTTGAATTAATAAATTGGCCCGCATTGGTAATTCATTATTCTTAAATATTAAATTTTTTAATTTATTATGCTCATTTTCCATTGCTCCAGTTGAGAAAGTTCGATGGTTATCAAATTCGCTAAACTCCGAAGTACAGATGTTGGTCCATAAAGGAAGTAAAGATAAATCTTTAATTAAATAATCCGCAAATTCTTTATTATAATATGCATTTGCTCCTTATCCATTATCTTCTGTCTCTAAGGTAACTTCTATTGAAATCTTTAGCTGTTTGTCCACTTCATCCACTCGTTATCTTGGGCGGGCTTCCGTTTCTTTCTGGTTGATAGTGTTTCTTCGATATCGTCATTGGCTATTTGGATTTCGAATAGTTCCTCTGGAATTTCATAATCTTAAATAAAAAAAAATTAATTATATTTAATAAACAAGATATTATGTTCACAGGAATTATTATTAAAATCTTATAAGTTAACTTTTACTTATTACATACTTGATTATATATTTTTTAAATATTAAATTACCTGTTGTTTTGATCAATAAATTTTGTTGGGCTTGCTGGCATATTGAATCGGTGCCATCTTCCTTTTTACCACTAGTTTCGGTTAAGCTAATAATTAGTATATCTCTAATTAAATCTTCACAGTCTTTCTTATTATCAATTAAAATTAATTGGCCAATAGATTCCAAGAAAAAAGTTTTAATATTTTTTCTCGAATTTTTAAAAAACTCTGAGTGCTTTTTTAAAGTTTGTGAAACAACTATTGTTATATAAATTTTTGGTTTGTTAATATTTTTCAAAGCATCTGCATATTGATTAATATTTTTGATTTTGGCATAAGTTAATGAGACCACATTTAGTAAGGCCTTTGACCAATCGGTAATACAAACATCTGGATCTGGAGCACCGGATCTCCTCCACATCATCAACCAATTGCTAATTGCTTGAGTGTGAGAGTCCTCGGAGAGCATATGAGTGACCGTAAATTGTGTAAACTCGCTGGTGATACAAATACTATGAAGAAAAACATGTTTACTGGGCACGTCAAAATTTCTATAAATTTTTGAAACAAGACGGCGTTTGCAGACGGTACGAATGATTGAGTGGGTGTCCCCTTTTTTAAATAACTCAAGATTCGTTTCTCCAGCTAATGCGAGGGAAAAGTTATGACTATGGCAAGAAATATTTTCTAATTTACTTTTCATGTTATACGATTGATTCCTCGTAGCCGTTAAAATGTATATGAAGGAATAATAATCTCTAATAATAAATTTGTATTTTTGATCGGTAGTTTACAATTTCCATACGCCTAACGCCGTGATAGTCTATTTAATTTTGAAAATTCTTATAGTTTTGAAAGTAATAATCGTTTACCAATATCAATCAATGTTTGTTAATCATTTATCGAATTTGTTCGATGCTAGGATTTACATACGATTTATGCATTTTAATTGATTTTTTGAGGTGAAAATTGTTTGAACATTTAAAGTTGAAAGATTCTGTAGCTTGTTGTGCGAGGTTTGTCGAAGCGTAGTTAAACATTAGGTCTGGATTGATCTCACAATCATTTAAAAAAACAATAACTCATCATTTATGGATTATTATGTGTTATTTTATCCATGATGGTATCTTGTTATACCATAAGTATTAATAATTAAACTATCGCACGTAAATTCATTTAGAACAACATATATTTTATTATAATTAACGAATTAACAACATTAAGAATATAGCGTTAATACAAATATTAGTAGTAACTTTATAACTCTCCCGAAAAAAAAACAATTTGACCCTTTTTATACAATATGGAATTGTTTTTTATATGTGAACTGATTTTTAAAAAAATATAGAAATTACTTTAAAATTTAGAAACTAGATGTCACTAGCTTCATATTCAAAACTCAAACCCAATATTAAGACTGTTTCAAATCATAAAGCAAAATATACGTAAGTGGACTCATGTAGAGTTTCCGAGGTTAATCTATTTTACTTTTGGCAACCTGTATAAGCCTAACAAGAACAATAAAATATAAAATAACTATGCGGATATGTTTATAAGATACGTATATATGGATTAAATGTAGAAAAAAATTAAATTTTTGTATATAAATATATTGAAACTATAAAATAAGATTAACCTCGGAACAACCTGCTTATAAAATTTGCACTACTTGATTTCTCTTATACATTTATTGCTCGATGTTCAAATATAACTCAAGACAAATTATATAAAATCGAATTTATATATGAAACTATTAATTGTTATGAATTTGAATTTGATAAATAATGATGACAGCCACACATTATCCTCATCCTATTTTCTATGTGACTCTCATTAATATCACTGTTACTTGAATTTATTTCAATAAAATGTCCATGTTTTAGTTCAGGGCTTGCGGCAAACGTAACATTGGAATTTATAGACAAACCTGTTACTATCTTTGCATGATAATTTTTAATACTGTCTTTGTTATTTTGCCAAAGATTTCCTATTTTATATCTGTTGGATTTATTGTTTGCAACATCTAGCTTTTTACAAAGTTCATTTACTAACCTGGAATGTGTATCTCATACTATTTCTAGAGTATTAGTGTTTTTAACGGTTTGCTTATTCTTTTCCATATTCATTATTAACCTACAATTGTTAAATTTGAATAATTTTATTGAATTTTTTTTTGGAAATATCCAAAAACAGACTGGTAATCTTTTAAATATATTTTAAATTATATCTGAATACCAATCGCATTTTAATAATATTCTAATACTACGTTTACACCAGTAGTATAAAAGTAGGTATCAAAAAAGTATGACGATGTAAACTCAAAGTAAAATACTTTATTACTTTATTACATACTTTTTTGCTATTAAACTATTGTACGTATCTAAAAAGTATTGGTATAATGTTATGCGGTGTGAACTGTTAATATAATATTTTTTAGATACGAAATGTCATTTTAGTCAATCTGCAGATTTTTCTTGTTTATTGTAATAAAATAAAATTGTTTTTGTGAAATATTAGTGAAATATATAAGTAATAAACTATTATGTGTTCACACCACTATGGTGTAAACTGAAGGAGAAAAATACTTTAATAGTAAAATACTATTATACTATTAAAGTAGCTATGGTGTAAACGTGGTATAAATGAATGTTCGACATAAAAAGTTTTACCTTTTATAATATAAAAATATATGTAGTCAAATTATATAATCATACAACACGAATACATGATAAGTACTCCTTAATGATTCACATTGACCTAAAACCATATGAAGGAAAAAATTCTTTTTATACTCGAGCAAAAAAAACGCAACTTTGGTTATTTCCTTTTTCAGTTTCTCGAAAAAAACTAAATTATTTTATAGTAAATTTGACTGTTTGAAACTTGTTTAGAGCCACCTCAAATCATTTTGTTTTAATATGGTTATCTGGTTTAAACAGCATAATACGTCCACTTTAAGATGTGATTACACTTGGTAATTCACACTTGGTAATTTTCACACTTGGTAACGTCTCAGAAATTCTTGGAATAGGCCATAGTGTACCAGGTATTTTGACGAATCGAGTAAAAATTTCATTAAATTTACCGGCTTAAAAATTTGTGTGGAGCAATCCACATATTTTTATTTTTCTGAAGTTAAATGATTTAACTAGAGTGATTCGTCCACTATTAGAAGGAGATTATGGTGTGCGAAAACTTGGTAACATCTTTGAGATTCCTGGAATCAGCCAAAGAGTTGTCTTAACCTGAATTCCTTTATTCATTGCGAAACAAAATACTAAGTAGTTCAAAATTAATTCTAAATTGATTGAAATTGCACAATGATCCGTAGAGTTAGTTGGGAGGTACTAAAAATTCTAGTTGGAATATTGGAATTTTATCTAACAATTGTGAAATATTCAATAAAGAATTAATTTATAGTGTATAATTGCAGTCTGATAGTGCACAATATCGAAATTTCAAAATTATTTAAATTTATATCAACCATTAAAATATCAGTCGTTCAGAAACTAAGATTAGTGGTATCTATTACATCCAAATTGTCAACAATAGAACCAGCAAACCCACCAGCGTGGTAGTTATGATTACAATTTCCATAAATAGTAAATCCCGATATTGCATAAGTTGATATTTCTTGTTCGGAACTCCAAATTTCTGATAAAAAGTTCAATTTAGGTAGTTCAGTAACGAATCTAAGTGAGCAAACCTAATTATTATAATTAGAACGCAGGCGACATATATTTTGATGGAAAACTCTAAAAATATTTTTAATGTTTTACTGGTTTGAAAAGGAATCGGATAAACACAATTTTCACTATACATGAATTTTGATAATAAAATTCAATAATATGTAAACGTTGTTCGGGTTTAAGCTTTCCATGATGAAATGGCAATACCAACTGAGAACAATTGAATTTGACAGATGTCGCTAATCACACATGATGTGTGAAAAACATATACAGCAAAATCCTAAAAGCAGAAAAATCACCACATGCGAATCAGTTCACGACCATCCTCTTCATTTTTTACCCAATACATGCAGTGATTAAGAATATCATATTATGGTACAACCAGTCATTTGAAATAATTGTATTTAACACACAATCATGATATTTATCATATAAACTATGATTGGATTAACCATCTGTCACTATATCCCATCAAGAGATTTGACCACCTCAAATGAGTTTTCATAATCATATTATCATTTCGGGTAATGAGTGATTAATTCATTGATCCTAAACCAGCCGTGAAATTTTTTCCTTGTCACCACCGGGAATCAAACCCGAGACCTCCCGGTGACTGGAGCAAGCATGCTGACCACTTTGCCACCGGGGCGGATTAACCATCGCTACGGTTAAATATGTAGTTATTATGATAAGAATAATCTATCCAATTAATATGAATTATTATGAAAACACGGAGAGAAAAAATATAGATATGTACTATACAGTCTACATTACATAATTTATTTTCTCCGTCGTGAGCATACCGAAAGTTTGGTTTTTCACCATCTCAAAATTTTATTAACATTTATTATATTCGGTAATCGCATTTACAACAAAGTAAAATCTGGATATTTAGTGTTTACATACGAATTAATCACCCATTGAGTTAGCGAATTTTTTACAAATACACTAAAAATTATTAAACAAATCCAAATTTAATCATGCAGTATGTTAACCCTAATCATAGGAGATGAATATGATTACAAGTATCATAGTAATAATATCTCCGTTTTCACTGATTGACATGATTAAATAAATTAATTAAATAAATAATTAAATAAACACAACTAAGACCCTCTGTTGGAGTGCAGAAATCAGCACCGACCCACCGCCCATGTCAGTTTACAGGTTGACAAGGAGCTTGCAATGTGCAGGTGGTATACTGTAATTGTATGAATGGGTGGTCTGTGCGTGAATGAAAAGGGGTTCTTATTGACCTTCAAAGGACATTAAATCCACTGGACAATTAATACTTCCTTAAAAAAAAAAATTGTATTCCTAATTATTGTATAATAGGGAATATCACAATAATTTTAGAATGATTTCTATTATTAGGCGTTTTCGGTAATATCCCATGGTAACTTTTGGGTAATTTACGAACATCTAAAGTAACTTTAGGGTAAATTACTTTTAGGTGTTTTTTTAATTTCTGTCTTTCTGACAATTTTTATTAAGGCGACCTTCAAATTTTCAAAAAATCGAAATTTTTTTAATGATAGAATATGTTAGAATGAACGTTTAAAAACATGATTTTAATGATATAAATATCAAAATCTCAAAAAAAAAAAAATTTATTTTATTTATTGCGAAGCGCGCCAAAGTCGTTTTTTGCGCGGTTATCTCGAAATGACGAACTTTAAACGCGGTTATCTGGAAATGACGTTTTTCAAGTTGGCGTGCAAGAGTGAGAAAAAACTACTTATCCAGTCGTACTAAAATTTTAACACGTTGATCTACATATATATCTGCTCAGAATAAACTACGGAAGGAAAAATCGGCTTTCAATTTTTTGAGTTACAACTAATTGGGAGGGACAAAAAAGCTGCATTTTCGAAAAAATGCCGCCATTTTTTTATTTTTCAACCATTTTTGTCCTTTTTAGTTCATTCCAAGGGCTTAATGCTGAATAAAACCCCTTTTTTTCAGACGTTTCTGAGAATAGTTATGATGCACGCCGCGAATTTCAAGTGTTTTTGGAAAACCCTTGTAGCAGACGACCTTGGGCTAAAAAAAATCTAAAAAAATTTTTTTTGTACTTTCAGTTAAATAAAATGTCAATGGAAAGTTTCAATAAAAGATATCTCTTTTTATTCCATTAAAAAAAATCTTTGAAAAACTTTTTTTTATTTCAATTTTGAATTTGCTATGTCACACCTTTAAATTAGTAGTGTCAGAAAAATTAAAGTACAAACGTTCAAAGTATAAAATATTCAACAAAATACAATAAAAATGTTGTATCTGTTAAAATACGCCATTGAATTTTGCTGAATATAAATATTACCACGCGAAATGAAATTTTACTTTTTATACAGCCAGGGTAACTTGAGTAACTTTTGTAACCAATATTAAAAAAATTACAATTATTTAAAAGGTACCATGGAATATTTCCCAAAAACGGTTATTATAATATGGTAAATGCAATCATGTGAATTTACAGAAAAATCTTCTATGTGTGCACGCCTGCGAAGATTTTTGCGTTTGAAAAGTCAAGGCTGGACCCCGGGGTCTAGAGGTCAGTACAAATATTTCACAAAATTTCAATTTTGGTTATTTTTTTTCCTGGGAATGAGTTTAGGAAAGTGATTATATGAAATTAATGACATGTTCGAATCCGAGGGATGCGTCCTCTGAATCAAGGGGCCCTTTCTTTTGCGTTCCTGTACCATTCATCTAATGGTGATGAAACGTTGATGATGGGTTGCGTGTATGCTCGCGAAGGTTTCTGAGTTGGTAAAATTAGGGCTGGGGCATCGGTAAAATATTTTTCTAAAATTTCAATTTTTAATGCTTTCGGTGATGCTTCCGATACTGAATTCAGTACCTGATGAATTCCTGTCATATACGAATTCAACTATGGTGACGACGAGAAATTGCCTGCAAAATATCCGTAATTCAAAGTAATTTTAATTTCTCCCGTTGCACGGGTAATTCAGCTAGTTTATAAATAAATCAAACTACAAAAATTAAAATGTAAAGTATCTGTTACTTGGCGATAATTTAGCTAGTTCGCTATCATGTTTAGAAACATATTTGTTTCTTTTTTTAAATAATCACACAATTACGAAATAACTTATATTCTGCTTTCCTTGAAATATTGTTTTTTTATTTTTTTTTTTTTTTGAAATTCGGCCACATTTAACTTTATTTACAATAAAATAATATTACAATAAAATTATAATGTCAATTCCCCAATGGATTTACTGTCCTTTAAAGGGAAATTAACATTATAATAAACATATTTCTCATACATGTGTCAGATACATATATGCATTTCCAAGTTATACAATTTACAAAATGTAATTATTTACCAATTCTCTATAATAGATCTTTAATTGTTTCCTGAATTGATGAATATTCATTACAATGACTCAGGCAATCTGTTGTAAATTTGGGGGCCGGAAAATCGGATTGATCTGCGTCCAAAATCGTTTGTAATAGATCCGCATGATATGTTATTAGCAAATCTGGTTCCATATTTATGATTACTATTACTAAATTCTAAATTAGATAAGGTAGAAGAGACATTTAATGTCCTGTACATATACAATAAAACTTGGTAATCATACAGCGCACCCAACGGCAAAATTCCTTTGGATTCAATTTCATATAAATACAATGATGATACTCGAAAAGGGAGCTTCAAGAAAGCTTTCACACTTTTGTTTTGCATGTTTTGAAGAGGTTTTAACCTGCTCCGACTTGCCGTTCCGTAAACAATAATTCCATAAAGAATTCTGGGATGAATAAATGCAAAGTACATCAGTCTCAATACATAACTATAGGCACAAAATTCGAGAGTTTCCTTACCAATCCTACTAAAGGAGCCATTTTAGTACAAACGGATTTAATGTGTTCACCCCAAGACATGTGCCTATCAAAAGTCACTCCTAAGTACTTGAAATATTCAACTCTATCAACTACAACGTTATTTATATTAAGATATGGCAAATTAATTGGAGTTTTTTGTGGTGAATGAAAGAGCATAAATTAATTTTGTTTTATTTAAATTCAATGAGATTACATTCGATTTGAAGTATTCCAGTAAGATGATCATATCATGCTCCATGCTATTCTGTATTGTAGAAGGGACTTTAGTTTCATAAAATATTGCAGTATCGTCTGCAAAAATTTGAATTTTGCCAATCAAGGGCAAATTCGAGATGTCATTGATAAATATCAGGAACAGTAATGGTCCCAACACACTGCCTTGAGGAACCCCACATTTAACAGTTAAAATATTACTGCTAATTCCATTAATCATAACATATTGCTGGCGATTAGTTAAGTAACTATTAATCAATTTATAGGCTACACCACGAAATCCATAACCATATAGTTTATCGAGAAGCAGCTTGTGATCAATAGTATCAAAAGCTTTTTTTAGATCTAGAAAGAGGGCTGCAACATACTCCTTTCGATTCAAAGCATTGTAAATCATGTTAGTCATTTCAACAAGAGCCACATCAGTGCCCGCACCTTCTCTAAACCCATACTGATATGTGTAGAAAAAGTTAGATTCATTTAAGAAACTCTTGAATCGCAAATTTATAACTTTTTCAATAATTTTATCAAATACAGATAGAGTACAAATAGGTCTATAGTTAGAAATTAGATTTTTCTCACCACTTTTGAAAACTGGGACAACTTTGGCAATTTTTAATTGATTAGGATATTCACCGGTTTGATAAATTGTATTTAGTAACTTCGCAATAATTTCAGTGAAGAAGGCTACATTACGCTTCAGAACCTGATTACGAATATTATCTGGTCCACTACCTTTACCATTATCCAGAGAACAAATAATATTACAAATCTCCGCAGGAGTAGTGGGCGATAGAAATATAGAGTCAGGATTCGAACGCAATGTATTAAATTTATTAATATCTCTATCACTTCCAATTGCTTCTCCCAGCGAATTACCTATACGTACAAAGTAATCGTTAAATATATCAACTATATCAGATATATTACTATATTTATCATCGTTAACGACAATAGTTTGAATATCGGAGTTATAATTATTTCTATTTAAAAACTGGTTGATATTTTTCCATAAGTGTGTTTGATTCACATTACTAAACATAATTTCATAAAACTGTTTCTTCGCATAATATTTCTCCGATGATATCTTTTTATTTAAATTACACAATTGTTCACGAATTACCATGTTATTGGAGTCTAATTTGTGTTTCTTTAATAATCTATTGCGTTTCCCAATGAGTTTCCACAAATTGTAAGTCATCCAGGGACAAGAGTTGCTCTTCAATTTAGCAACAACACTTTTAATTACTGTAAATTTTTCAACTAACTGATTATATTTCTCAATAATCAGTTTAAAAGTTGAATCAGGATCATTAGTATCAAAATGCGTGCTTTCGAGAAAATCAACAAAACATGAGTCAACTTTATCAAAGTTAATAACTCTTTTTTGCAGTTTTCGTCGGAAAAATTTCCCTTTGAAGTTAACCGACGTAAAGACAAAATTATGATCACTAATATTAGAGAAAATGGTGGAATTTTGAACTGTGCCAATATTAACAAAACTAGATACAACATGATCAAGAATATTGTTACTAATTGATCTTGTAGCAAACGTGTTAGTAACAATCATTCCTGAGCTCATCAGAATATTTTTATAGTCATAAACCTATGCATAAACTAAATTCGATTTTTTATTTACAGGTATATTTATGTCTCCAATAATAATAGTATCAGTTTTGCCCATATTAAAGCCATCCAAAAATTCTAAAAATAAATTAACATCTGAATTTGGTGGTCTATAAACAGCTAATAATTTGGTCGATGTGTAATCAGTAAGCTCAATACATATAAAATGAAAGGGAAACTGATTATCATCGCACATAACAATATTAAAATTCAGATTATTTTTAACAAATATAGCTAAACCACCACCTATGCGATCATCCCGACAAGAGAAAACACTCCGAAAATTATTTAGTTGGAATGACGTTGTGACTATGAACCCAAGTTTCACCAAGTACCAAGATATCAATGTTTTCATTCAGATTTTCACTAAATAAAATAACATCATCAAACGTATTCATATTATTCATACCGCGTACATTATATTGCAGAATGTTTAATTTTTTTGCAGTGGAATCAATTGTTGTTTTGGTCAATGCGTAATCATCAACGTTCAAGAAACAACTATTTACACAATTTTTTTCTAGTGTCTTACTGAATTTGCTCATAAAAATCAATTTTATAATTATAAATATAACACATACGTAAGGTTAAGCTAGATTTGTGCAAAATGCATTCAATATTTGTTAGAATAAATACGTTTCGCCAATATAAGACTAATAGAAAATAAAATAGAGAGAGAATCAAAAAATTCACAAAAACAGCGTAAAGTGGGAACTATAGATAGAATAAAAAAAATAACGTAAGAGAGCGAGAGATGGGATTCATATGTATTCGACCATACTCAGAATAAGAAAAATAAAAACTATAAGAAAAATTACGTTTTATTTTGCTGTCACGTAAAAAGAATAGCAGAGCGAAAATTTTCGTCCAAGAATAAAAAACTTAACAAATACAACAACAAAACTCAAACAAATTTTAGTGCGTTGAATGTAATATGCATGTTTATTATTTTATATATGGGAATTTGGAAATGTTAGTGTATATTATCTTTTATATTAATAAAATATTCATGTACACATATACTATAATGAATATAAAATCACAAATAATTTTCACTACACTGTAGAATTGTATTTCTCTAAATCTAACCTTAAAAAATAATTTATCGAATTGCGATAATTTAAACCGCATATAAATATATTTTATAATTTTAAACACATATTTTTGTTGATATGTAATACGTTTATACTCAAAACTATTGTAGTTTCACTCAAGATTTTTTGAAATACATCAAAAAATTATTACATGAAAAATATGAATGAACTTAATATTTTAAGTAATCTATAGCCGAAAAGTCAAATTGAAAAAATAATTTTTTGTCTTCGTTTCTTACGTTATTTCTGTTATTTTTTGTATTCCACCTATAGTTGGCCCATAACACTTACGTATTGTTAGGAGTATATTATAATTAATTACAAGAAAAATAGTCAACATTTCGGAGTTTAACTTAATCAATAATTTAAATGAAATTATAAAGTTCTGTATTTTAGGAAAATGTAATGATCTGAACTATAAATAAATTTTAATTGCAGTAAAAGAGACAATAATATTGTACTACCGCAAAATACCGTAATTTGTGTGACGAAAATATTAACAAAATAAACAAAAAATGTCATTTGACATATTAGGTTTAGTTTGTTTTTGTGTACAAAAAAAAATATAAATTTATAAAATTTGATACAGGTAAGTACTAATATAATAATTAAATAAAATATCTTAAAGTTTTTTAGATAATGATAAACAATAAGAATAGGCGTACAGTACCTATTAATCCATAGAAGATGATGTGTTCCCTGAAGTTCGAAATCCATTCTGCAGGCGATTGATATCGTTCATTGAATATATATGATGAACTGCTTGACTTGCGAAAAAACATCTTTCCATTTTTACACCACAAGAACTGGAATTTGTGATGTAGTTGAAATTTTTAGCTTCTTTGTGTAGTCGTGATTGAAATTTTGTGAAGTGCTGGATAATGTTGAATTCGTTAACATCATTTGGTCTGGATTTTTTTTTATCATTATATTTAGTGATTATATGATTTTTTATATCTGTCGATTTGAGTTCAACAATAAATGAGTTTTTTAAAGTTGATCGGCTGTTTTTGTTGTGAAACATTTTTTTAATTGAAACAATATCATCAGTTTTTATGTCAACGTCAACTTTAGTTAGAGTCTCGACATAGCAATACATATATAGTAGTACCATCATTCGAAAAAAATCTTTAGAGGGTGAAAATACAGGTAGCGCGTTAATCGAAATTAAGTTATGCAATAATTTTACTAGTTCGCCTAAATGTTTGCACGATTAAATACACTTACAGTACACACGGCGTATTTTTGTATACCATTAACCAGTATAGTATTGCTTCACTCTAACTTATTATACTACATATTAACACAGAATATATTTATTTCAACTCGTATTGTTTTACAATTGTCAAGGTCATGTAGAAAATGTGTTTAATATTTTTTGTGATAAACAATAAAACAAATCATGAATACCTTACTTCAATTTTCTTTTTATAAAAATTAGCATAAATAATTTTTTTTCTATGATAGAAATGCAAAAGAATATGAATTGTTCAATCAAATAAATCCATTATTGGAAAGGAGATATGAACGATAGGATATATACATATGTATATTAATATATTGAGTACATACTTAGCTGTGTATTATTGTTTATTTTAAATACATCTGTCTCACAAACACAAACGAATAAAGATTAAAAATGAAAACGATGTAGAAATCTATTTAGAACAACTAAATACAATTTTTTAAAAGGATGCCGTTGATTGCACTGTTACAGAATGGCAATTTATAATTGAAAATATGGACGAGTAATTTTCTTATATATGCATACATTAAGAACAATGTATTGTTATGGAAAGGCAGATTTTCTATTTATCCAAATCTGTGTGAAAGTTCAGGGACATTGAACCCAATATTTGTTTCAAAATTAAAATAAAATTTATTAATTCGATTTTATCATAAAAAATATTACGTAAGAGAAGTACGTAAAAATAGGAAAATTGTCACTTGGACATACTACAATAGTATGTCGTTTTTCATTATTGTCTTTCAATCAATTTATTAAGGGATTGTTCCTCATTGGAATAGAAAAAACGAGGATGTCATTATAAAGATTATAATTTCAACCAAAGCATGTCTGACTTGATCTGTTTTGTCACAGAATCCAATGAGAGTCATGTGGTGTTTACAGTGTGCAAATCTAGAGCGTATAATTATAATCTAATTATGAGCATTTAAGGTTCGCTAACAAAACTTAAATTCATTTTTCTGTTAATCTAATCTGTTAATCTCTAATAAATTTTATTGTTTAAATTGGGGGCTGAATTAATCCATCTCAAATGAATTACATATCCCTTTTGTGTTTTACTAACACAATTGTGCGGGTAGGGTAAAGTACCATGTAGATGTAGTTTTGTATGTTTTTTGAACCAATTTACACATTTGTGAATTCCTTTTTAACTTATTTTCCGTCCGAAAAAACACTATATCTATAACACAGTTTTACTTCAAATCAAGCGAAATTTTTAATGAACAACGCCGTTACATACGTTAATTTTTTACTCACACATTTGTGTGGGTTGGACTAAAATTGAGAAGATTTTTTATTTTTCTTAGTTGAAAAAGGGATATAAGAAAGTATATAAGATATTTTTTATAAATTCAATATACAAGTGAATAGCTTATACGAGTTTAGGTTGCCGCTCACTATTTTGTAATTAAAACTATTTTTAAATAGTAATTAAGCTAGAGATTGGTCAGCATTGTCCGAAAAAAAACGTTTCAGTTCTTTATGGCAGGATAAATAATGGCTTACTTTTAAGTTCCGTCTTTATTCGAACGCTAATTTTAAATTGTTTAGTTTGATGTACCATACAAATTGTTTTTTTTAAATAAAAAATGCATTGTGTATTTTATTTTGAATAAAAAAAATCAGTTTTTATTTTCCTCTAAATTTGTAAAATTTTATTTTTATGTCTTAATTTAATTAATTAACCTTAATTTGTATTTAGTCTTACACCGTTTTAATACTTAATTACCTTTCCGAAACGAATATTTATTTGTGGAGACTTTAAACAGCTTTCACAATAAAACAATTTTTATTTTGCCTTAGAAGTTTGTTTGAAAATCAAACTTTAGAAAAAAATTTACTTTAGAGAAAAAATTGTCTATTGTGAGAGCTCTGTTAAGGTGATGGTACATGTACAGATTTTCCCTTTAAGGCATAAAAATTATGCGCGCTTGTTGGTTAAAAGTCAGCCATCTTGAATCGCTTTGAATCAATTCAGATGATTTTGCATACTCATGAACGATGGCTACTAATAAGACAATAAGGCCTGTTTCAGCTGAACTAAGACAAGCGAACTGACCTATGTTCATCGTTCTTGGTTGTATATAAAAAACTTTTATAAGCCCCGTTTCCCATTTGAGCTAAGTATGTTGACTGATATGAGCTATGTTTTCATTTAACAGCTTCACGTTTTGGTTTCTTTCCAAAGTGAAATAAGAGAAATATTGTAGATAAATCTCAGAGTCTACCCAATCTGTAAAGCAATGTATTTAAATTTTTATTTTCACCTTGGAGATACGAGGGTATATCAAAAAGTCTTGTAATATCATACGAAAAAAAAGAGTGAGTGAGACAACAATATATTTTTCAAAACCATTTTTTGTCGCGATGAAACTTCTAGAAGAACATTTCGATGTGAATTTTACAGTTCGTTTGTTTTTGTCAATTTAGTAACACGTGTTTTGAATTTTTCTTAAAATGAATGAAATTGAATATCGCGCCGTTATTAAATTTTTCTATAAAGATGGACGAAATGCAATTTATATATTCAACTATATATCAAAATTTTACGGCGAATCTGCACCATCATATGCCACAGTAATAAGGTGGGTAAAATTATTCAAAAGTGGCCGGGAGTCATTTGAATACGACAACCGCTCGGATCGGCCAGCAGATGCTATTAGCCATGAAAACGTAATTTTGGCCGAATCTATTGTATTGAAGGACCGGCGTATTTCTGTTCCGCGGTTAGCGTGGAGACTTTCTCTTTCATACGGTACCACATATATTATATTACATGACCACCTTCACATGTCGAAAGTAAGTGCGCGATGGGTTCCCCGTTTGTTGAATGCAGAACAAAAAAAAAAAAATGCGTGTTCAAACTTCAAAGGCGATTTTAGATATGTACAAAGAAGATCCAGAAAATTTCTTGGATAACATAATAACAGGCGATGAAACATGGCTTTATCATTGGGATCCGGAATCCAAACAAGAATCGATGCAATGGATTAAACGTAGTGAACCACCACCAAAGAAATTCAAAACTCAACCGTCTGCTGGTAAGGTTGTGGCAACAGTTTTTTGGGATGCTGAAGGAATTTTGATAATCGATTATATTGCACCGAAAACCACAATCACAGGCATATATTACGCAGAAGTTTTGCGAAAATTGAAAAAAGCGATCCGGGAAAAACGGCCAAGGAAAGTTAATAAAAAAATCTTGCTTCTTCACGACAATGCACCAGTGCACAAGCCTAATATTGCTCAAGCTGCATTAAAGGGCTGCGGCTTCGTGGAAATTCCGCATCCACCGTACAGTCCAGACTTGGCACCCAGTGACTACTATCTGTTTCCCAATTTAAAAAAAAAACACTAAGGGGCCCGAAATTTTCCAGTGACTATGAAGTACAGTCTGTTGTAAATGAATATTTTATGCAGCAAAAGAAATCTTTTTTTAGAGGGTTTAGGCAAGTTAATTGATCGATGTGACAAATGTATAAACCTTAAAGGAGATTATGTCGAAAAAAAATTAAGTGTGCTTTAGACCACACTACTGAAGTAAAACTTCTAATATATATTTAATATTTATAATATAATATAGAAAAATTATAATATTGGAAAAAAAAATTGGTCACCCTTTGCGTTCTCGAGTGTCACCTAGCCGTTTATGTCTGATGCCACAAGAGGTAACCTTGTAACTTGGTATCTTTTTCAAGGCCAACTAGTCGTAATAGACTATGTTTATGTATGTGTCACAAAATGGACAAAAAAACCATTTTTGAAATCTCTTCGCATAGTAAAAATGGCCTTGAAATATTTTTTATTTCATTTATGTATAACCACAGTACATCATGTGGTTTCATCGAAAATATGTTTAAGTCGCATTAAAACCTGTATCATAGGCAATCGGGGAAAGAAACGAAGAAAGAATCGGTTTCTGCGATACCTCGTGTAAAATGGAGCTATAATATAGAAAAAATACATATATAAAATATATCACACGGACGAATTTTTTTTGGTCACCCTGTGCGTTCTGGAGTGAGTAAGTTAGAGAGTGACATAGATGTTATAATATAGAAAAAAAAAAATTTTTGGTCACCCTGTGCGTTCTCGAGTGAGTCAGTCAGTGACATAGAAGTCTATATTATGACTTTCCAATTTTCCTGTTTTCCAATTTACAAATTTTCCAATTTTCCAATTTCCCAACTTTCAAAATTTCCTATTTTCATATTTTTTATTTTCATATTTTGCAATTTTGCAATTTTTAACTTTTTCAATTTTTCAATTTTCCAATTTTCCAATTGTCCAATTTTCGAATTTTCCAATTTTCCAATTTTTCAATTTTCCAATTTACCAGTTTTCCAATTTTCCAATTTTCATTTTTTCATATTTTCATATTTTCATATTTTCATATTTTCATATTTTCATATTTTCATATTTTCATATTTTCATATTTTCATATATCCCTATTTTCCAATTTTCCATTTACCTGTTTTCCAATTTTCTAATTTTCCAATTTTAAAATTTTCCAATTTTCCAATTTACAAATTTTCAAAATTTCCAATTTTGCAAATTTCGAAATTTCCAATTTTCCAATTTTTCCAATTTTCCAATTTTCCATTTACCAATTTTCCAATTTTTCTATTTTCTTATTATCCCATTTTTTTAACCAATGATTAAAATAAAATGGTATCAACTAATGTTCCACCTAGGGATTTATGAATTGTCATGGCACATCCTGATACTAAAGGAAAATGATTTCGTTTTGCGTCTATTGTTTCGTTCGCCTCGTTCGATTACACTTTTCGTAACGCATTTGCCAGCTTAGTCCCCAAGTCAAGCGTGCCTAAAGAAGTTTTACTTCAATAAAAATATTGCTGTCTCACTCACTCTTTTTTTTCATATAAAATTGCTAGACTTTTTGATTTGCCCTCGTAATTAATCAGCTCACAATCAGCTATGTTTCTATCCCACAGCTTTAAATAAAGAAATTAAATAAATCGGAACGTACGAGTGTGTTGAGTTAAGCTTCGCTAATTCGGTTTCACTTATTTAGGCTTTGCAAAGTAAATCGAAAGCTGTGATCTCAAAACATGCTCACTTTGCTAAAAGAACATAGCTTAAGTGTGCAAGGGGCCTTAGCGAGAAACGCAGCTATTAGTATAGTTTGGCATCCACAGCTCATTCCACTGCACATTTGAGTTAATTACATCGCTCTCACATACATTTCAATTCAAGTAAAATGCTATATGTCTGCCAAAATATTATTAGAATCACATAGTCACATAGGCGAATATGTACACAATAATAGCAATGTATGTGTGAACGATATAGCTGACTTTTGCAATCCAAAGACAACGCGAGCTAAGTTAGTTTCATCGCTCAAAACAGAAAAACATAGCTCGCATAGCTTAGCTCAAGCGTGCATCGTTTCATTAAAACTCTTTATTTTCAACCAAGAGCGATGAACTTAGCTGACATCGCTTAGCTTAGCTTAGCTCAAATCTGCAACGGGCCTAATGGAACGATGCACATTTGAGCTAAACTATGCGAGCTATATTTTTCTGTTTTGAGCGATACAAACTAACTTAGCTCGGGTTGTCTTTGGATTGCAAGAGTCAGCTATATTGCTCACATTGCTATTATTATGTGTACTTATAAAATATTGAAATTTGGATGACATTTGAGTATTGTTGTGTTTGGTATTGTGGATCAAATTCAAAAAAGTGGTTGAATTCTTAAATAATATAATAAAATTAGTTAATTAATTTTTGACAGACATAGGATTTTACTTGTATTAAAATGTATGCGTGAGAGATATAATTAGCTCAAATGTGCAGCGGAATGAGCTGTGCGAGCTAAACTATGCTAATAGAAACTACGTTTCTTGCTTAGCTTAGCTGAAATGTGCAACGGGCGTTAGAATGAAATAAGTAGCCGTTTTGAACAGAACCAAAGAGCTAAATAAAAATTAAGGTTAATTAAATGGGAGCATTATTTTCATAAAAGCTCCCATTTAATTAACCTTAATTAGGTTAATTAAATGGGATTTCAGTTGGGCTCTTGAAAGTGCTTGTTGCTACAATAGCTTAAATTGTTGTAATTTATTTTATCTTAAAAAACAAAATAATCTCTCATAAGATAAAACAATAATATTTTTATCTAAATTGTATTTTAAATAGGAAAGCAATCGCCAATGGTAGTTTTTAACTTGCTTATTAGAGTTTTAATCTCTTTACAATTTTCATAATACCCTTCTAAGACCCCTCTAAGTCACATAAAAATATAATTAAAATTTAGCCCATACAAAAATTTTAAAACATGTACTAGTTTTTTATACTCAATAATACAATTTTTTATCCTTATCTGGCAAATTAAAACCTTTCTTTAATAAATGCTTGTAACATGAAGGTGATTTAAAATCAAATTCCAAATACATTTTTTGTTCAACTTGGGTCCAAGATAATTTTAATTTATGAAATATTTGTGCAAGTACAAAATGTGTTTACTTGTGGTCGATCGTCAAGTGTATTATCAATTAATATTTTTATTGTGTTTTCTTCTGTTTGCATTTTACTTTTCTGAGGGGTATTTAATATAAACCTGAGAATTTTGTTTAAAGGTTGAACGGGTTCTTTATTTTCGTCTTCAATTTGATGTTGCGGACTAGGAAATTGAGATGGTGAGATGGGACATTCATGAGGAATTTGTGGAACTTGATAATTCTTTTAATAAGTTCTTGGAGGCCCTTTTTCATATTTCAATGTTATAGGTGGGAAATCAGGTGTTTTCAATATTCTTGTTGTTTGACTCTCAGTGTTGTGTGTCTGGTTGGAAATCGTACGCGAAACTTTTGGAATCAATTTTTTTTTATTTAAAAAAAAATTCGAATTTTAATAAACGCTTGCATCGTGCATCTATGTCATTGACCTTACACTTACAAACAAGATTATTAATTGGCTGGGGAAAGACAGTTTTTTAAATATTTTTTGTTCTAAAACTACTTATTTTGAAATCATTAAAATTAAAGTTCTTCATAATAGTTATGCGTTTGGAAGTAACTTTATTCTTGTCGAACACACGACGATGGTCATGCAGCACCGTAAAAAATGTTCTGGTGGATTTACAGTCATTTTTATTTAAGCAGTTTTTGTAAGCACACACCATTTTATCACGCAAATTCACAAAAGTTTTAATACACAAATTTTCAAAATGAACTTTTTATAACGTTTAAAAATAAGAAAACACAAAGCTACATGCGTTACGATTAGACGACAAGCAATAAAATTTTAAAAGAAACAAATTTACGAAATTAACTTGCAAACAATTTTTAAATCTTTGTAGTGTGTAGATGTATGATTTCCTTTTACATATATTGAATTGCTGAGTGTGTGCGTGTAAATAAGTATGTATATCATCGGTGGTCTATCTATATAGTTATCGAAACGAAAACCAAATACATAAATCAAATAATGTGTATGTGTTGTACCTACAAATTCATTTAAAATAATCTTTAATTGGATTTAAATGTAGATCGTTTTTATGGACAATCTTCAATTATTTTAGCTTTTTATAATTTTCAACGAATATTTTAACGTTCAAAATTATTTGTCTATAATTTAGAAAACATTGTTGCAATTCAAAACAAAACCAACTTAGTTGCGATCGGTATTTTCTCTCCATCATCTTTGTTACATTTTCTATCTACTTTTGAGCGTAAAAACTGTTTTGACTTATAATGAGAGCGTCATTATATGAGTAATACAATGCGATTCATTACTATTTATGATAAGAAAAAAATTTCTGTTTGTTTTCATATAAAATTATTATTTTTATTACTATTTTATTTGTTAATTATGTATTTGTTAATTATTACTATATATGTTATTTTATTTGTCAATTTGATATGAAAAGAAACAGAAATGGGAATTAATTTTTTTTCGTATCATAAATAGTAATGAATCGCATTGTAAGTATATGTATAGAATTTTTGTTTGTTTTCTGCATGTTGCATTATAAAATATTCTAGCTACATTTAGGAGAAGGTTATGCTATTTAGGCGGATAGGTAATTGCAGAAATTCTTTAAAAAGTTTAAAACGATACCAGTAGTGGTATCTAACATTTCACTCACGAACCTACCATTACATTACTATATAATGATTATACAATGGTCTCGAGCACTAAGTTACAGGCTTCTTGACCAAGAGCATCAACATTCTGAATTGGAATAATAGGCAAGCCACAGATGACAATATTGTTTTTAAATTCCCCTTGATTATATTGGTCTAACTGAGCTTCCATCAGGTTTGATTTAGCCTCTTGTCGCAAATATTTGCATTCAAGCTCCATCAGCCTTTCATTTGCTTCTGTATTAGCCTTAGTAAGATCTTTTATGGTCGCGTTTAACCATCTAAGCTTGTGCAAACAAACGACTGCGACTTCTCCAGATCATCCAATTTATTGAGCTTCTGCTGCATAGATCTCAAAATAGAGATAATGTCGTTTAAGTTTGCGTTCACCGGCAACTTTATCGGGTCAGTATCCTCATCACACACAATGATTGATTTGCGCACACTCGAATGACACTTATTGCACAGCCATGTTGAAGAACCATTGGAAAGACTCTTGTACTGCTCATCAGATATATTGCCACAGTTAATGTGATAAGCCTGATCACACTTAACACAATTAACACCAGCTTTTTGGCCTCATCCGACTGGTTTGTTACACAATGTACACGGTACAATGGGCATTATCACGGGATTGATGATTGCACAAAAACAATATAATTTAGGCGCCAAAATTATTGACACCACAGGAACCAAATAATAATTTTAATTTTATTCAAGCACCCCAAAATCGTAAACTAAACAAACTATATACTCGTACAACAATAGTGCGTAGTGATGTATATAAGATTTATTTAAACTTCCACCATATTATTTAAATTGGAAGTAATAATGAAATTTCACTTTTTATTTGTCGCAAAATAATTAGCACAACTTGACACTACGGTAGTTTGACATCGAATTGATAGGTTAACTACTACTGTTTTCTCACAAATGTGCATTCAACCGTAACATGCGAGATACCATGGCATAGTGAAAAGTACAACAAAGAATATTATATAAAAAAGTATATAGACTAACAGTTTAAGTAAAGTTCGCCTTTAGGCGGGCATATGCATTTGAAGGTTAATATGGCCCTTGGTCTCTGTGGCATTCTAGGAAATAGGGTGGCCAACCTCTGAGTAATGGAAATACCTTCACTGGTACCAAATGCAACATTAAAAATGCAGTTATAAATCGAGTAAAAAAAATGTTGGTGATTTAGTGCATTTTATCTACTCAAGATTATCGCTTGTGAGTTTATTTCATAAAACGCATTTAAGCTGTTTCCCGGTTGAAAATATTTACCAAAACAGATTGAATAAATCAATATGTACGAATTAATTAAGGCTGTTGGTTCATCGTCTCCGCCATTTAACCTATTTTAACCTCACTAACAACTTAAACTTTTCATAATTTTCTTACGTAAACTCAATATTTATTTGTGTACTTATACTCCTACACTACACCCAAACCACAACGAAAATATAAACAAACAATTTGCCTTGTGGAAACTAAATAGAAATGGAATTCGTTTTTTACGTATTCATCAGGATTACCAACATAAATCCTTATTAAGTCTTTTGTATTGTTTTAACCGTTGACCTCAAAAATAACAAACTAACAATTTATACAAAAATGTGTACATTGCTTGCTATAGATGTTAGACTGATTATGGAAAAATGGTAACGTTTTTACTTTGCTTTTTCTAATCCAATTATACCAATTAAGGTTAGGAGAGAACGTAAAAATTAGAAATGGCTTTGACCTACAAAATTGAATTAACAAAAGAAAAGAGTTGGACGTACGTGATTGGTAATCATAAATATTTATAATTTCAAATTCTTATATCATATTATTATAAACTAATAGCCGCCGCAATTATTTACTTAGTAGATGACGTACCGTGTAAATTAATTGCCGAAAATATTTAAATTTACCCGTGACTCTTTCAACCATTATGAATACGTTTGTTAAGAATGAGTAAATTCCTTGACGATGAGGGAAACATTTCCATTATACATATTCATAACTTTTATTTTCTGGTTCGTGCTTTATAAGCACAACGCAAGAGATATATTTGGATGGATATATCATGTAAGGTACGAGTCTACATAACATAGAGAAAGAAAGCACAGAGTACCAAAAGAATATAACACATAAAATATGTAAATTGGTAATTTAAAATGAAAATAAAATTTTTAATGAAAACCATAAAATTGTTTAACGTAGTAGAACCAACAAGGTAGCAGAAACAGCAGCAGTAACAGCAACATTGGTTATAGTATCAACACATACACGTTTCATAAAATACAAACAGTACCCACCACATATATACAAACGTACATTACATACACAATAATAATTCCGTTATTAAAGAGAAGCACATGTGTAAAACATTATTATGAAGGGTGGATAAGCTTACCTGAGTGCTTGATTTTAATTTAATGCCATTAATTTTTTCCCAGGTTTTCGTTTTGCTTTCATTTTTGGAATTTTCATGTAATATGTGTACATAATTTTCTCTTTGTTTTTACTTGCAAATAAAAATAAATTAAATTACATAAATGTTGCAAATCATAATAATTTTTCCGTTTTAGAAGTTAAAAAACAAAATTATGAAATATTTCAAATTACCTTTAAATGTCGAACCATTTTTCTGCCAACAAAATATTATCATATATCATGAAAATGATGTTACATGCTTTATGTACGGGTAATATTATACGTTATTAGGGATTTACGAGAGTTGGTGTTTTTAAGTACAGAATTATATATGGTATGGAGTTATGTCAGTACATGTGTTAACATTTATAGGTACCTGCCTAAGTACTTGGTAGTTTTTTAATTTTCTGTTTTTACAATTTAATCAAAAATGTTTGTGGTTTGTCATGAGTCGTCAAACTTTTAGTAATAAAAAATTAGCTTATCACAATTATAGAAGTAAACTTAACTGTGGTACACAATTATAGAACTGGCTTAAGTAGCATTAGCCTTTTTATTGAAATCAAGTAAATGTTACGATTTATATGTATAACGTTTAATTTATTCCTTTTGCTTTCACCTCGTCAGACAACTACGGAGAACCACAATTGCAATCTACAACTTTTAAAAAATCTCTAAACGTTTAGCACAATAAAAAGGCAAGGACCAAAGCATAAAGTTGATGGAAGTAGTAAAAGAGAAAAAAGACGTCTTGCAAACCCCTCGGGGATAAGTTAAGAGAGTGGTCTATAAGTTAGTTATCAAGCGATTAAACAAAGCGTAAATAAAAGTGAATTTAAGGAGTGACAAATATATACATATATATTATTAAAAAATAGCCAAACAAAGTCTTTATCAAGACTATACTACCCTATATCCACTAATGTTACCTCTATGTGGTCGAGGGGAGGCAAAGTCCTCTGCACGGCAAAACATAGTGCAGAAATTTTAATAGATCTGGGAGGGGAATCCAATTGTTATATTAAAATATTTAAAAATCTAAATAGATTAAAATAACAAGCATAAGCTAAACTTAATTAGCGAATTGCCCAGAGATATGGGTAAGGGGTGAAGGCGTGATTCTGGTCACCCTTCGGAAGAAGCCGACGGTCACCTAAAAAGTTGAAGTATATGGCAATAATCTAAACGATTCAAACTAGGCTGCCGATTTTGTCGACAATGAAGAGGACGCGGCTGAAGTTGAGAACACTTCGCCAAGCAGTATTGGTCAAGCACCACAAATTACCCAAAGACCCCATGAGACCCCGATGATGGAAATCGTTTCTCTCGAAACGATGATATAGCATAATTGGAATGCGAAACTTACTTAGAGGTGGTTGCGGAAACTAGCTGGTTGTTGGTAAACTGGAGGAAGCACACAACCATAGGTGCAAATCCAAACGAAAATGAAGGAAACTGGTAATTGGTCAGTAAAAAAACGCAAGAAACATAGAAACAGAAAGCGTTGGCAAAAAGAGACAAAACAAACAAAACGGATAATTATCTCAGCATGGTTAATGAATAAAACCTCTCGACTTCCGAGATAACTAAGAAAATTAAAGAAGTTATACGTCCTAGCGAATCTAACATAAAGATTCGCTATGTAACAAACGCTGGCCCAAAATGTGTCGCGGTTACTGTTGATTCTTCCTCGGATTTGGAGTTATTCACGGAAAACAAAGAGTTGGAAGGCGTGGTTGTAAAAGCCCCAGAACCAGTGCCTATAAAGAGATTACCTAAGGTTAACCTTGTATTTTATTTTTGGTGCTTGAGCCGGTTTAATCGGAACTTCACTAAGTATTTTAATTGGAGGAGAATTAGGACTACCCGGAGCATTAATTGGCGATGATCAAACACTGCAAGGAACAAGCAAATATCTATGATGTCAGCTCGGAGCTTGGTGGTGACATGGTTACAAACTGCCTTATAAATCAAAACTACCTGGATCGTAAAGATTTTAAAGTTCTATTGTAAACCACTGGATGGAAGAAGTAGAACCGGCACCCAAAAACATGTTGCTAAAGTGTAGAAGACTGCACGTAGACTGGGTTCGATGCTATGTGAGAGAGTTTGTGGCTCCAACTAGGTGTTTTAGGTGCCAGTGATATGGTCACATATAAGGGCTGTCCAAACAAATACAAACCTACCCAAAAAGTAGAGGACTTCGTGTCCAGGAATGACCTTTTCATAATGAACTTGCAGGAAAACTCAACAACGTTCTCGTCTAATGGGAACTCCAATATTGACCTAGCAATAGTCACTGAAGCCTTGAAAAAGTTGGACAACTGGAGTCATGACGTTTGAATTGTAATACGCGCAATAAATTAACAAAAAATTAACTGGAAACAAATTACAACAAAATTACTAAATAATCCCAAAAGAAAAAAAGAGATGTGTTATATCACAAAAAATAATAAGTGTGTTAATTATAAAATAGATTGTAGGGGACTTCAGCTGAACTACTTAAGCTTATTTCGATAAGAAAGATTTTAACACCTTCAACACTTCACACCCAATTACACACAACTACACCATAGGCACTACCATCTACACAGCCAACGGATGGTTCATGGTCAACATAAATTAGTTTTTATGATGAACCATGAACAGATTTTATATTTTTATTTTAGACAAACGACTTTCTCGCATAATATATCGCTATTTGCTAATATGTATTTGAAATATTCGCGTTTATTTAATTTTTTAGCGACATAACTGAGTGCTACAAGTATAATGGCTGTTAACAAATGTTCTATAAGACACAAAAAGAATATAACTGAATCACAAAGTATAACAAATATATAAAAATATAATTTTTTTTTTTTTTTATATCACAACAAACCTAAAAAGGACAATTTTTGACATGAGTAATCTTACTATGTAATAATAATGGTCAATAAACTGTTAAAATTAAAAACATAAACAAAGAGAAAACGGAACACAAAAAGAAAGACATATATGTAAATACATTCCTTTCCAGATATCCCAAGTATAACAAGATTCGACTTTTTTGTCATATTTCGAAGTAAAAACTTATATTTAGTTTCGACTTTGACATAGTTTTGCTTTCGACTTAGAATAAGATCCTATGTGAAAAGTGTCGCGATTATTCGAAACTGGACGAAACTCAATAAATAGAATTGTATACATGTATGTGACAAACAATGATTTGATGATATTATTCCTTGATTGTAATATTAAAAGTTTAAATATTTTCCATATAGCTCATATCAAGTTTATTATTTCGCATTTGTTTTTCACTTAATAATTTAAAACTGAAGTAGAAATTAATTAATTTATACAAAAAAAATTTGAATAGATATAAAAATAAATTTTGGTGTAATTTTATTTAAATTAACGCACATCTTTAAATTTGTTTAAGAAAATCACTTTTATAAAATTACCAAACTCATGTCGTGAACATGTAAAATAAATACGATACGTAGCTCTATTTTGTTTCGTCTTGTTACAGTTGGAACAGTATACATATACACACCAATACTAAAGTATTGATTCTTCGACTTTTTTCTAATATTTCGAAGGCAAATACGATAGCTCAATTTTAAGTTTCGTCTTGTTATACTTGGGATATAACAACTATCTGTCTCCCTCCTCCCCCACACTTTTTAATAGATCGACTATGACACTGAAACTAGGTATATTGTGTACGGTCCATATTGTCCTTGTTTTTCAAATTTGGCTTTATGTCGTTATGATTAAAATATTTACATACTATGAATAATATAATGAATGAGTGAGCGAGATCGAAGTATACCTCCTGACATAATGATCACTTTCCTACCTTGGGTGAAACAGAATAAAAGTAAAATCAAAAATTGTTTTAGATATTACAGTACTCTTGCACTACGCTTCTTGCAAGGCAATAGCCATTTTAAAATAATGTTTTATTGTATTATATAAATTTTAAGTATGTGTTTAATATTATTGTTATGGTTTGACTTTGACTAAGTATGCATTAGTTGTTGCTCTTATATTCTACATAGCTTTTTATATTATTTAGTAATTTTGTTGTAATTTGTTTCTAGTTATTTTACGATTTCTCTTTTACGATTTAAACAATTTTCAACCCAATTTCCTTTTTACTCCACGTCTCCCGATTTAGTAAAAAAACTACACATATAAAAGAGTAAGTTTTTCAATCTTTAATTTTGGTCATTTTTCAGATTTTATACGACTTTGAACTCGGATATTCACACAATCATCAAAATTTTCTTAATAAATGGAACAATGGAATAACTCTGCGTATATTCACAAAATACTTATAGAGACAAAAAGATCAACTTTGAAACCTATAGCTGAGATTGAAGGTAAGGTATTAATATTTTATCCAATTTATTCAGGGGTATTTTGGCTGATGGTCAAATATTGATTTTGAGGTGAGGTCAATAACAAGATCCGGCAATACAACTGCCTGTATGCGTTCAATACAATAAAATTCGAAGCAAGGAAGATAACAACTGCATAGCGAAATATAGTTGTTTGCTAAGGCACGTTAATGCTTCAAATATAAGTTCAAGGGGTTTGCGTAAGTTTTTATGAAATATCTGCGGTCTTACTTTGGTACAAGCTAATTCCATTCTGGTATAGAATTAATTTGTGCTCAAAGTAACAACCAAAGATATTTTTTAATTTATTTTCATTAGTTGGTAACAATTACATTTTGAATTTGAAAACAACGTAAAGCACAACCAAATATATTCAATTAAATAGTAATGTGCTAGATCATTATTGAATATTATTACAAATCATAACTAATTTCTCGTCTTGTTTAGAAAAATTCGATGTCAAAATAACAAATATCACTTTTATATTTTTATTGCCAACATTTAAAAATAAAAATATTCAATAAAACTGCTCTGGTGGTGAACATTAAAACTACAGGTAGAATAGAATAATTCTATACCAGCAGGAAAGTTGGTTTAAAATAATTCCAATTTGGAATTTCATATATGGGATTGTTGTTGTAAATTTCGCAAAGTAAGACCGCAATCATTTTATGAAATTCTTTAAATTGATAGTTAATTTCTCATTAGTTTGAAACCAAACTGCCACATCTTCCGGTAACCTCACTTTGATCTATTATTATTTTACAAACAATAATATAAAATAGAAACAACGGTGCAACGGTTTTTTTTATTTTTTAAACTTGCTACTTCAAGTATAGCTGGTAAAATATCGTCAAAATTGAAAAGGGAACCTTTTGCCACGCTGTTAAATATAATAATTGTTGTTAGAACGGTAAGAATCTATAATTGGACATTATATTGTTTATCTGCATTGAAAGAGAACTCATCATTTTACCAAATACGATTTACTTCAGGAGGCAATTGACTTTGAATTTAAGTCTCACTATGTGTATTGCCAACATTTTGACGATTCGTTAACTACATTCTGGACCTTCATAGGTCATTATTTTTATGAAATATCAATAATGGGAACAGCAACTTTAAGAACTAAGGAAATTGCCAGTAAATTAGATCTTCAAGTATATCACAAATATTTTATCAATATTTGGTAATATGTTTCTAATTATTATATTATATAATCTTTTTTTTTTTTTAAATAAAAGAAAGTATTAATCATCCAATGGATTTAATGTCCTTTTAAGGTCAATTAATACTCCTCTTTTCATTCACGCACTCACCCACCCATTCACCTACTCACATATTTACAGTATACCACCTGCACGTTGCAAGTTCCATGTCAACCTGCACACTGATATGGACGGTGGGTCGGCACTGAATTCTGCACATCAGAGACGGTCTTAGTTGTGTTTATTAACATCACCGATCGTAATCGATGAAGAAAATTCGCTTCACATCTTGCCTCTGGTGGGGTTCGAACTCAGTAACTCCCAGTCCAAGTGCTTTAACAACTGCGCCACTTGTACGGTCATATTTATCTTTAATTCACTGTTCTACGACATTCAAATATGTATTTCTGCTATGTTTGTAATGATTTATTTCGAGACTTTCATAAAGTCTCGAATTATTAGACAAGAATTATTAAATTTATTAGTTTAAGTTAAAAAACTTAAATAAAATATGGATTAATTTTACTTATGAATAAGAAAGTATAATTTTTATAAACAATTGCTATATTGTGAACAAATAAATAAATTAATTTGATTTATAAAAATATATGAAATGTCATTTTTGAAAGTGGTATAAGTCCATTTTTTCATGTATCGAGATATTTAAGGGTCTGCATTTGAATTAATTTAAAAATATTGGCAAACGTTAATCAATTAGTAATGTTTTTAACACTTCTACATTTTTTTAAATTTTATTATGAAATAATAATTATTGAAAATATTTAAAAATTAAACGTGTTTTTTAGGTCCAAATGGACTTATACCACTTTCAAAAATAACATATTATAAGAAATAAAAACAAGAAGAAATTTATGTCCATATTTTTATAGACATTAGCTTCACTGAAATGAATTTTTTAATGTAAAAAATTATATTAAATAATTAAAATGAGAAATAGTATTAAACGTAAATAGTAAATCAGTAATAAACGAATAGTGAGCGAATAAAAAAAAATAAAAGGATTGATGATTTTTTGTTTGTGTGAGCGAACGGGATTTACTACAGAAAATCGTCGATTTAACGGACTAATTGGGGAGTCCGTAAAATACGAATGTCCATTAAATCCGAATGTTTTTAAATTTAATCGACTATAGATTTTACACTTATTCTGGAATATGGCAACCTAGGGCAGAAATCGTTTATCTCAACCGATTGTGAAGGGATCTTGTTTGTTGGATGGAAATGAGATGCATAAACAGTTTTTGGAAGAAGTTCTGGAATATGACCATCTGTGACGGAACTCATACATTTCTTAGCTGATTATGATATGATTGGGTTTGCTGGATGGAAATGGGATTCTTAAATGATTTTTGAAAAAAGTTCTGGAATATGATTACCTGCGACGGAACTCGTTCAATTTTTAACCGATTATGATGGGATTGGGTATGTTGGATTGAAATGGAATTTTAAAACGTTTTTTGGAAGAAGTTCTGGAATATGACCTCCTAGGACAGAAATTGGGCATTGTGGATGAAATGAGATTATCGAATAATTTTTGGAAAAAGGTCTGGAATATGGCCATATGGATTATGCGCTCTTGTAATACAAGCACCTCAAAAGTGTAAATTTTCGCTTAGTTGGTTCTGAAGATCTTATGATCTTAGAAGGCAATATATTCCATGTTCCCGTGAACAGTTTTTGAGGTCGTTGTTGATAAGAATAATATAAATTTGTCCGAGCCCTTTGTGTAGGGTTCATAACATGATTTTTGGGGAGCATAAGTAGTTGATCTGCCGCTCATGGGTGGGTTACGTACTGGCGATAGATGTTAAAGCATTCAGCCTTACCGGAAACATGTTAGCATCATTAGCCGCTTGCTTCAAGAAAAACGGCTGCATATTATCGAGTTCCGCCCTAGTTTAAATTACCGAGTTTCATGGCGATATTCCAGAATTTCTTAAACAAATCATTTAAGAGTTCTTTTTCCATTCAACATACCCAATCCCATCATAATCGATAACCAAAAAATGGAAAATAAAAAAATTGTCCGTTAAATCGAAGCCCGTTAAATCGAGGGTTTACTGTACTCTTTTGCTTTAACAATCAATAAAGCGAACTTCATTGTAGTAGTGAATAGATAAAATATTTATATTATTTTCTTCATTGATCGATCGAATAGTGAATATAACTTCTTTCTACATTATTCTTCATAAGTGAATAGTAAAACAAAATATTTTTTGTTGCTTTTCATTATTCTTACTGATCAGTATTACAAATAACACTGTTCGATCACTAAAAAATGAATAATTCATTTTAACGAGCGAATTTTTGCCCATTTTTATTATTAGGAATGGACTTATTCCACTTTCAAAAAAAAAGTTTTTGCGATAACATTTTATAGCCAAAATTCTTTTGCTTACTTTATAAGAAAACCGTACTCTATTGAATGTATGTTTATAAATATGGAGAGAAGGTGTCTATATCTTCCTAAAATTACCGTTAACTCAATTTTTTTGAAAAGTGGACTTATACCACTTTCAAATAAAACACTTCATATGTAAATTTCGAATTTTCCTACATCAAATTTGGATAAGACACATTTTCTTATGGCCGGTTGCACAGAAAAATGACTAACGACCGGTTAATTGTGCGCCAGATAAATTTTTTATATGAAATCTGGTTTTGCAGGCAGAAAAAAAAAATCATCGCATACTTAGTTAAATATATTTTATTCCATGGAAATATTTAACGATTAGTTAAAAAGTTATGCAATAAAAATTGTCCATTCAAATATTTATACGGTAGCTAAATATTCCCACGGAATAAAATATATTTAACCAAGTTTGCATTGATTTTTTTCTGCCTGCAAAACCAGATTTCATATAAAAAATTTATCTGGCGCACAACTAACCGGCCGTTAGTCATATTTCTGTGCAACCGGCCATTACAATTTTTAATATAAAATGCATCGAAAAAATTTTGATGTTCACTCTCTTAAAATTGGTTGCATGGTGCCAGGTGCATCATTAATCAATCAATTGTAACTCCTTCAAATTTGAATGTATTTTGCATCAAGCAATTTTTGTGCCGCGAATTCTATTAACAATAATTGCATTTTGCGTCGTTTATAATTTACATGCAATTTCGTCGAAAATCGACGCAAACTATTTGTTATATTTTGTGATGGTAAACTTGTTTCTAAAAATATCTAATAAAAAAACATTTTTTAAAACAACCTTTTATTTTAAAATAAACCAAAAAGTAGAAAATAAATTTTCTTGAGGCATACACTGGACTTAACATGAAAGGTTGGAGTCGCTCATTTGGTTTCTATGTTAATTGTGCTCCTCCAACCTTTCATGTTAAGTCCAGTGTATGGCTCAAGAAATTTTTTTTTCTACTTTTTGGTTCATTTAATAATAAAAGGTTGTTTTAAAAAATGTTATTTTATTAGATGTTATTTTCTACTTTTTAATCTTTTATGAATTTTACTAGAGCTCTGAAATTTTTGCAAAAAGAGTTTAATTCTTTCAATCGTACCGGTGTTATTATTGGTTGATCGTCAGGAGAAATCTTGGAGAACTGTGATAGGTGGCGTCTTATTAGCTTACCACCTATTGGACCTTACCTTTATTTATTTATTTCATTCCTCTTCTAGGATAACACACAGTATAAATACTTTTTAATGGTTATCACAAGAGCAAGGTTTAACAAAACACAATAATTAATTTAAAGAATAGGTTAATAAACTTGTGTATAATAATAATAATAACATATACATTACAATTTTCAATTCAAATAGACTCTAATAATAATTATAACAATAATAAATTCACAACACCTTTCATATTGAAATAAATTAATCGTAATACTAGATTGGCATGAAGACTAACATTTTAAACCCACTGTCAACCTGGTGAGATTACTAATAATATTAGTAACAACTATTGTAGTAAAACCCGACACTTATGCTTAAATACTAAATAAGAATTGCAAAATAGATCAATACTCTTAAAAATACTATCATGGTTGTATTGCATTCTAAAACATGGAGAAGAGAACCCAAAATTTGTGCACGGGATGGAATTATAAAATAGTTTGGTTGGTCTTGTGAAATAGGCTGGTGCATAAAAATTAATTATAGAACAAATAACTGAATCAATCATGTTATTTATTATTTTAAAAAGAAAGTACTCATCTAAAAGCAGCCTTCTATTTCTCAACGATTCTATTTCAAATGCACCAAGTCTAACGTTATAATTCAACTTCGAGGTAAACGGTACGAACTTGAAACATAAAAACCTAGTAAACTTTTTTTGGATTCAATTTTTCATCAAAAATTATGCAAAGATCTTTTACATTAATGTCCCTGTAGAGTAACACGCCATCAACATTATAACCAAAATTAATTTTGTGAATCTTTCTGGTATAAGATATTGTCTTGCATTTATTAATATTTAAAGGTAAGTCATTAATCAAACACCATTGAAAAACCCGATGAAGGTCACTTTGCAACATTAATGAGTCTGATAAATTTCTTACTTCTTTAAATATCTTTAAGTCATCTGCATACAGTAAGCAATCAGTTTCAATCACATTAATCAAATCATTAATGAAAATTAGAAATAGCAGAGGTCCCAATATTGATCCCTGTAGAACTCCAGATGTAGGAGTAAAAGACTAGGATTTATGTCCATTGAACAATACATATTGACTCCTACCTAACAAATATGACTGAAAAAATACTATATCTGATTGAGATAATCCCGCAGATACAAGTTTCGAGCACAATTTGGAATGATTGAAATTATCGAATGCTTTGCTAAAATCCGTATAAATACAATCAACCTGCCTGTTATTGTCAACGGAACCGAAAACAAAATCAGTAAATTCTAATACATTCGTAATTGTAGATCTATGTGGGTAAAAACCATGCTGCTTATGAGAAATTATATTTCTAACCAAGTAGAACAATTTGCAGTGCAAACTCTTTTCGAATAATTTAGCGAAAGAATTTAAAATAGAAATTGGCCTGTAGTTCGAAATATCAGAGTGATCTCCACTTTTATAAATTAGGATTATATAAGACTGCTTCCATCTATCAGGAAAACAGAATTGTTTGATGGAAAAATTGAAAATTTTCGTGAGAGGTTTACATAGGATATCTTTTAGGTGTTTTATAAAGCGTGCGATCCGAGAGCACGTAGAGCTAATTTGTATTTTGTTATGTGCTTGTATGTAATTGAACTCTATTCAATGTTTCGCATTCTTTTCATTTCTGCTAACGCTTTTGTTGTTGCAAGGTATTTTACCTGTTAGTCCACTGTACTGCTTTGCGTTTTGTGAACAGTACAGTACATGGTCAAATTAATATGATCAAAAATCAAATTAATTTTCAATTACTGTAAATTTCCATAGAACTAAAAAATCGTTTTGTTACATATTTATTTATATTCCTTTGTTTTGCGAGAAAAAATTTTTCCCGTTACTTTTGTTTTTGGAGATATTCATTTTTTTCATTTTTTGATATTTTAATTGTGGAATCGTTTGTGATAACATCGTCATTTAAAAGTAGTGTAACAAAAATATTTAAATTAAAATAATTATTTTCTAGAAGTGTACTCAATACACTTTCAATTGTAAGTAATATTTATTTATTTTAGTTCTGTTTACATATCTTATTTTGTGTTTATTAAATCAAAGTCATCATGGGATGAAAACATGATATTTCTGAGGATACAAAACGATATGTAATCTAATTCCTGACAAAAACCACTTTAACACAAGGTAAAATGGTCGAATTGGTTGGAATTACAAAGTCCTCAGTGTTAAACATTAAGAGGCAGCAGCAAAACGGCGAATCCTAGGCTAAAGAGAATTATGACCAAAAGAGAAGACAGAATCGTTTTGAAAATCGTTCTTTATCACCGCAGAAAATCGATAAAGACAATAAATAATGTTTTTAATGAGCAAACTGTCAACGTCTCTACCAGAACGCTAAGACGTCGGTTAAAAGAATTCGGCATAAAAAGTTGCCGCTCGACGATTAAACAAAAATAAAATACTGCGATGTTGGCCAAACGTGTGGCATGGGTAAAGCTTTATAAACAGTTTTCGATAACAGATTGGCAAAATGTAAATACAAATTTTAGCTTTAGCGATTACTTAAGTCATTTTCTAATGTTACTTTTTTAATAGGTTTGTTTCTCGGACGAATCTCAGATTCAAATTGTAGCAGAACAAAATATATTCGTTAAACATCGCTCGAACGAACGGTTTAATAAAGACTGCATTACACAAATGGTAAAGCATCTAAAGTCAGTAATGATTTGGGGTTGTATCACCATAAAAGGCCCGGGACTTCTGCACATCGTAGAAGGAAGGATGAACGCTATGGAATATATTCAGCTCCTGGATACAGTGCTGGTGCCCAAATTCCCAAAAATGTTCCAACGTAATCAAAAATACCTCTTTCTACAAGATGGAGTCCCCTGCCAGACAGCAAAACGTGTCTTGGAGTATACGAAACAAAAAAATATACCCCACCGATGGTATTTGTCTTTCGTGTAGTTGATCACGAGCGTATAGTGGTCATATGATCTCTGTGATGAAACCAATATCACCATTTACTAAGCCTTTCGATACATCGATGTTAGATCGCAGCATAACTTTAGCACCTACGAATAAGCACTACTTTTGGCGGACCTCAAGTCTGGTTGATGTCAGCTGGTACGACTTTACTCAGATTAAGGTTATCTGTCTTACGTATGGCATATACGAGCTGATCTTGTGCTCGGATCTTGTACATTGTTATGTCACCCTTTGATCTGAAGTGTTCAAGTAAAGTAAATTTTACACGAAAAGTTTAAGGCTTTACTATTTTTATGATTGAATCATGTATTGTCACCTCTTAGGTGCATGTTTGCAAAATTTCATAGCTCTAGCTAAATCGGAAGAAAGTGAAAAATCGTTTGCATGATTCCACTCTCACAGACAGACATGATGTAAAGTTAAATTAAAGGTTGTAAAATAATTCAAATTTGCTCTGAAGTCATATACGTTATTATTTGCATCGCATATCACAAATTTTTTTAAGTGTGTATAATGCTAGAAGAGGGGAAAAATTAAAATTAATATTATTATTGCTAACTCTTAAGAGCCGAAAATGAAATTTTCCTCAGTATCTTTAGTTTTCAATCAATTGGGAACCAAAATTATTTAAAATTTGGCCTACTATTTGCCTCCTATTTTTATGAGTACTGTCGCTGGTGGTTTCTTGTTTCATATTTCCCCTTTATCAATGATATACTCTTTCCAACGAAGCTCCAACCTCTTTGTCCAAATAGAATTTGCTTCGTTCTGCAAAATAGGCATCATAACAGTTGCCTGAAATGAAAATCCTTGTTCTCCGGGGCTCCGAGGATTTTTGATCACTTTCTTCCCTAACAAGTTGGTAAAATTTTTAGTCGTCATTATATCTAGATCAAATCTTTCTCGCCTTTTGATAGTTTACTACCATACATTTTACGATGCTAAATGATGAACCATATTTCCCGAAACGGTGGCAAGCGCACGTAATCTAAATGACTAAATCTTATAGGCAGTGTTCAAGGCAACTACGATCCTAATGCAACTGTACAAGTTTTGATGAGTAACGCCACCTTCATATTGAGTCACAAAATATTTCAAACTCCTCACGTGCAACTAGACCACTATGAAGTGAGCATTTGAGACAAGAGATTGATATGGTAAATTGTAAAGGCTCATTCTTCCTCTGTTTTCTCCACAATATCTTCGACTCCCCATTCCATAGCTCTGTTTTGGAGCAGCAAGAAATATTCTATTTTTTCGTTCAAGAATATTTGGGAGCGCATTATTAACGGTTAAGGAACCATTTCTCATTTTGCTGTCCGTCGGGGGGTCGGCGATTGACAGTCGAAGGGGAAATACGTGTTTTTGTCTTTCTCCTTGAAATGAGTTTAATTAAATTAATAAATTTTTTAAATTTAATTGTGTATATTTGCTGTGATTTGGAGTGATTTTTAGTGTGAAGGGTGTTGTTGGTTAATAAGAATGAAAATAAATTAAATTGTGAATTGATGGGATAAATGTTCCTAGTGCACTAGCAGTTTTATTGAGCCTTCCACCTGTTTATGTTAATTTTCCTTTGTTTTGTTTTGTTACGTGTTTACAGTGGAGAGGTCCAATAAATAAACTGAGTCATATTTTCATTATATATACATTTATTAATATTATTTATTTATTGTGTTGCTAAACTATAATTTCTATAATATTTATTTATTTATCTATTTATGTATCGATTAATGATCGCGATTTTAGGTATGATATGTGTAATTTTTAGTGTTGACTAAACCAATTAACTGGTGCAGTGCAATGCGGATGTAGTAAAATATGGTAAACTAAATGAAAAGTTTACATTTTCTTTGTGATATACCTGGTGATGTTTGGGTGTTATAACTGTTTATTTTGTGTTGTTATGTATTTGAGTGTGTTGGGTGTACCACGGCGGACCTTGTGATATTTGTTTGGTTGTTGTATTTCTGGGGCGTGAGCTGTAAATATGTTTGTGTGTACTTGTTGGATAGTGTATGGTTGTGGAAAATTTGAATTGTATTTTGTTATTGATGAGATGGGTGAACTGTAAAACATAGGTTTAAATGCAGTAATTATGTTTGTGTTATTTAATTATTTGTTATTTAATGTAATTATGTTGTTTCTAATTTTGTTGCTTGGAACAAGATTTTATAAATGGTTATTGAATTTCATGCAGTAATGTCATGAAATGTTAAACGGGGTGATTATTGGTAGATGGCTCAAGTTGCGTTTTGTCTTTTGTTTTTGTTTGAGATGGTGTACTTTAGAGTTTTAAGGTGGCATTGGTAGGGGAATTAAATATAAGATTTTGAATTGTTTAGTTTTGATATTTCTTAGTTAGGACGCTATTTAAGGGCACATAGTTTTCTCAATTTGTTTCGGGATGGGAGTAAATGGTTTTAGTGGTTGGTGTTGAATTAATATCATTAGAATAGTAAGCCGTTTTCACTATTACCCAAGAGGTAGGCTTCAATGCGTTTTTTTATTGAGGTTCCCCAAAATAAATCAGTCCTAATCCTCAGTCAGGTTTCATTGGTTGAGTATACATTTAAGGTTGTACGTTCCTTTGGGTTTCGTCTTCACTATCAATTGATTCATTGGAATCTGATTCAGAATTTAGATATATATCGTCTGCTGCTTTTCGTAACTCAGTTCGAGTGGTAGTAATGATGCCCATTCTTCTAGGTTTCTATTATAATATTTGAGATTTTGTTCAAGTGAATCATTCCAGGTAAAGCAGGGTCGTTCAATTTTTTTTATGCCAGCAGTGTAGTTTGAAGCGGCTTTAACTATATGTCTTGGACCCCGACGATGTTTATGTCCCCAATAGTTAATTCTATTAACTTTGATTCTCTTTGTTATAGTTTTTCTTTCTAATATATCTTTAACCTTCCGAGTAATTAGTTTATTGGTAACTTAGGTACATATTTGATTTAGTAAAAATAACTCATACTTTCTTAGGAGTCGGCGATTAGTAAAAGTTAATGCAGCAGTTTTTAGGCCATATGTAAGTGCCGGTGCAATTACAGTTTTATACATTAATAGAGCGGTTTTAAATGGTAATTTATACTTCTTTAAAAAGCTTGCATTTGCCTAGCGGTTCCAATAGCCTGATAAAAAGTACGATGAGTACGAATCGTATATGGCCGATTTAATGTAGTGGTAAGGTAGGTGCCCAAATATTTCATCATGTCGGCACGAGTGAACGTTACCCCTGCTAGGGCTATGGTAGGAGGTGGAATAAATAAGGGATCTGGATCTCGACAATCATATTGTTGTACATTTTTGCGGTACAGTTATCTCTAAACCACCGCATTTTAGGTTGTCTATCAATTCTTTTAGTATGGATTCTAATGCTGCAGGATCCCGTGTCACTAGTATAATATCATCAGCGTAGGCAAGAATGAGTGGTAAATGTACTATATATTGTTATTTTGCTCCAGATCTAGTTCGGGAAACTGGTCCACTACTATGAGTAAAACTTCATTGAGAATGAAGTTAAATATTCTGGGAGATATTGGACATCCTTGCTTGACTCCTTTGTTTTTTTACTCTTTCTGTACATACGTTGAACCATTTAATTGATGTTTTCTCCCAAAAGCAAGCTCTTATAATTCGATTAACCAGATAGTGTGGCATGCTTTGCTGAAGGCATATTGATATTGTATTTAGGTCTACTATATCAGAGGCTTTTGCTAGATCTATGGAGAGGACGTAAATTCGATTGCCTGAACGCCACTCTTCGTCAAGAATACGACGAATAGTAAACATATAGTCTTCGGTAGATCTATTGGCCAAAAATGCTGCTTGGTATGAGTAAGGTAGGTCAAGGAATTTGACTAGCTGATCGAGGAGTAATTTATAGTAAATTTTATATCCTACATTACATAAAGTTATTCTACGATAATCATTTACACTCTTTGGCTGCTTTATCTTTGGTATGGGTACTTGTAAAAATGTAATCCATTCTGGAGGGAGTTCGTTGTTGATCCAAATTTTCTCAATCATGGAATGAAAAGTGTCCAGTATATTATCTGGTGCATTCTTATATAATTCTATAGGAATTCCATCGATTCCGGGTGCAGTTACTGATCGTATAAATTTGATTGTAGATCTAATCTCGTCTTTGATGGGTAGGGGGTCCCAGTGGGAAAAAATCAGTCTCTTCAACGAGATCCGGCCACTCTCCCTCGCTTTTCCGTAATTCCAGGTGGATATTGAAATATTTTGGTTAGATTTCGTATGACTATCTCTTTCATACTGTTTAAGAAATGCATAGGTTTTGCGTACTCTGTCGGTTGGTTTATGGCTTTTTAGATTTGTGAAAAATTCCTGGCACTCAACGGTACGATGGTCTGAGTATGCTTTGGCTAAATATTGTCTGGCAGATTTTAAATGTGGTAAAGATTTTGGATCCTGTGGATGGGCTTTATGATAGGATCTGGCGCTCTTGAATTTGTTTAAGGCCTGTCTTCGTTTAGGGGTTAATGTTGTTTTGTTTGGTAAGGACTATTTGCGAAGAGATTTTAATAGAATCGTTAATTGCCTTCAAGAAATTAATGTTTCTGTTCTCTTGTGTGATTTGCTCATGTACTGATGATGCAATGGACTGATATTGGATTCTGATATTTTCATCTTGTAATAATTTTAAATTTCTTGTAATAATTGTAAGTTATTGGTGGAATAATTATTTTAGTTACGGTAGTACAGTGGAGTGATCGTGGCTTTGGGACCTTTCTTCGTTTGGTACAATCAATCCATATTAATCGATGGTCACTCACTGCGGATTTAAAAGTATCGGCTTTACTGCAATTTACGTAGATTGTTTTGACGATTTATAATATGATCTACTTGAGAATATTTGCAACCGTCAGTCCACGTAGTGAGGTTCCTGCGGCGACCCGAGTTCCTGTGGTGCAGGTTGGTTCCAATACTTTTTTCATTCCATTTATCTTTTGATCCAAGATGGCCATTGAAATCACCCATTATTACTATGTCACGCGAGTTAGGATATAAATAACTTTGAAGAAAGTAACTTTGAAAATATTTTTGCGCATTACGTATATCGATATGAAAAGGATTTCTCCTTTACCTGAGATACTTCCAAGCGCAGTGTTTATTGATCCTAAATAGTATTTAATTCTTTTAATCTTGATTTCTAAATTCTTTTTTATTAATATTCCTACTCCTCTTCTCTTTGTCATTGCATCGTTGCTTAAATGAAATATATAATTCGTTGGTGAACAATGTCCGGACCTCATATTCGTCTCTTGAATACCACAAATTTATAAGAATTACATAGTCCGCGAATATTCCTGGAACCAAAACAGAAAGAATTGGTATTATTGGGAGTTGTGGATGAACTGCATTGAGTTTCATCAATTAATATACAAAATTCGTAATTTGAAGGTTCGATACGTCGCAATATAGGTCGCAATAGCTTGAACACTTGAGTTGGATGCGATATATTAGATGGGGTTTGTGAGCAAGTTTAGGGTGATTTGGGGACTAGACTATCATAATGGGATCCAGAATATAAAAGATTAATTTCATTTATAGAGTTACCGTTATTTGGAGTGAATGCTACTGGCTTTTGATTGTTGGATTGATGTACGTTGATTCTTATGTTTTCTATCCTGGATATAGCAGATAAACATTCGGCACCGCTTCAGAAGCCATCCATTTGGAGATCAGACAAGTATGTTCAATTTATTTTTATTATTAGTTGAATTCATAACTTAATTGTTTTGTTTTTCTAATTTTACTATTAACTGATAAAACTTACCTGAATACTGGTTGATGTGCAGTTTGCCCTGTTGTTTGCTGGTAGTTATATACTTGAATTCATGAACCCAACAATATCGGAATGTAGTCTATAAGATTTTCGCGGATGTATTGAACTGTTATAGCACGAAGCACACTAGGTAAATACAAGGTGAATTTAGGGTTTTTCAAACGTAATTGATGTATAATTGCTGAAAAAGACAATTCCCATTCTTCGCGATTGAATAAACTTCCATTTTGGCTTATTTGTATATTATTCGTACTTTTGTATTTTATTATCTCACTTTTATGATTATAATGTATAAAAAATTAAAAATTAATAATAATTATTTTGATTAATGGTAAGTTATTTTATTTTTAATAAACTAAAATAAGGATTAAAACTTCAACTTGGCTTCGTTTTATATAATGAAATAGCCAGAATGGGATACGTTCTAATGAGTTATTTTTCTGTCGTTAAATTTTTAAGGAATGATAGTGATGCCACTTATTGCCAATTAATGGAAGTTATTGTGGTATAGGTGACATCTGTTGGAATTTTGGCATGTAAATATTTCTTTAGCCTTTTAATGCCGTATGGTTGGTATTATTTGACGTATTTTGTTGAGAAGTAAATCATTATTGCTTTTCAAAAAGGTTCACCATTGATTTAACGCTGGTTAAATTTAGCGCTGCAAATGTCATCCGAAATTCTATTGAATTCTGCCTAAAATTATATTTATGTATTTGTATTATACAGATATTGTGTTGTCGATTGTGAAATAAAGATTTTAAACACTTTATAGTTGTATGAATTTGTATATTTTTATTCGTGTGTGTGCGTGTTGAAAATATTTATATTGCGTTATTATTTAGAAGATGATAATATTAAAACATTAAACAGGAGTGCACAAATGTGTATGTTGGTCATACTACATACAATTTTTGACATGTCTCTTTTTCGTTACTCACTCCATTAGGATGGCAGACAGGGAAAAGGGATATATTGTCATACACATCACGCAATCATTACATAAAAATAATATTATGGTTATATGTATAAGCACAATATGTGTACACAATTCGCTTAGACATATCACTTCATGCGACGTAACTAGGAATCTTCCTGGTTACTAGAGTTTAAAATCAAAATTTACTAAATAATTTTGTGCAAAACTCTCAAAGAAAACTTTTTAAATCTTAGTTGGCTGCGATAATTTGAATTTTTTTTTATTTATTTGTCACGTCAAAATTTGTGATAGAAATTGTTGTTTCAAGTGATAGCAGACGCAAGGAAATATTTATAAAGTAGCACTAAGATTTAAAAAACAGTCAGAACGACTTTATTGAACAATTATTTTGTAAATTTCGATTTAATGATCTAGTAACCAACAAGATGAGCAGTCACATCACTTGAAGTGATGTGACTAGGGGAATAGGGGTGATAAAGTCAAATGATACGAATAGAAAAATATAATATTAAGGACTGCGGTGTTTGTGGTACGAAAATGAAATAGTTATATGGTTATTACATATCCCTTTTTCAACCAAACAAAAAAAAAATGGCCAAATTTTAGTACACAGTTTACTCACAATGTGTGAGTAAAAAAACCATAGTATGGAATGGCATTTTTGATAAAAAATTTCAATTTGCTTGATTTTAAGTACAACCAACACAATTGTGTGTATAGTTATAGTGTTTTTTTTATCAGACGAAAATAAGTTTGAACATGAAGACACAAATGTGTAAGTTGGTTCAAAAAACATACAAAAATAAATTTTTGACATGGGTTCTTTTGCCGTACCCACACAATTGTGTTACCGGGCAGCAAATGGGATGTAAACATGGTTACATAATTTTCTTAATGTGTGTAAAAGTAAAATTAAATTTCTACACATACTGAAAATAGAACGGATATCGATAATGCTCGATTTAAGTATGTTTTGCGATTGTGGCGTAAAAATGACATTTTTCTGTGAGGCCTCATGAGTCCGATCTCAATCTTTGTTTATGTGTGTGTATGTATATGTATATATAATGTTTTTAAGGGTGGTTATAGTTGTATGATGTATGTTTATGTATAGTATGTGCAGGGCGGCGCATATATAAAATATATTTTTTTTTTCATATTATTTAGGTAAACAGTAATATATTAATTTAGTATTAATTTTCAGGATATATAGGCTTGTGAAATAATATTTTTGTGTTAAAATATTATTAAAATATCCCGGCGTCACCCGGGAGATGCTGTGTAAGAACTTGGTCGTGCATTCAGAATCAATCAATCAATTTCTCATTTTGTTGTCCGTAGGGAGCTTTTTCTACCATATTCATGATGTGTGCTTAAACTGGTAGCTGGTACCTTTCATACTCGTACGTTTCTAGGAAGAGTTCGGGAAAATGTTGTTCTCTGATTGCTAAACAGGTAGCCTTCAACGTGTCACTGTAACGAGACCTAATTTTTGGTGCTTCGACCGAATTCAACGTAGAAAAGGATGTTTTTCTCAACTTCTAGTACTAAATTTAACAGTTGATCAATGAGTGATTTCTGGGTGATTTGATTGCTCTCGGGGATATGTCTCAAAACAGTTGAAGTCCTTAACCTCTGCGATTGGTGTGTTTGGAGGATAACCGCCCTCGGCGAATTATGATAGTACTAGCCATGAACAAATTTGATGGTAAAAGGAACTACAACAGAGCCTTTTCATATGGTAAAGCTACTTGAAATCCGGTCAAAGCTTTCTAATGAAACATTCCTAAACGTAATTGTCTCATCTTGAATTGAGTATTTATCGATGTTTCCTGTTCTAGTAAAATTTTGAAAGACCGTTAAACTCTCTGAAAACGAGAGAGGGTATTTGTTTTCATGAGAAGAGCTCGAGAAAAATTACAGCACTTCCAGGTGTCTCTAAAACATTTGAAGAGGAAAATGGTTTCAAATGAAAAGAAAGTTACTAAAGTTTGAATAAATTTAAAATATAATAATTGTAGATAATAAAAGAATCTATCAAATAGCGAATATTCTTTTAGTTGCACTTCGAGTAATATACTATACGGTGAGGCTAGATTAGTTCTATAAAATATTTCTGTGACCTATATCTAATTTGTCTTGCTCGAAAATGATCGATGTTTGCTATTAGATTAGACCAAACAATTATTTAATCACGAATAACCGTAAATGATTTTCAACAAACAATTTAAAATCACAAATCTATCTGTTGTGCTCGTACTAAATCGAAAATCAAAATCCACACTCTTTTCATCTCAATTCAATAATAAATTGTAAAGATTATTTTGTCAATACCACACCGTTTGCTGTACGGTAATACATAATGAAATTATTATTTTTTTCTATATTTACCCTTGCATTCAATCATTTATACGTTATAGGGTATTGTCGAATCGAATACAACATGCTTGTGTACCGAAAAAAAAATTCATTTCAAATAAATCAAATCAACAATCAAATTTTAAATTGTATGACAAATTCATTTCGAATAATTTAGAAAATCAACACACGGTTTATTTTCTCATCTTCAACCCCCCCTGTCTGTTGTACTTTGTGTACACATGCACCCATGTGCGCTGTCTGGTTTGGTTTTTTGTTGTAATTTATCAATTAGATTTCGTTTTTTTTATAGAACTATAGAACATCATGGTAAAAATGAAATTTCATTTGTAACCTGAATGCGTATAGGGTTTGATGTTTGTACAAAATTCGGCTGTAAAAATTTCAAGTCAATCAAGCAGAAAAAGCAAACGTTTTTTGAAAGTGCATTTCGTTCTAAAAACAATTGGCAAGTGAATGTTCTACAAGCTATACACAAACTTGTATATGAGATATTTTTTATAATTTCCATTTAATTTTCATGTAATTTTTAATTTGCTATTAAATATTCTTTTAATTTGAAATAATAGAAAAACGCGAATCCCTAATAATTTAATAGAAATTGCATGTTGTTAAATTATTTTCATGCTTATTGTTGGCTGCTATAGCATTTTGTTACTGTTCCTAGTTTTTTATTGTATACAACTATTTGGTTTAGAACAATACAATGTAGCATGATGTAGAATCATTGACCTTTATGCCATAACAATTTTAGAGTACACAATAGGAAAAACCAACTTTAATAAATTGCTATGCTATTCGAAATTATTAACAATCAACATGGTACAACATTTTTTTGCTCGAATATTTGATCAAATTTCGACTAAGGTATGGTATTTTAACAGCAGGATCGCCCCATTTAGCCGAAACAACTTTTGATTTTCTAAAACGTGTTACAATTTTTCCTTTTGGTCTATCCAGGACGTTATGGGGTACTCGTCGAATGGGCGGGTTCGTTGGCCAAAAGTACGCAGACGAATTGTTGCATATTAATTATAGTCCTGTTTCCTGATCTTCTATCACGATCAATTTCCACTCACTCACATCACCATAAATATTTAAATTTAATTTGCCATATTTAACGATAAATTCACTTTATAATAAAAGAAGCAGATATTTCGTGAAAGAGAGCCTCATTGCAGAAAGATTTCAGAAAGTCTTCTTATGTTTTAAGTATCATAATAAATTACGAAATTAGAATTAAATGATCTTATTATGAAAGGAAATTTTAAAATTAGTTTTAGATTGAACCGAATTAAACTTAAAAATTAATGCAAAAAAAAATTATTTTACTGAACGCGGATTTACTTAATAAATATGAAATATGATTAGTGATAAAGAATTACCTATAAAATGATGCACTGGTTGTAAATGAAATTCACTTCTGTATTGGTCCTATGCGGTGTACCGATGTTGTTGATGCAGGTCATTCGATTTAAATTCCGTTGTACCAAAATACTAGCGTAATATATTTTTCATTGTACTCGTTTGGTATACGAGTTCGTTGAACATACGAGTTCGTTAATATTGTAAACAGGAGAATCCCAAATTGACGTCACTTATTAAATTTGATACGATAATCCAGGTGATATTGTTTTTTTTTTAAATTAGCAGCATTGAATCATTCAGTAAAAGTATTGTTGGATGAAAACCATATATTGTTAGCAGGGTGTGGTCAATTAAAATTTTTGTATTAATACCGTTAACTCGATATTAGGCTGCATATGCAAATTGCTTTAGCCTTAGCCGATTTAATGCACTGACCTTTAACGTCTTTAAACCGCGATTTGATGTTTAGTTGAAATGGAGGCGATGTTTTATTTTAGCTATGTTTTATTTTCCAAGAAAAACATAGTATGTAATGGCGTTTTTGATAAAAAATTTCGCTTGATTTGAAGTACAATCAACACAATTGTGTGTATAGTTATAGAATTTTTTCGAACGAAAATAAGATAGAAAGGAATTCACAAATGTATAAGTTTATTTCAAAACACGTACAAAAATAAATTGTTGACATGATTCGTTTGCCAAACCCACACAATTGTGTGGTCAGGCAGGAAAAGGCTAATATTTTCAATAGTTTGTTAAAAAAGTTCCAAAATAATTTAAGTTTGTTTTGTAATAATATTTATAAATAATAATAATCGTAATAAATATAATTAATTAGAGGTTCGTCTTGATTTAAGATTTTGTGCGGTTGATAGGAAACTCTTCTCGATATCGCTCTATTACTTCAAATAGAAGCTGTTTTTGTCCTCTTTCTTTGTTATTTTATCGTTGAAAGAACTAACTAAGGCTATTGCTTTTTGAGCTTTATTGAGGCTACCTCATTAATAATAAATATTTTCTTAGCTTTTGTTTTCGCAGATAAATAGTTGTTGTTTTCATTCCACATTTCAGTATTTTTCGTCACTGATGTTTGTTCAGTATTTTCCGGCACAAAATCGTATAAATAAAATAAGGCTTTCTTTGGATTCTTATCATATCAAGGGGTTTCCAAAGCTAAAACCATTAACCTTTTTTCTTCCAATGGTATAAAATCATTAAAAAAATGCAAGTCCCATAAGAGTTTTGCTGAGGTACCACAAATGTCTGGAAAGTACCTGAGGAACTGCTTCTGCTAAAGGTTTATTAATTTCTTCGTATAGCCTCATTATAAAGATACTCAGTTTTAAAAAAACATTTTTTGTGACAAAAATTTAGTTAATTGCCTTGAAAATATTTAAAAAAACGAAAATAATGTTTTTTTTTTAATAAGGCAAGAATAATTTTTCGTCTAATCGAAAAATTTAACAAAAAAAAAAATTTATTATATAAATATTATTTCGTAGCTTAACTTTTGTTCACTAGCACCTATGACATTATGAAATACTCGTATATTGGAAAATATATTAAAGGTAATAATTTATAACACAAACAAAAAATAATAAATAAAATAAAATGAAATAAAATCGAAATAAACATAAAATGTACTCTTGAAAATGTTTATAACAAAAAAATTAAATAGTTTGATAATAAAAGCTTTGTTGCTTGCAAACTAACATTTTTAAAATGTATGCTTCCTTTCATATTTTTTACGTAAATTCAGTTTACTTGAAAACTAGTAACATTGTTCACATATAATCGTCCTTGTTTAGAATTAAAATTCTGGACTTCAACTTCTGCTTGGAGAAAAAATTTTGGCTGACAACACTTTTACATACTAGATATGAGAATGTGATATCGCGAACTAGATATCGTGACCGGAGAAATTTAAAAAAATCGCCAAAGGTAGGAAACCCATTTGCTATGGTATATCTGACCCATTGGGTTTTGTTTTTGACGCATATCTTATTTTTCATTAGATTATAACCACTGCTTTTCCAATGGGCTCATGACTTTTAGTCCGAACAGGGCTTCATCACTTCATTTTCAATTAGAGGACATGAAGTTTCAAAAAGTTACATAGCTCGCCGAAAAACTATCCACTATTTATCACAACACGCGCCGAAAAATTAATCACTGTCTGGAGGAACAAGCAGATCGATACAGCCTTTTTAAAAAGCAACACAAATCGATCATAATTTATACGAGATAAGGAACTGTATATTTCGCGTATCCTGCGCTAAGTGTACCGATTTGGTTCTATTGAACTGTCTTTTTCGTTGAACTAACGTTTTGAGTTGATTGTCATTTTTGATGAACTCTCACCTTCGGAAAAACACTCTGACAAAAATTATTACTCAGGTGATGACCTGATTTTTATGAAAGGCAAGGAATTTTTGAACTGATTTTTATGAAGGGCGAGGTTTTTAGATCCTGGAAGTAATATAACATTATTGTTAGAAGGAGTAAAACGCAGAAATAGGCAACAGCGAATAAATTCCGAATTTGAAAGATATTATGATATCGAGTTATAATATATTACTAGCGGGCCTGTGACTGAATAATCAGTCACGTAATTACATTTTATTATATTTTTGATTAAGAAGATTTATTAAGATGTAAATTTGGTGCACTTTTATTAAAAATAAAGTAAATTCATATACGCTATTAAATATTTAATAAGAAATGTACAAAAGGATAATAAAATATGAATTTACATGCGTAGAATCTCTACAAAACAACATTCTTTGTTGTGATGCGCCCGTCCCGATCAGCTGATTGATCGCTTGTCTCAACCATAAACACCTTGAGTCCGTCAAATGAGCGGCATCGTGAAAAGGCCACATACAGTGTGTAAATACGGAGGCCGGAAAGTACACTTCTACCTTCTTTAAGCTTTGGCCCTAACTCTTGTTGATGGTTATGGCGAACGCGAGCTGGACGGGAAATTGGAGGCGAGACATTTTAAATGAGAAGGTGCCTTCCGAGGGTGAGAGCTTTATGCGTGGCAAGAGAACGCGCTCGCCTTTTGAGAAACCAGTCAGCAAATCACATTCCAGACTGTAACGGTTTATTTTTGCGACTCGCATGCTTGTTCCATTGATAAGACCTTTGCTAGTGTTTAAATTCCTCATCAAAAGAACGAACTCGTTTACCTTTAGCGGGATGGCTTGGCGCGGAAGTCCGGACCCTTTCTTGTTGAGAACCTCGGCATGTAGGCCGAGTTCCTCATTCATGTCGTCACTCTCAACTTTATCAACACTAAGTTTGACTTCTTGTCCGCCGGGCAGGAGGTCAAGCACCTGCTAATTGATTAGCGCACAATGATCATTCTTGGGTGCAAGGGTGGCGCGCTCCTCTATGTTGCCCTCGGCTAGTGTTGTGTTGATGTCACCATACACGAAATCGATTACACGTCTGTCTTTGATTATGAGCGCGGCCCCTGGCATGATGTTGGCCTCATCTATCATGATGAGTCGCGCGCTTTTCAACTTGGTAGCGTGAGAGGAGTTTGGCTTCATTGATGAACCGGCAGTTTGAAAATGTTGGAAATATTGGAACCGGCAGTTTGAAAATGTTATATAGCGTACGTCCACCTCCCATCAAGCTCGTGGCGAATCCTGTGAAGACGGAGCAAATGGACTCCAAGCCACGCCCCTTGGCAAATGCAATGAGTGATTGCAATACAAATGTCTTGCCACACCCGTCGGGAGCGTCAACGTAAAAGACCTTTGCTGACAGGTCTTCATTTGCACTCGCATACATGTTGTCGAAACGCGCCATTTCCAAATATTAAAATCTCAAGAAGGAAAAGCACACAATTGCCGTAGCGCGCAACTTTAATCTAAATATTTAATAAGAAATGTACAAAAGGACCGCTGTAATTGTGTGTTATTTTCATTTGTATATGAATAATTGTGACGTACTAAACTAATGTACTTATGTAGATTATATAGTCGATAGTCGATTAACCACCACACAAAAAGCAGAAACACGTCACGCTAGTTCAAGCATGAGCTTTAATTAAGAGCTTAATAAATTATCCAGTTACGAAATATACTGGGACACAAATCAACCACATATCGGGACGAAACTTCCCACTTAACCTTTCGCATAAATTAAGAGATCCAATGACTTTTACCTGAAATCGGACGAAAATGATTATTCCAAACTTTCCATAGATATTATGTTTGTGTAAGTACTATGGTCAATCTTCACTCGCAAAATTTTGTCATGATGATAGAGTGCCATGACAAAATTGTATTTTTACACTGACAGAACACCAAAATGTTTGTATGTATGTAAAATCATTTTATGTTTTCTGTTTTGTTCTGTATTGTCACTGTGTAATGACGGTTCAATACAAACATATTTTGTCATGACATTCTGGCGTCGTGATGAATTTATTAGATGCACAGTATAGGAAAAATGTTTCTTGGCGTTAACACCTATTTCCCGTGCACGTACCTTAATAAAACATATATTCTGCACATCTATGAAAAAATACCTTTCACCTGATATATGTTTCATTAAGATACGCGCACGGGAAATAGGTTAAAAAGGGAGCACAAACTAAAAATTAAGCGTATTAATATATAAGATGGAATAAAGTTACATGTAAGTAGGAAATTTCAAAAATTCACTTGAATGGCACATTTGAATTCACATTATATTACCAATTTATATGTGATTGGAGAAATTATCTCGTGAAAGAAAAATCGGATGACAATAGTTTAGCACAAACATCGCACTAAAAAACTTAAATCAAGTTATTTAGACGAAATTAATAGTTTAATCAAATTTTTCAAGTCAAATGCGTTCGCCTAATAAACAATTTAGATATACGTCATTCTAGAACTATTAGTTATGCTTCTCAAATGCTACCCTTTTGACACTTTAGTTTTCAATAACTCAGAGCAATCTACCTTATCAATTCGCAAAGCACCGAAGTGGAAATCGTATAATTTTCAATTTACATATTCTTTAAATATAAAAAAGCAATAAAATGATTTCCGTACATTGCATACATAACCTACATTATTCAATTCGTAGAAATAGTTAAGAAAGCACCAAAGACAAAAACATGCTTACATTTTGTCTTAAACCTCCTGAGGCCACAGAACACACAATCAGTTGAAATGTATATGAATTCCATATTCCTTTTATATACTCGTATATCGTGTTGCCGGTTCCACTTGTTCTGTCATATTCACGTTCCAAAGAATCATGCTTTATGTACCACGATTTATGTTTATTCATGTTTTCCAGAAGGAACGAATCGAAATGAAAATGTTTTCAGTAACTACGACCGAATTATTTTAAAATGGTATGAATAATATAATTTATTGGTAAAATGGGAAACACAGGGTTGAAAGACTTTCGAAGAATATGTACCTATGAGCATAAAGGTATATATTGAGTTAAATACAGGAACGTGTTTATGTATTTGTCACCAGAGGATGGAAAAATATTATTTTTATTATTATGACTTTCTTCACTCCCACATTGTGCTCGGCAGATACTTAGGTGGTATAGTGTGTGACGCCCTCATCTCGAATTTTTTATATATTTCTCATACTACGCGTATCATATATATTCGTGGATGTGTACATAAGATTCAAGGTGAAATCAAATGAAAATATGAAGAATTTATATGATATACTGTACGGAAAATTATACGAAACGATAACTCATTTCATGCTCATCGATTTTCTTTACTTCGAAAAGCAGCACATATACCCAGCATACCAACAACAATGTCATAAAAACGGAAATTAGTGTAAATGAAATGAAAATCAAATTCAATAAGCTTTTTGCCTATAAAAAAATACACACCAGGAGCCGTAACAAGCAGCAACACAAAATTACAAAAAATCCTTTTGGCAATAAATAAGACAAGTTGTTATGATTTTTTGCTGCTTTTCTGATTTATTCTAATGTTCGGTTTGTATATATTTTCTATTAGCCATTCTAATTGAATTCAATCTGGATTGGCTGTATTGTTGTTTCTATACTATGTAGAGATAAACGAGCATTCATTGATTGTGGCTTGTGGAACGTAAAAAAATATAAATTTGATTTGAGTAGGGCGAAATTTCTTCGAACCGAGATTTGTAATTTAGGAATGTTTCGTACATGTTTTTGTACGTATTTCAACGATCAATGGAAAAAATTAAATGGTATGAAGCAACTAAAGAGAACTTTTATAATTATCAACTCCGGTATTGAAACAGTGTTCCGGGAACTTATAGCCACTGCAATATAGTTAGTTTAATAACGATTACTAATATTCTGCAAAAATTAATTCAAATTGAATCGTCTTTTTCAACAATAGGAATTAACTTTTTTCTCTTCTAAAGGTTGTTTGTTTCACCGGACATTCACATAATTACAGAGGTTCAAAATATACACGTGATTGAATATGAAAAAATATGGCTAGTGGAAAAAACTGCATATGCACGTACCACATACTATTACATACAGGCAGATGCCGCATGGAATGTGGTTATTAAAATTGCATCTTGCGGGAATACTTAGATCAATAGATGGTAGCCATATTAAGATCAAAAGACTAACTGTTACAACTAAGAGCAAACTGTTACGGAAAAAGTATTCAATATCACTTATTCCGTTTTATTTTGTGATCCAGCTTAACCGCCAAAATACAGACGCGTAGCACCATGAAGAGATACCAAAATATCTTCGAATCGCAATACAAAATTTTACGTCGTATATACTTATCAAATAGAATCGTGGAGGATTGGGATAAGTAAAAAAATTTGCTACACAATATATGCAAAAACGGGATCCGCTCGTAACTCGATATTTCTATAGTTTAGATTTCGATATGGTGCAAAACGCGATATGGTATAGAATGTACATTGCGATGCGACGGAAGCGCAGCGACCCGCCTGATATAACCGATCGATTTTTAAATTCCTATCGATATCTAAATTCCTATAAACTGAAATTAAACTTCCCCTTCACCCGCCTTATATAACCCGATGTGTACCATATCGCGTTTTGATAATTCGCATAAAACGCATTAAACAATGGTTTCAAAATGATGCAAACGAATCTGAATTCGATTAAGAAAGTGTACGAGGTACAAAGGAGCACAGATAATGTCGTGATTGATAATTTATTGCTATCTATCGAATAAAATGGAGGGGTTAATTATTGTGGTCAACCCCCGACTTTCTTTTACCACGAATCAGTGTGAGAGACATAGGTCTCTTATATACCACACTTGGTTTCTAAAGCGACAAATTTTTACCGGACTTTTGGTAAAACTGTCTTGTATGATTAAAAATTATTATTTCTGTTTAAATTTCTGAAAACTTACGAAGACTAATTTTTTGTTGAAAATTTAATCTTTAAATTTATTTGAAGTTTTTATTTCTTTGTCGTTCTTTGTAAATGCTAAACTTTAAACAAATTTGGAAACTATCGCCCAATTAATGAAAATAGGTTAATTATGAAATTTGATTCCGAATAGTCAACATTTTTTTATCAAAACTTGTCATATAAAATCGGGAGAAACTAACAAAAAGGATCTGAAAAAATTTTGTTTAAAACTTAATTTACATTCTTTATATTTTTATTCTGGTTTTCTCAAAATATTTGGAAACCCCAAAAAAGCTCCTGTAGAAACAATCACTAGAGACTTTGTAGCGGCCCTGTCTTTCTTCTTGAAATACTTTCTATTTTATTAAAATAATAAAACCGTTTTATGGCCTATCGAACCATATTTTTAGACCAATCAGAATCGGATAACCGAAAACTCAGTCCATAAAATTTTGTAATTATTGTTTAAGTAATCATTAAGTAAAAATCTGTGGTCGGGTCAAAACCCCAAAAAATTAATATTATGTTATATAATTTAAAACCTTTTGTGAAAAGTGTAAAAATAATTCTTTTATAATAAAGTGAAATAAAAATTAATTAAAAGTTTAATAACAAAAATAAAATGTTGAGTTTAATTTGTGTTATACTAATATCTAATTAAACCCCAACAAGTGGTGGCCCTAAAAGCTTGGTCAGACTAGGGATTAGTAATCTAGCTTAACTAAATTTAGCTTATACGTCAAGCCGATTCATTTTTTTGGTGTTCAGACTGTAATGGCAAATCACGATTAAAATTTGCAGCGCCCTTGCGTTCGTACCGCAAACTACCATAATTTGACATTTTGTTTTTATTGATTGTTACTAATCGTTAGTTGGTGTAAGAAATTTTTTCAAACCATAGTATTCAATAATTTTTTCTTTTATCTTATCAAAATCACCGTCATTCATATTTACCCAAATATCACGTTGGTTTTCGGGTTTTAAACCACGTATACCTCAATGGAGATGGACTCACGCAAGAAACAAAGATCGGATTGGAGCAACACCGAAACGAAACTTCTATTGGAGTCCTGGAAACAAAATATTATAGATTTAAGACGGACAAAACGCAATTCTGCGGTGTTTTCTAAAATAAAGGATGAATTGGAGAATAATGATGTCATTAAATCCGTCGAAGAAATAAAAATTAAAATTAAAAATTTGACATACAAGTTTAGGTAAGTGTGCTTTAAGAGAATCAAATCAAAATTTTATTAAATTATCGTTTTGACAGAAATGAGAAGAAACGTGTTGGCCTATCAGGAGGATCGCCATCATCTTGGATATATTTCAACGATATTAATGAAATTATCGGAAGGCTTCCATCCAATGATGATTCATTAATAAACGAAAGTTGTTCTTTTGACGACTTAATCGAATATGACGAAAGTTATATTGAAGAAGAAGCACAATCAACGAGTACTTCGCCGACTCCTTCGTCAACCCCTTCAACGTCAAGTATTCGGTCTAATACTTCAAAAAGGAAATTACCGGCCATTCAGCCTCCTGAACTTGCTGCAACAAATTAAGAGACGCGACAAAGAAACTGAAAAGTTTCTTAATAAAACAATCGAGCTTGATGCAGATACAAATAGTTTGTTAAGAGAGTCGAATGAGCTGCGGAAATCGCTTATTCTTTTATTTAAACAACAATTTCAAGACAATTGTCGTTGAAAACGATGGTAGGGTTATTCTGTACAGAGATGAATTATACTGTAATTTTTTTTGTTTAAAAATGAAATAAAATGTTGAAATTAATTTTGTTAGGTAATATTGTTTTATTTTGAAATAGAAAAACCGGAAAAGAAAATAATTGCGCGTATGCTGAGCTATGTTGCATTAGTGATTGTTTCATTTTGCTCAAATAAGTGCTGCGTTAAAGCATTTCGTATTGCGGTGGCGTAATTATGGTTATCTCCTACATAAGTTCGAAATGTTGGTTGATGATTCATGTTCACGTCGGTGAGCCAATGATCTGCGACGTAGTCCATTTTGTCTTTTAAAAGGTAGTGCAATATACAACATGTTTTTACAATCAACAATGAGTGTTCTACTGATACTTCTAAACCTTTCCCTACTTTCCTGAAACGCGCTTTTAATTGTCCGAATGCGTTTTCAATTACTCTCCTCGATCTAGAAAGCATATAATTAAAATGTTTCTGAAAAGGATGTGGATCCACTCCCGGAAAGGGTTTCTTTAAATATGAAGAGAATTTGAAAGCCGAGTCTCCCAATAGTAAAACGGGTACTTCAATACCTTCAATCGGTCTAGATTTTTCGTAAAACAGAATATTTTCTTCATGGTATCATTTTAGCGATGATCTTTCAAATATATATGAGTCGTTATTTCTTCCAGGTGACCCAATATTTATATATGTGAATCTATATCTGAAAAACAATTTAGATTAAAATATCAATAATTAGTTATATGTAGATATAAATAATTGAAAGTACTTACCGATAGTCACAACTGGCTAATAGCACCATAGAATACCAACCTTTATAATTAATATAATTAGTTTTATCAGCCTCTTCAGGTTGAATTTCGATGTGGCAGCCGTCTAAATTAATGAAATACTACTTTGACTAAAATCGTTGTAATGAATTATAAGATCTTACCTACGGCTCCGCAACATTGAGGAAAACCCCAAACTCGTTCAAACCCGGAAATACATTCATCAATACTTTCTGCTGTCGGTGGATAAGCTGTAAAGTAAATCTTCTCGAACTTGCTAATGATCTCCTCACAAAATTCATATGTTTGTAGCCACGGTAGATTTACCTACTCCAAAAAGGTTAGCGATGGTACGATACTCGCTTGATGACCCTAGTGTATATAAGGTGATTGCAATTCTTTTATTAAGTGGAATTGAACTCCGAAACTGGGTGTCTGCCTTTTTTAGATGCGGTAAGCATTTCATTAAATACTGAAATGTACTGCGGTTCACCCGAAATTCTTGTTTAAATTTGGCATTTGTATACAAATTTACTTCTTCTTCCCAAAATTTACTGGCGCGAAACTATAATTTATCGTTTATAATAAACGATGTACATAATAAACTTAAAACTGGCATAATCACTTTTTATTAAATTACTTACGAGAGTGCAAATTGCTCTATTTTGCTGGACGTGGAGTGAATTGTTCAACAATAAACACATAAGGTTTTTGGATTTGTTTTTTGAAATTAATACTTTCATTTTATACATTTTACTCTTTTTTTTATTAAAAATAATACGCTGCTTCATTTGAGTAATTTGCTCTAAATAAATTAAAATAATTTTCATTTTTAATTTTCTTTTAATAACATTTAAATAAAAAAAGTTAAATGTCAAAAATGTGATTCATAAAACAAATAAAATATTGTTTCGCTCATCAATCGTTATACGTGATGCGCTATAATCAATGTAATCTAGACTTTGTATATAATCTATTAAAATTTGAAGGATTAAATCTAAGCCTCGAAATGAGCTAGATCAGTGTAAGCCGACTCGTTCATACTATAAGAAAATCTAGATTTTCTCACAAATCTAGATTACTAATCTCTAGTCTGAACATGATATAACAATGAAAATGAATAGAATATAAAATTCAATGTATCAGTGAAAATAAATTCGTAGTTTATATAACGTTTAATAACGTGCCGCATGTTAAGTTTATAAATAAAGGTGCACTGTAAATAAAACAAAATCAAGTGTATGCGTATGTTAATATCCATTGTGCAATATCAGTGTGCACCATATTGCACCAAACTGAAGGCGAATCGAAAACGAATTATTAAAATTCTCCAATAAAATACTACATCTAAGTAACCGCAAAAATATGTATAATATATATTCATGATAAAATCACGATAACACATCACGTAACAAATAACGAAAAACGTGATCTGCAAAAAAAATCGTACGACTAAAATTACCGCAGCACATTCCGTTAATTGTGCACACATCAAACACCGGATTTTATTGACCTTGCCTCTTTAACAACGGTTCAATCAAAATACATTAAAGTTCGGGTTCGATTAAACCATATATCGCTACGCATCCCAAAGAGTGTTACATCTCAAAATAGTTAATTGTTGGGAAATCAACTTTGAATACAATTAAATAATTGTTGCAGTAATTTTTGTAACAACTTGCTGATGTTTTTGATACCCAGTGATAATTATTTTGAGCTTTTCTTCAATTTGTCATTTAAGTTTTGGAAAATTTGAAATAAATAAGAAATTATGGAAATGTAACACTATACATGAAATTTCTCTGAGCTAGTTACAAGTTGTAACACTCTTAAAGAAAATTTGTTGATAATATTTTGCAAATTTTTTAAATAAAACGAATTATTTCTTCAAAATAAACTTTATTTTAATTAAAATAATAGCACAAAATAATCAGGTTAATTCAAAGATACTCGACTTATAAAATATCACATTAATTCAGTTTAAATTCGAATGAATATTATATAAGAAAAATTACTTCATTAATAAGAAAAATATAAGAAAAATTATAAGAAAAATTACTTCATTGCAATGAATCATTAAAAATAAAAAAATAGTCTTTAGCTCTTCAGTGGCTTTCTAGATTGTAATAAAATTCTTTGTACTTTTGAATGATCAAGTTTTTATCACATAACGACCTTTTATTTTCTTTGACGATATTTTTATTGGCCCATCATTTAGTTGTTTCGGTTCGAAGTTCAATATGTTTTGTATTTTTATGTTTTGGTTATTTTTATTCAGTTTATCCGTATCCACAGTTCGATAAACATCTTCCGCAACCGATTCTTTAAAATGAATTGAAACGGGGTTTCTTTGCGCATTTCTACTAAACTTATTTTATTCCACTTTATCTTATTTTTTAAATTATCAATTTTAAAATTATTGCCGATCAGTTTCTGAAGCTCTTTAATATTTATGAAATTTTTTATCGCATCTCTTGTACATTATATAATGGATTCTTTTTCTTGCTGGACTTAACTACAGACACCATTTGAGCAGGAGTATAAATGAGCCCGGATTTTAAAATTCGCTTTTTTCACATTCGATTATAGAGTGCATGTTATCTGCTTCGTTCTGTGTATGCCCAGTCACCAAAAAATAGTGTGCGATTTTCGGAATATCGAACTTTTGCACAAAGAATAACAACAGCGCCACAATAAACTGATTTTTATTTTGTCCTGCGCAGTTATCCGAAAACAGCACCATAGGTTTCCCTGGTTCAGCAGAATCCATAATAAATTTGTATAAGCATGTGCGTATCTCATTTACACCTCGTTTGTTATACGATTTGTTCTACACATAGCAATCACATTGGTTCTTTACCAAATTGTACACCGTAAAATTGTAAACAGACAATTTTGAGAGGTAATAAAAAGATGCTGTATAAAATAGCGGAATTTTGACAGCGGAAAATAAGAGATTGCGCTACTCGCCACAAGTGGCAGCACTATCACGAAAGAGAATTAATTTTGTTATGTAATTACCAGCGGAAATTTTTCATTCATTATCTACCACTTTTTTCACTATATAAAATATCTCAGCGGAATAAAATATTAAAAGTAAACTTTAAAAGAGCAAATTAATTGATCTCCTAAGTAAAGAAACTCGGTATATGAAATCTTGAAATTTAACAACAATCCGTCTATCCGCCATTTCTTCCACTAATAACGAATACTTTCGGTTGTTTTTCTAGTAGCTTAGGTCATACTGAGACTATATAGAAAATTTGGGAAAAATTCATGGACTAAAAAATTCTAGTGAAAATTTTAGTGCATGAATTTTCCCTAAATTTTCCATAGAGTCTCAGTTTGACCTAAGCTATTAGAAAAACAATCGAAAGTATTGGTTACTAGTAAAAGTTTTTGAGAAATTGGTCAAAAACTGAAAATCACTTATATGGCCGCAAAAAAACAAAAAATTCTAGTGAAAATTCCAGTACATGAATTTTCTCCAAATTTTCCATAGAGTCTCAGTATGACCTAAGCTACTAGAAAAATAATCAAAAGTATTGGTTACTAGTGAAAGTTTTTGAGATTTTGGTGAAAATCTGAAAATAACTTGTATGACCTCAGAAAATCAAAAATTCTAGTGAAAATTCTAGTCCATAAGATTTCCCCAAATTTTCTTAAGAGTCTCAGTATGACCTAAGCTATTAGAAAAACAACCGAAAGTATTGGTTATTAGTGGAAGAAATGGTGGATAGACGGATTGTTGTTAAATTTCAAGATTTCATATACCGAGTTTCTTTACTTCGGTTTCTTTACTTATTAGTTTGCTCTTTTAAGGTTTACTTTTAATATTTTATTCAGCTAAGATATTTTATTTAGTGAAAAAAGTGGTACTTAATGAATGAAAAATTTCCGCTGGTAATTACATAACAAAATTAATTCTCTTTGGTGATAGTGCTGCCACTTGCGGCGAGTAGCGCAATCTCTTATTTTCCGCTGTCAAAATTCCACTATCTTATACAGCATATAAAAAGTAGATATTTTACCGGCGGGAGTTAATAGCACAGCTTGTAAATCGAAAACAGCTGCAATACAAAGCCCATCCTTTGCCTTTTGTTTTTCGACTTCTTTAATATTTCGGATAAGGTCTTTTTCATTTAAGTGATTTTTTAGTTGTTATTGTATTTTTCAAGATCTTTGTCCACATCTAAGCACAGACAAGAACAATCAGACTTCTAAACCAATGGAACATTAATGTTTAAATCAAATTCTCGATGTCGTTACAAATGGAAAAATATTTCTATCGGCTGTTAGTAGAAATGTAAGTTAAAACTCAAACCTCATTTTGCTCTACATATGAGCGCAATACATATTTCTCGCTCAATATATTTTTCCAATACGCGCGCGACAAATAAACAATTTTATATTTGTGAATACAGTAAAAAAGAAACAAACGGAAAAATAACAACTTCAACTTATTTTTTATTTTCGTTTGAAAGTATCCTTTCTCTTATTCTAATATATTTGTATGATTTATATTTTAATAAAACAGAATGAAATGAAACTAAAACGCACGTATTATGTATATACATACTCGTATATACATATGTACTATTTAAAATAATGTTTGTGCACGATCGATAATTTCTTGTTTAGATATGTAGAATTTAGGCCCGATTTTATGAACGAGGATAAATCACAAAAAATCCGAGAGTACTTAATGGTTAATCTTTACTCGAGAGTTTTATTTTTTGCCGATTTTATGAACGACGATAAATAAATATTTACTCTCTCTTTTATTGCAGTTTTATAGCAGTTTTTTGTATGTTGGCAATACTTTTTTGTTTGACGTTTCTGATCAATTGTGTCAAAGCTGTGTTTGATCGCCAACATTTTTTTAGTTTATTTTGATAAGTATCAAACAAAGTGTTAAAATTTAATTAAATTTAATATTAATAAATTTTTAATATAGACCTACATTTGTGCAAGGTAACTATAAAACTATTTTTGTTCATCAAATCGAAAATTGAATGTGATATTTTTGTGTTTTTAAGATGGAAGGATCAACGTCATCATCATCGTCGTCGGGGAATGAAAATCCGCGCTTCTCCATATTAAAAACCTATAATAACTTCTAATCAATTTTTGACAAAATTATTATTAAATTACTATTATATGTAAATCATTAATTTAATAATAAAAAAATGACTTTTTTAAATATTAATGTGTCGTTTATATATTATCCAAACAATTTTTATTGGACATGTCAAAAAATAAAACAACAACAAAAACTACTTTTATCCTCTGATTTGATTTAAACACCAAAAAGAAGATAACTCAGCGGATAAATTAAAACTCTCGGATTTTAATTTTTGTTTATCGTTGTTCATAAAATGCAAACAGTGGATTAATCCTAGATTAATCGTTTATCCTCGTTCATAAAATCGAGCCTTAAACACGTGGTGACCATGAAAAGAAAGAGGATCTATTTTAGATGTAAGTATGTAGCTACGAATATTGTTTTGGTGTGCTGCATGAAGTATAATTTAAAAAACGAATATTTGGAGGAGATGATAAGAAACATCAAAAATTTATGAACGAAAGGGAAAAATATTATAATTAAATGGTTTTTTAATGATCGCAGAAAACTATGTAATTGAAACATATTACATATTTGTGTTTGGTTACATTATGTATATTTTATATGCCTATCTATACTGGTTTGTCCAAACTAAATACATTCATGACTAAATTTTCCCTAAGTATACTATTAAGGATGATGCATGATTTAAATTTGATAATTTTAAAATACCTAATAATTTTATAAATGATTTTATTTTTGAGAAAATGAATAAAATCAGCTTACACCGGAAAGATGTCTTTGGGAAAATGTACTATGTATTTGGATTTGTCTCCAAAAAATTGGTCAAACATACAAATTTTTGTTAACCTTTTCCCCTTATTCCATATTATCTGAAGCATGGTAACATTTTAAGACGTCGAAAATAAAAGCTAGTTTTTGATTTTAACTAAATTTGCAAAAACATTAATATTTCGATTGCCGTTGTGGTATATACATATGTAGAATTATGAGTATACATAATATCCGTGCAATTCCATTTTTAATCTGCTAACCCCAAATTAAAATCATCTTAAGGTTTTAAAATGACAATATTTAAATATTTCGTTGTTCGTTGTTGTCAATTGATTTACAAGCTCACATTAAAAGTACACTACAATTTTTCAGATACCAACCACCCCTTATCATGAAAACTACCCCAAATTTCTCTAGAATAAATGACCACTTCTTTGAAAATTTCAAAAATAGACTATTCAATATCGGATAATGGATAGCGCTTTATAATCCACATCAGAAATGCAATTCGATTGTTAAGTTGTAACTTTAAATCATGGACACAAATTTATTTAGCCACCCACTTTATTTATTAGGTGTATAACAATTTCTACAAATTTTTTCTTCGCGCTTAAAATTATATTTAAAATAGAAATATTTTCACGGTATTTTGTGATTTTTGTGATTTTGAGGTCATTTGGTGTGGAAATCATACTCGCATTTTGGATGAATGGACAACTCATCCAAGCATACATTTTCAATAACAACCTCATCTGTTTCCTTTTTTGATCGGACCAGCAACATTAAAGTATGAAAAGATTCTGAAGTAAAACCTGGATGCCCATTTACTACTTTATACCAATAAGCAAGTGTATGAGAATGAGGCAAGCAGTTTTTAAATTGGTTTCGAACATATGGCCTATGCCTTCGGAGAATAAAAGTTTAAATTTAAAACAAACTTCCGTATTTCTTCTGAATATTTTCTGCCTAACTTTTGATTTTTTGACATACATATTTTTTGACATACTGACATACTTACATCTAAAATAGATCCTCTTTGTTTTCATGGTCACCACGTGTTTATAACGTTAAAAAATGTGTAGGTACACTTAAAAGTGGCAACATAAAAGTGGCAACATAAAAGTGTAAATGTTTATAAAACTCTGACGTTAAAAAGTGTAGGTTTGTAAAAATTATTATCAAACAATAATTTACAATAAATTATACAAAAATAATAGAAAAAAAGAGAAAATAGTTTCCAAATTTAAATTTAATCATTGTACATAAGTATAATTTATGTCAACATATAAAGTTCGGAAGAAATCGGGGGAAGCAATACTACACTATGCAAATTATCTCGAAATCTGGAGATGTGCTCGCATGGAGACTATATGGTAATTAAAGGGGATGAAGTGGGCTATCTTAATATGTGTGTGCCATTTCCTGAAATAGGTTATGGCTCTGGACATAAATTTTCAAAAATATTATATTTTCCTCTAAATACCGCGGAAGCAATGCTACACTATGCAAATTATCTCGAAATTTGGAGATGTGCTCGCATGGTGACTATATGGTAATTAAAGGGGATGAAACGGGCTATCTTAATATATGTGTTTAATTTCCTGAAATAGGTTATGGCTCTGGATATAAATTTTCAAAAATATTGTATTTTCCTCTAAATTCCGCGGAAGCAATACTACACTATGCAAATTATCTCGAAATCTGGAGATGTGCTCGCATGGTGACTATATGGTAATTAAAGGGGATGAAGTGGGCTATCTTAATATGTGTGTGCCATTTCCTGAAATAGGTTATGGCTCTGGACATAAATTTTCAAAAATATTATATTTTCCTCTAAATACCGCGGAAGCAATGCTACACTATGCAAATTATCTCGAAATTTGGAGATGTGCTCGCATGGTGACTATATGGTAATTAAAGGGGATGAAACGGGCTATCTTAATATATGTGTTTAATTTCCTGAAATAGGTTATGGCTCTGGACATAAATTTTCAAAAATATTGTATTTTCCTCTAAATTCCGCGGAAGCAATACTACACTATGCAAATTATCTCGAAATCTGGAGATGTGCTCGCATGGTGACTATATGGTAATTAAAGGGGATGAAGTGGGCTATCTTAATATGTGTGTGCCATTTCCTGAAATAGGTTATGGCTCTGGACATAAATTTTCAAAAATATTATATTTTCCTCTAAATACCGCGGAAGCAATGCTACACTATGCAAATTATCTCGAAATTTGGAGATGTGCTCGCATGGTGACTATATGGTAATTAAAGGGGATGAAACGGGCTATCTTAATATATGTGTTTAATTTCCTGAAATAGGTTATGGCTCTGGACATAAATTTTCAAAAATATTGTATTTTCCTCTAAATTCCGCGGAAGCAATGCTACACTATGCAAATTATCTCGAAATCTGGAGATGTGCTCGCATGGTGACTATATGGTAATTAAAGGGGATGAAGTGGGCTATCTTAATATGTGTGTGCCATTTCCTGAAATAGGTTATGGCTCTGGACATAAATTTTCAAAAATATTATATTTTTAAAAATATTACTTGCACACACATATTAAGATAGCCCACTTCATCCCCTTTAATTACCATATAGTCACCATGCGAGCACATCTCCAGATTTCGAGATAATTTGCATAGTGTAGTATTGCTTCCGCGGAATTTAGAGGAAAATATAATAATTTTGAAAATTTATGTCCAGAGCCATAACCTATTTCAGGAAATGGCACACACATATTAAGATAGCCCACTTCATCCCCTTTAATTACCATATAGTCACCATGCGAGCACATCTCCAGATTTCGAGATAATTTGCATAGTGTAGCATTGCTTCCGCGGAATTTAGAGGAAAATATAATATTTTTGAAAATTTATGTCCAGAGCCATAACCTATTTCAGGAAATTGCACATACATATTAAAATAGCCCACTTCATCCCCTTTAATTACCATATAGTCACCATGCGAGCACATCTCCAGATTTCGAGATAATTTGCATAGTGTAGTATTGCTTCCGCGGAATTTAGAGGAAACTATAATATTTTTGAAAATTTATGTCCAGAGCCATAACCTATTTCAGGAAATGGCACACATATATTAAGATAGCCCACTTCATCCCCTTTAATTACCATATAGTCACCATGCGAGCACATCTCTAGATTTCGAGATAATTTGCATAGTGTAGCATTGCTTCCGCGGAATTTAGAGGAAAATATAATATTTTTGAAAATTTATGTCCAGAGCCATAACCTATTTCAGGAAATTGCACATACATATTAAAATAGCCCACTTCATCCCCTTTAATTACCATATAGTCACCATGCGAGCACATCTCCAGATTTCGAGATAATTTGCATAGTGTAGTATTGCTTCCGCGGAATTTAGAGGAAACTATAATATTTTTGAAAATTTATGTCCAGAGCCATAACCTATTTCAGGAAATGGCACACATATATTAAGATAGCCCACTTCATCCCCTTTAATTACCATATAGTCACCATGCGAGCACATCTCCAGATTTCGAGATAATTTGCATAGTGTAGTATTGCTTCCGCGGAATTTAGAGGAAAATACAATATTTTTGAAAATTTATGTCCAGAGCCATAACCTATTTCAGGAAATGGCACACACATATTAAGATAGCCCACTTCATCCCCTTTAATTACCATATAGTCACCATGCGAGCACATCTCCAGATTTCGAGATAATTTGCATAGTGTAGTATTGCTTCCGCGGAATTTAGAGGAAAATATAATATTTTTGAAAATTTATGTCCAGAGCCATAACCTATTTCAGGAAATGGCACACACATATTAAGATAGCCCACTTCATCCCCTTTAAGTGCCATATAGTCACCAAGCGAGCACATCTCCAGATTTCGAGATAATTTGCATAGTGTAGCATTGCTTCCGCGGAATTTAGCTGAAAATACAATATTTTTGAAAATTTATGTCCAGAGCCATAACCTATTTCAGGAAATGGCACCCACATATTAAGATAGCCCATTTCGTCCCCTTTTATTACCATATAGTCACCATGCGAGCACATCTCCAGATTTCGAGATAATTTGCATAGTGTAGTATTGCTTCCGCGGAATTTAGAGGAAAATATAATATTTTTGAAAATTTATGTCCAGAGCCATAACCTGTTTCAGGAAACGGCACACACATATTAAGATAGCCCATTTTGTCCCCTTTAATTACCATATAGTCACCATGCGAGCACATCTCCAGATTTCGAGATAATTTGCATAGTGTAGCATTGCTTCCGCGGAATTTAGAGGAAAATATAATATTTTTGAAAATTTATGTCCAGAGCCATAACCTATTTCAGGAAATAGCACACACATATTAAGATAGCCCACTTCATCCCCTTTAATTACCATATAGTCACCATGCGAGCACATCTCCAGATTTCGAGATAATTTGCATAGTGTAGTATTGCTTCCGCGGAATTTAGAGGAAAATATAATATTTTTGAAAATTTATGTCCAGAGCCATAACCTGTTTCAGGAAATGGCACACACATATTAAGATAGCCCATTTTGTCCCCTTTAATTACCATATAGTCACCATGCGAGCACATCTCCAGATTTCGAGATAATTTGCATAGTGTAGCATTGCTTCCGCGGAATTTAGAGGAAAATATAATATTTTTGAAAATTTATGTCCAGAGCCATAACCTATTTCAGGAAATGGCACACACATATTAAGATAGCCCACTTCATCCCCTTTAATTACCATATAGTCACCATGCGAGCACATCTCCAGATTTCGAGATAATTTGCATAGTGTAGTATTGCTTCCGCGGAATTTAGAGGAAAATACAATATTTTTGAAAATTTATGTCCAGAGCCATAACCTGTTTCAGGAAATGGCACACACATATTAAGATAGCCCACTTCATCCCCTTTAATTACCATATAGTCACCATGCGAGCACATCTCCAGATTTCGAGATAATTTGCATAGTGTAGTATTGCTTCCGCGGAATTTAGAGGAAAATATAATATTATTGAAAATTTATGTCCAGAGCCATAACCTATTTCAGGAAATGGCACACACATATTAAGATAGCCCACTTCATCCAATTTAAGTGGCTTATAGTCACCAAGCGAGCACATCTCCAGATTTCGGGATAATTTGCATAGTGTAGCATTGCTTCCGCGGAATTTAGCTGAAAATACAATATTTTTGAAAATTTATGTCCAGAGCCATAACCTATTTCAGGAAATGGCACACACATATTAAGATAGCCCATTTCGTCCCCTTTAATTACCATATAGTCACCATGCGAGCACATCTCCAGATTTCGAGATAATTTGCATAGTGTAGTATTGCTTCCGCGGAATTTAGAGGAAAATATAATAATTTTGAAAATTTATGTCCAGAGCCATAACCTATTTCAGGAAATTGCACATACATATTAAAATAGCCCACTTCATCCCCTTTAATTACCATATAGTCACCATGCGAGCACATCTCCAGATTTCGAGATAATTTGCATAGTGTAGTATTGCTTCCGCGGAATTTAGAGGAAACTATAATATTTTTGAAAATTTATGTCCAGAGCCATAACCTATTTCAGGAAATGGCACACATATATTAAGATAGCCCACTTCATCCCCTTTAATTACCATATAGTCACCATGCGAGCACATCTCTAGATTTCGAGATAATTTGCATAGTGTAGTATTGCTTCCGCGGAATTTAGAGGAAAATATAATATTTTTGAAAATTTATGTCCAGAGCCATAACCTATTTCAGGAAATGGCACACACATATTAAGATAGCCCACTTCATCCCCTTTAATTACCATATAGTCACCATGCGAGCACATCTCCAGATTTCGAGATAATTTGCATAGTGTAGTATTGCTTCCGCGGAATTTAGAGGAAAATATAATATTTTTGAAAATTTATGTCCAGAGCCATAACCTGTTTCAGGAAATGGCACACACATATTAAGATAGCCCATTTTGTCCCCTTTAATTACCATATAGTCACCATGCGAGCACATCTCCAGATTTCGAGATAATTTGCATAGTGTAGCATTGCTTCCGCGGAATTTAGAGGAAAATATAATATTTTTGAAAATTTATGTCCAGAGCCATAACCTATTTCAGGAAATAGCACACACATATTAAGATAGCCCACTTCATCCCCTTTAATTACCATATAGTCACCATGCGAGCACATCTCCAGATTTCGAGATAATTTGCATAGTGTAGTATTGCTTCCGCGGAATTTAGAGGAAAATATAATATTTTTGAAAATTTATGTCCAGAGCCATAACCTGTTTCAGGAAATGGCACACACATATTAAGATAGCCCATTTTGTCCCCTTTAATTACCATATAGTCACCATGCGAGCACATCTCCAGATTTCGAGATAATTTGCATAGTGTAGCATTGCTTCCGCGGAATTTAGAGGAAAATATAATATTTTTGAAAATTTATGTCCAGAGCCATAACCTATTTCAGGAAATGGCACACACATATTAAGATAGCCCACTTCATCCCCTTTAATTACCATATAGTCACCATGCGAGCACATCTCCAGATTTCGAGATAATTTGCATAGTGTAGTATTGCTTCCGCGGAATTTAGAGGAAAATATAATATTTTTGAAAATTTATGTCCAGAGCCATAACCTATTTCAGGAAATGGCACACACATATTAAGATAGCCCACTTCATCCCCTTTAATTACCATATAGTCACCATGCGAGCACATCTCCAGATTTCGAGATAATTTGCATAGTGTAGTATTGCTTCCGCGGAATTTAGAGGAAAATATAATATTTTTGAAAATTTATGTCCAGAGCCATAACCTGTTTCAGGAAATGGCACACACATATTAAGATAGCCCATTTTGTCCCCTTTAATTACCATATAGTCACCATGCGAGCACATCTCCAGATTTCAAGATAATTTGCATAGTGTAGTATTGCTTCCGCGGAATTTAGAGGAAAATACAATATTTTTGAAAATTTATGTCCAGAGCCATAACCTATTTCAGGAAATGGCACACACATATTAAGATAGCCCACTTCATCCCCTTTAATTACCATATAGTCACCATGCGAGCACATCTCCAGATTTCGAGATAATTTGCATAGTGTAGTATTGCTTCCGCGGAATTTAGAGGAAAATATAATATTTTTGAAAATTTATGTCCAGAGCCATAACCTATTTCAGGAAATGGCACACACATATTAAGATAGCCCATTTCATCCCCTTTAATTACCATATAGTCACCATGCGAGCACATCTCCAGATTTCGAGATAATTTGCATAGTGTAGTATTGCTTCCGCGGAATTTAGAGGAAAATATAATATTATTGAAAATTTATGTCCAGAGCCATAACCTATTTCAGGAAATGGCACACACATATTAAGATAGCCTACTTCATCCAATTTAAGTGCCATATAGTCACCAAGCGAGCACATCTCCAGATTTCGGGATAATTTGAATAGTGTAGCATTGCTTCCGCGGAATTTAGCTGAAAATACAATATTTTTGAAAATTTATGTCCAGAGCCATAACCTATTTCAGGAAATGGCACACACATATTAAGATAGCCCATTTCGTCCCCTTTAATTACCATATAGTCACCATGCGAGCACATCTCCAGATTTCGAGATAATTTGCATAGTGTAGTATTGCTTCCGCGGAATTTAGAGGAAAATATAATATTTTTGAAAATTTATGTCCAGAGCCATAACCTGTTTCAGGAAATGGCACACACATATTAAGATAGCCCATTTTGTCCCCTTTAATTACCATATAGTCACCATGCGAGCACATCTCCAGATTTCGAGATAATTTGCATAGTGTAGCATTGCTTCCGCGGAATTTAGAGGAAAATATAATATTTTTGAAAATTTATGTCCAGAGCCATAACCTATTTCAGGAAATGGCACACACATATTAAGATAGCCCACTTCATCCCCTTTAATTACCATATAGTCACCATGCGAGCACATCTCCAGATTTCGAGATAATTTGCATAGTGTAGTATTGCTTCCGCGGAATTTAGAGGAAAATATAATATTTTTGAAAATTTATGTCCAGAGCCATAACCTGTTTCAGGAAATGGCACACACATATTAAGATAGCCCATTTTGTCCCCTTTAATTACCATATAGTCACCATGCGAGCACATCTCCAGATTTCGAGATAATTTGCATAGTGTAGCATTGCTTCCGCGGAATTTAGAGGAAAATATAATATTTTTGAAAATTTATGTCCAGAGCCATAACCTATTTCAGGAAATGGCACACACATATTAAGATAGCCCATTTTGTCCCCTTTAATTACCATATAGTCACCATGCGAGCACATCTCCAGATTTCGAGATAATTTGCATAATGTAGTATTGCTTCCGCGGAATTTAGAGGAAAATATAATATTTTTGAAAATTTATGTCCAGAGCCATAACCTGTTTCAGGAAATGGCACACACATATTAAGATAGCCCATTTTGTCCCCTTTAATTACCATATAGTCACCATGCGAGCACATCTCCAGATTTCGAGATAATTTGCATAGTGTAGCATTGCTTCCGCGGAATTTAGAGGAAAATATAATATTTTTGAAAATTTATGTCCAGAGCCATAACCTATTTCAGGAAATGGCACACACATATTAAGATAGCCCACTTCATCCCCTTTAATTACCATATAGTCACCATGCGAGCACATCTCCAGATTTCGAGATAATTTGCATAGTGTAGTATTGCTTCCGCGGAATTTAGAGGAAAATATAATATTTTTGAAAATTTATGTCCAGAGCCATAACCTGTTTCAGGAAATGGCACACACATATTAAGATAGCCCATTTTGTCCCCTTTAATTACCATATAGTCACCATGCGAGCACATCTCCAGATTTCGAGATAATTTGCATAGTGTAGCATTGCTTCCGCGGAATTTAGAGGAAAATATAATATTTTTGAAAATTTATGTCCAGAGCCATAACCTATTTCAGGAAATGGCACACACATATTAAGATAGCCCACTTCATCCCCTTTAATTACCATATAGTCACCATGCGAGCACATCTCCAGATTTCGAGATAATTTGCATAGTGTAGTATTGCTTCCCCCGATTTCTTCCAAACTTTATATGTTGACATAAATTATACTTATGTACAATGATTAAATTTAAATTTGGAAACTATTTTCTCTTTTTTTCTATTATTTTTGTATAATTTATTGTAAATTATTGTTTGATAATAATTTTTACAAACCTACACTTTTTAACGTCAGAGTTTTATAAACATTTACACTTTTATGTTGCCACTTTTATGTTGCCACTTTTAAGTGTACCTACACTTTTTTTAACGTTAGAAACTTCACACCGGTGTGTTTTTTTCGGACGAAAATAAGTTAAAAAGGAATTCACAAATGTGTAAGTTGGTTCAAAAAACATACAAAACTAAATTTTTGACATGGTACTTTTCCCCTACCCGCACAATTGTGTTAGTAAATCACAAAATGGAGATAAAATTGTTTATTTGTCGCGCGCGTATTGAAAAAATATATTGAGCGAGAAATATGTATATTGAGCACATATGGTTTGAGTATTAGCTAAGAATTTCTGCTAATAGCCATTAGAAATAATTTTCCATTTGTAACGACATCGAGAATTTGATTTAAACATAAATTTTCCATTGGTTTAGGGGTCTTATTTTCGTTTGTCTATGATTAAACTGAACGAGTTTATTACCTATATGCAGTCAAAAAAGTTTTAAAAGTAACCAATTTTTTTACCGTGTGGATTGGCCATAGATAAATTTGAAAATAGTTTAAAACCAAATACCACAAAAGTTTAAAATATGCTGAAAAAGTTAAAAATAATAATAATTAAATCCAGTTCAATACACACATAACATTTTGATTGAGTTGTCCGGCCATATAGGTGTAGGGCCATATCTCTAGGATCAGAGATACAAAAGTAGACATATTCTGTAAAATAGTTACTTTTTGAAATAAAAAGCTGTTGTAATTTTGTTTATCCTTACAAATGATATACCATTAGGGATTCGGGAACTTTTCTATGATACGAATTCAAAATAGTCTTAAAATATGACAATTTTACTAAAAGACAAACCTAATTATAAACCTTTTAAGTTTAACAGTGTAATTTTTTGTATTATTTCTTGTTATGCATTTCACAATCATATTAAAATCGACCTCCAATCAATCTGGAGCTTAATTTTTCCAATTATGCCATTCATGTGAAACCTTTAATTGGCAATTTAATCAACTCAACCCAGCCATCAAAAATATTGTACATGGTGTTCAAAAATGAGGATGTACCATGTTTGTTATAATTAAAGTCAAGTTTGTGATTATTTAAGTGTGATAAAAGCTTGTCATCTTGTCTATTTGTACATAATCCATTTCAGAACTATTGAAATGGATTATGTACAAGTACATGTCCATCAATCATAACAACTTTTTAAATTGTTGAATCGTATTTTATGTAGTTCAATAGACAGACAAAGCAGACCATAAGAAGGGTAGTAGAAATCAGCAAGGACATTTTTACACTACAGAAAAATGGTTGAAAAATTTCCGGTTTTGGTTTTTCTTTGTTAACATTTTCATTATAGTCTTCGTTTTCATTTTACTTAGCAATTTTGTTTACTTTGGGGAGTTTAAGTATTGAGCTTTTCGAAAACTATTTATCAATAACCGAATCAATATACATCATTTGTGTTCGGTCGTCTTGTGAAACAATATCAATTTTCATGGTGTGTTTGGTGACAATATAATCCCCAAAGAAGCCGTAAATCAAAATATATAAAATCTTTTTTTTTTTTGGGACAGAACGGATATTTTTATGGTGTTGATATTGTTGATTTTTGTAAACGTTTGTCATCTTAGATTTATAGATTCAAATATAAAAAGATTATATGATGATGGAATACCCAAGCAAATCAACGTTGCTCATGTTTTGGGCTAAATAAATAGCGAAACATTTTAATGAATTATTTTTAATGTTTGCTGTAGATTTTACTTTTCTATAATAATCAAACCACTTTATTTTAATAATGAAATAAATTGTACAACCAAATAAATGGTGGTTTTTATTCTCTCAATTATGACGGTGCCGCCCCTGCTAATAATTCCATTTGTTTTTCAATTTTTTCTGTTAATTGTTACTCTCGACCAAAACCTTAATGTTTTAGCTTCAAATTTTTTTCAAAAATTGATGAATCTCACCTTTCATTTACCACTACTAATTACGTATTTAATAATTGTGCTCCTCGCACTACTATTTATTTTAGACCCAGGTGACCCGTTGGATGATGCAAGGGATTTCGATTGGTATTTCTGATCGTTTATCCAAATATCGCCTTTGGAAAATGAGCCCTAATTCTTCAACTAATTTAGGTTATAGGCAATCTCGAAACAAAGGGGTAGGTTTAATACGTATCGCTAACCACATTTTTTTAAGAATATGTTAAATCCCTCTCTTCTCTCCAACATATTTTGGCGTAATGTACACAACTTGGGCCTTGATAGTTGCAAATATAGATTTCAAAGCTAATGTTTTAAACCATTATATAATGAGCTCTAGCCCCATGAACGATATTCCTAATATAGATTTAGTGTTTGTTGAATCCCGAAATACTTGTGGAAGATCTTTCCCATTTCCTCACTATCAGCATTTTAAGTTATCTGTCGAAGGCGTTTGAATTGGATGTAAAAAGCAAAATACAATCTCATACCGATAGCTTTAATTTGCCTTTGCCAAGTCTTTTTCAATCAGATTTTAGAACGTTCACCACAAACCTCAAAGAAATCAAATAAATAAAATGATGAGGTTTTAATTCTTCTAAGCGTGCACTTTTTTATTTATTTTTAATTTTGATAAATCGATTTTCATTTTTAAAGTTGTTTTCTTTCGGAATTTTATCATTTTCCGCTATGACGTCTTTAATTTAGTGTTCGTCGTATAAGAGAGTAGTTTGGTTGTCCGTATGAAGTGAAGAGTAGTTTTTTTTTCTACTCTATTAGCACATCTCCAATAGAATTCCTTTAACTTTTTCTTTACAGAAAAGTATAAAAAAAACTTGAGAATTTTTTTTTCTCAAGTTTTTTTTTCATACTTTTCTGTAAGGAAAAAATGAAAGGAATTTTATTGGGGATGCGCTATATGTCGTCTACTCTAAAGATAAATAAACAAAGTTCACGCTAGGGACACTTCAGGAACTGCATATACCACATTTACTAGATATAAAAAACTTAACAAAAAAGAATTTCTATAGCATTTGTATGAAAGTGTTTTGGGGTTTACGTTTTTTAGGCCTGCATACATACAAAACGTATTTTTTTATTTGGTTTCTACTTGGCCGTGTACAAACACAGTGCTAAAACGTTACTACTAGCTAAATTCATTGTCAATAAGTCTTAATATCTAAGTTTAGTAAGTGAAAAGGACATTCTTCAGTTTAACAGTTGTAATGAGATAACATTACATTCCATTCGTTTGTAAATGCATACACTTATATTGTAAAATATAGTAAATATCGTAGTAAGAAAAATGTAAACATAACAAAAATGTAAACATAAACAAATTGTGAAGTTCATTACCATTCATACATAAAGAATGCGTTATATATTTTTATAATGATGAAAATTGATGAGTAAAGTAAAATTATAAATCGAAGTTGAACGTATTCCTTATGCAGAATAGGCAATAAACTAATTAAATATTTTGTGTATGATTAGCTGTATAATTTGGTATATAAAGACCAAAATTTGTAAAATCAAATAATCAGAAATAAGTTGTACAAGCTGAGTTTAACCTCGCAATCAATTGTCTCTCAATTTTACCGCCTTACTGAAAACAGAAGTTGCATGTAAAAGTTGCAACAATAAGGTAAGGAGCACGGTGAGGGCCAAATACGCTGCTTTAGTTGATGCGTTAACGTATTGTTAACAGGTTCAGAAGCGCAGACCACTCTTCTCCACATACAAATATCTCTAGCAATTCAAACTTCATTACACTAAAACCAAATCTATTATATGGCGATTTTTACATATTACATGACATATTACATGGCGATCTTGCAACCCGAACTTGAACTTCAAGCAAATGTCGTTAGCAGAATATAAAGAATACTTCACCAAGGAGCTAAATCGTGACGATTTTAAATAAATTAAAAAAAGATATAATCCAAAATAAAAAAAAATTGTAATAAATAAGTCATAAACATTAATAAGTTATAAGAATAAATATTTTTAAATGTATAATTGTTAAAAAAAAAAAAAAATAAAAAAAAAATGGGTAATCAACCGGCTACACCTGAAAAAGAGATAATTATAGCTCAAAATACAAATGGCAAGAATAATGAGCAAGAAGATAATTCAAATTTAGAATTATATAAAATAATTTTAATAAATCAAGCGATCTCCTTAATAATCTACATAATAATTAAGAAATTAAGAAAATTAATAAAAAGAAAAGTAGAGAAGCATGTAAATTTAGAAATAAGTAAAGCTTAAACAATTTTTCTAGTTTATAAAATTTTATTTATCATCTCAATGTTAAATGTATTGAAATAAAAAATAATAAAAAATGAAGTAGATGAATTATTGAAAAATTTGAAGAAAAGTCCTAATAGAACATATAGTGAAAATTACAAATTAGAAAAACAAAATAAAATAGAAGAATATAGAGAAACAATTTCATGCATAATAAAGATTAATCCTGAATTAAAATATTTTAGTGAAGAAATTTGTATTAATTTAAATAAAATACAAAAATACGTAGGCATAATGGCAAATTTCGATATACTAGTAGGTATAAAAGTAATACCTGAATGGTAATCCGGAGGAAGTGAATAACTTCATAAATTTGGTGGAATATATTTCGGAAACATTAAAGGAAGGAGAACAAATAAAGTTAATCAAATTTGTAATGAAAACTAAAACATCGGAAATAGTTAAAGCAAAGCTAGCTAGTAGGCAATCTGATATAAAAACTATAAAAGAATTTAGGGCATTATTCTTAGATAATTTTATAAAAATCAAAACAGATTTACAAATAATATCAGAATTATCAGCGATCAAACAAGGTAATTTGTCAATTGCAAGATATGCTCAAAAAATTGATAAATTATTAAATGAACTAAATAATAGTCAGATCAAAAACCAAGGATCTGAGCATGCTGATATAGTTAGAAATATAAATGAAATCACTGCACTAAATGCATTCATTAAAGGTTTAAATGAACCAATTAAAAAAATGTTAATGATTGCAAGGCCAAAAGATCTTCTTGAAGCTGAAAAACTAGCACAAGAATTTGACTTGCAACAAAGTATGCAAAATCTAAGCATGAACATTGTAAGAAATAATAATTTTAATAATTCATATGGATATACTAATCCTTATAAGAGAAAATTTAACTGGTCAAATATTAATAGGCGTTATCAAGGCAAACCAAATACAAATTATTATCAGAATCAAAATTATAATAGAAACATAAGGTATAATAATAGTAATAATAATAATAATAAATATCAAAATCCTTCACAAAGTAGAATATATAAACCAAATTATAATGAAAGATCAAGAAGGATCAATTTTTTTCGTGCCTCTGAAGGTACAGAACAACAGAACTAATAAATATAAGATAATAAATAGTTTTAAGACAAATAATAATGTAACAAACTATATAGATGTTAAAACAGAAATATCATATAATAATTTAAGATTTTTAATAGACACAGGTGCTGATGTGTCAATATGTAAAATTAATCATTTAAAATTAAATAGTTATGAAGATGAACAAGTATGTAAATTAACTGGTATCTCAAATACAGAAATCTATACTCTAGGAACAAAAACAATGAATTTGGAATTAGCAGGACAAATAACAGAACAGACAGTTCATTTAGTTTCAGCAGATTTTCCTATAGAAACAGATGGAATTTTAGGAAGAGATTTTTTAATAAAACACTTATGTAAAATTGATTATGAAACTTTTACAATGACTATTTACATGAACGGAACGGACATAACTGTACCAATAAAAACAAAAATTCCGACTACCTCGAAATTACTAATTCCGCTTAGAACAGAAATTATAACTGCAATATAGAATTACCGATAGAAGAAGATTCAGTAATTTTGAATAAAGAAATAGAACCAGGAATTTATATAGCTAACACTATTATACCAGGTAAAGGTATAGCACATATAAAGATTTTAAATACAACTGATGAAGAAATAACTATAAAAGGATTCATACCAGATATAAGACCATTGACACAGTGTAACATTGTAAAAATTAAGGCACATGCATTTAAAAATAAGGATAGGTTAGAAAAATTAATAAAACAATTAAAATTATATAATATAGATAACATAGCCAAAAGTAGTATATTAGACATTTGTAAAGAATATGCTGACATATTTCACATTGAAGAAGAAAAACTAACTGCAAATAATTTTTATAAGCAAAGAATAAATGTATTAGATAACAATCCTGTATATATTAAAAACTATCGACTTCCACATGCCCACTTAGATGAAATAAATAAACAAGTAAAAAAAACTACAAGATATGGAAATAATTGAACCATCTACAAGCCCATATAATTCTCCATTGCTCATAGTACCAAAGAAAAGCAACACGGATGATAAAAAATTTCGTTTAGTAGTAGACTTTAGACAAGTTAATAAAAAAATCATGGATGACAAATTCCCACTAACAAGAATAGATGACATTTTGATAAGCTAGGCAGAGCTAAATATTTCTCGACTTTGGATCTAACGAACTCATTTCATCAAATAGAGTTAGATGAACAATCTAAACCAATAACAGCTTTTTCAACTAACCGTGGACATTTTCAATTCAAACGATTACCTTTTGGATTAAAAATTTCTACGAACAGTTTTCAACGAATGTTGACAATCGCTTTAACGGGTCTTGAAGAACAGGCATTTTTATATGTTGATGACATAATAATATTTGGATGTAGTTTAAATCACCATAATCTGAATCTAATTAAAGTATTCAAGAAACTAAGAGAATACAATTTAAAATTAAACCCATCTAAATGCAATTTCCTAAGAAAAGAAGTAGTATACTTAGGACACTTAGTAACACCTGAAGGTATTAAAACAGATCCAAGTAAGAAATCAATCATAGAGAAATATCCAACACCACAAAACGCAGATGAAGCAAGACGTTTTGTAGCTTTCTGTAATTACTACAGAAGATTCATTAAAGATTTTGCGAAAATAGCAAAACCACTAATAATCTGCTAAAGAAAAGTACAACTTTTGAGTGGACAGAAGAATGTGATTTAGCATTCTCAACATTAAAAACAAAACTAATCAATCCACCAATTTTGAAATATCCAGATTTCGAACAGGAATTCATATTAACTACTGATGCCTCTAATTTTGCACTTGGCGCAGTACTATCCCAAGGTGAAATTGGAAAAGATCTACCAATATCATATGCAAGTAGATCATTAACTAAACATGAATTAAACAAACCTGTTATAATTAAGGAATTGTTAGCAATACATTGGGCAATTAACTACTACATACCATATCTATATGGAAGAAAATTTACAATGGTAACAGATCATAGACCACTAGTTAGTTTATTCACACACAAGAATCTATCATCAAAATTAACACGAATAAGATTAGATTTACAAGATTATAATTTCGAAGTACATTTCAAAGCGGGAAAAATGAATACAAATGCAGATGCTTTATCGAGAATTCAGATAAACTCTGATACTTTGAAAGCCATGATACCAACAGAAGATGAAGTCAAAAATATAAGGATAGTTACGAGAAGTAAAACAAAGAAATTACAGGAAATAAACGAAAATAAAAAACAAGTAGGAGAACAGGATCCAATTATACATTGTGGCCAAATGCATATTTGGGATAGTACTTCTATAACAGATTTAAAACGAGCAATTAGATTGAAATTTGAAAATGCTAATATAAATAATGAAAGGATATCCAGTAATAATGATAAATAAAATAAAATAAGAGACTCCAATATAAATGAAAATAAATAAAAGGTTAACCAGAAATAAAAATAAAAATAATGAAGGTTTGCAAATAAATATTGAATTAAGGAATAACATTCCACGAAAAGTAATTGTAGAAATTAGTGATAATCCATACTCAGAATTAGATTTGATCTTGGAGAAACTAATATTGAAAATGAAGAAATCGGGAATTTACGAACTAGCGCTAGCGGATGAAGATAAAATATTTGAATATATAAATAAAAATGAATTTAAAGATAAATATAATAAAATGCATGCAAAAATATTGAAAAATGACAAGCAAACCAATATAAATATAATGATATATAAGGCGCCAAAAGAAATTAAAGATAAAAATAAAATGAATGAATTAATAAAAGAATATCATAATTCACCCCATGGAGGTCACGCAGGAGTCAAAAGATTAATTAGCAAATTGAAACAGAAATATATATGGAAAAATATGAATAGAATGATAAAAAATTATGTCAAGCAATGCGAAAAATGTACAAGAAATAAACAAGTTAGAAAAATTAGGGAACCATTAGTAATTACAGATACACCTACAACAAGTTTTGAAACAGTAGCTATAGATACAGTAGGACCATTAAAAATCTCGAATGACTATGGATATATATTAACAATTCAATGCGAATTAACTAAATTCATTGAAGCTTTCCCAATTGAAAACAAAGAAGCTAAAACAATAGCACGAGTACTAGTAGAGAAATTTATTTTAAAATATGGAATTTTTAAAAGATTAAAAACAGACTTAGGGACCGAGTATATAAATGAACTTATGGTAAATATCTGTAAATTATTAAAAATTGAACATATAAAATCAACACCATATCATCATGAAACTTTAGGTTCATTAGAAAGAAATCATAGAGTATTAAATGAATATTTGTTATCTTTCACAAATGAGTATGACTGGGATATATGGATTCCGTATTATGTTTTTTCATATAATACGACACCACATACTGACACAGGATACTCACCTTTTGAATTAATTTATGGAAAATTATGTCCATTACCAGGTGAAATATATAATAATGATGAACCAGTATATAATATAGAAAATTATGTAAATGAATTAAGATTAAGATTAAGAGTTGCGCATAAAAAAGCAAATGAATTATTGAATTTAGCCAAAATAAAAAGAAAGGAACAAAAAGACAATAAAGTTCAAAGTATAGAATTGAAAATAGGTGATTTAGTATACTTAACAAAAGAAAATAGAAGAAAACATGAAAGTCCATATTTAGGTCCATTTAAAATAATAGAAAGAAGAGGAGTAAATTCAATAATAGAAATTAATAATGAAAAAAAGGAAATACACAATAATAGATTAAAAAAATGTTATCATAGTTAAATTAAGTATTAAAAATTTTAAATTTTTGTAAAATATAAAATTTTTTTTTGAGGGATGAGGGTGTAATGAGATAACATTACATTCCATTCGTTTGTAAATGCATACACTTATATTGTAAAATATAGTAAATATCGTAGTAAGAAAAATGTAAACATAACAAAAATGTAAACATAAACAAATTGTGAAGTTCATTACCATTCATACATAAAGAATGCGTTATATATTTTTATCGTATTAAATGATGAAAATTGATGAGTAAAGTAAAATTATAAATCGAAGTTGAACGTATTCCTTATGCAGAATAGGCAATAAACTAATTAAATATTTTGTGTATGATTAGCTGTATAATTTGGTATATAAAGACCAAAATTTGCAAAATCAAATAATCAGAAATAAGTTGTACAAGCTGAGTTTAACCTCGCAATCAATTGTCTCTCAATTTTACCGCCTTACTGAAAACAGAAGTTGCATGTAAAAGTTGCAACAATAAGGTAAGGAGCACGGTGAGGGCCAAATACGCTGCTTTAGTTGATGCGTTAACTTATTGTTAACAGCTTCAGAAGCGCAGGCCACTCTTCTCCACATATAAATATCTCTAGCAATTCAAACTTCATTACACTAAAACCAAATCTATTATATGGCGATTTTTACATATTACATGCCATATTACATGGCGATCTTGACATATTATACAGTTTTGTGTCCTAATGTCGATTGAGATGTCGCTTGGAAAATCTGTAAGGTCCGGTTAATAATAGACGACTACAGACTATCACGTTTTGGTTAATACTATACCACTCTGGACTAACAGTTCATCATTGCCACTACGTTTTCTAGCTTGGCCCAGGTCATTTGTATTTTCTTGGAAACTCGGAAGTTCTGGTTAATACTTAACCACTCTGGGCTACCTGTCCATCACTGCTACTATGTTTTCTAGTTAGCCCCCATGTGGAAATGACCTACGAAAACGTAAATGGCATGGACATTTCGATTTCATGTAATCTAGGTGGGAGGAACTTACATGGGCGTAAATAAAAATCATGAAGAACAATTAGTCCAGGTTGTTTAGTATTAACCAGAATCTTTTAAATTTATTTATGACTGAAAATATGCTGAAAATTTTTCAATAGTTCATTTTTTTTTAATGTAGAAAGCGTAGCAATTTAAAAAAAAATATTGATTTTCTGGGATTAGCTGGTTTTTGAGTTGCCAATTGAATTTCAAGATTATTTGGTTTTCAAGGAAAATCATGCTTCGCCTAAATGTTTCTTCAAAAATAATTATACATACTAATACATAAACAATTTTTTAATGTAGTACTGTTTTAGTAAAATGTTTAGATTAAAATTTGGTGGCACTAATTAGCCCTAGTTGCAATTTCAGTTTCGATCAGTGTGATATCGAGATTCTTTAATATATCCAAAGAGGTTCAGCTTGGTATGTCTTGCTGCGCATCGCCGGCTAGTAGCGAAGTGTATTTGATTCGACACTGGCTTGTACTGTTTACCTCTGGTTTTCAATTTAAAACCGATTTCCATGTTGTAAACAGAGCAACGATGGTTTGGGTCACTATAGTAATGCTAATGTCTATAATATACTTAGGGATTCTGCCTGGTATGTTTTGGTTTATCGGAGGCTAGTAATTTAGTGTATCCATAGGGGGTTCGGACAAGTAACGAAATATGTTTTATTAGACAAGAAATCCTCCTGATTAGTTGCTCTACATCGAATTTCAAACAAATTTGCTTAGTTGTTAACAGAGTTGTGATAGTTTGGGTCAGTCAGTGTGGTATTAGGTTTCTATGGTTTACATAGGGATTCGGGCTAGTGTGTCGTAGTGTCGGAGAATAATGAAGGAGTGTATTTTATTCGACTCGAGTTCCCATTGTCTAGTTGTTAATTTAATTTTATAACGATTTCCATGCTGTGACCACAGCTTGATGGTTTCAAGGGATTAGGCTTGGTATGCCTTGGTGCTTCGAATGACCTGTTACGTCGTGGTGTACCGGAATCCAGTAACATAGCGTATATTACTGGGCACAAGGTCGCTTGGAATAGCTCGACTTTTAATTTTTTAAACCGGTTTGCATGTTGTGAACATAGCTATGGTGGTTTGGGTATAAGCGTTTATCAGGTCAATATACTATTCAAATGAATTCGGTTTGGTAAGTCTTGGTGCCACGGAGGCCAGTAGAGCTAGCAAATACATTTCGTAACCGGCCTTCGTTGCAGCAAAACATAACAAGCTTAACCCCTTTGGAAATTATAAAAACTCGTACCACATTGACCCAAACCATCAATCTGTTCACCACTAGATAATAGTAATTTTTATATATTTGAACCGCCGTGGTTTCCATTTCACAATATTTTATTGTATTTTTTTAAATAAAGAGTTAAAAAACACCTTTTTGAAACCACAAAAATAAAATTCAAATACAAGATTTATTGTTTTAAAATTTTTAATTTTATTCTAAAAAAAACTTAACGTTTTCGACCAAGATACTCGTATATGGTCATCATCAGAGTTTTGTTTCAACTGTTTTGTATTTGAATTTTATTTTTATTTTTGTGGTTTCAAAAAGGTGTTTTTTAACGCTTTATTTAAAAAAATACAATAAAATATTGTACTAGATAATAGGATTGATATTAAAACTAGACCTAAACAGTACCAGTACAAGCCGGTATCGAATAAAGTACAATACGTTAGCTGCGTTTTTTTTTAAATCTGCTAAAAGTAAAATCTACATGTGAAAAATGACCTTGAATTTTTTGTTTATTTCATTTTTGTGCTGCTTCACCGGAAAAATTTTGGTTGAAAGAGTTTCATTTTAAAATGGTTTTATTAATTTTTTTTTATTTATTTACAAACAAAATTTATTTGTTTACAAAACCAAAAATTAAATGTGAAAGTTAATGACTTGAAGTTAGTTAAGTTGTTCTAATTTTTTTTCTTCTAAATTTCCTTGTATTTTCCCGATATTTTGTCGAGGCCTGAAACACCATATTTAAAAAAACGCAGCTGTTACTAGCCTCTGATTGCAACAAGACATAACGGGCCGAACCCCTTTGGAAATCATAGAATCTCGATTCCACACTGAACCAAACCGAGATAGCTCTGTTCACAAAATGCAAATTGGTTTGAAATTAAAACTAGAGTTAATATAGTCCAACCTTGTTTTGAGTAGAATACTTCCGTTACTGGCATACAAGCTTTTAAGTGGCAAGAATAGCTCTTCGTTATGTTAGTGCCACATCCAGTCGTTGTTATGTTAAGTAGATAATTTTTAGTTATTACCGAGAATAATATTACCGCCCCGATGCCAAAGTGGTAGGCATGTTTGCTCCAGCGACCGGAGGTCCCAGGTTCGATTCCCGGTGGTGACAAGGAAAAAATTTCACGGCTGGTTTAGGATCAATGAATTAATCACTCATTATCCGAAATAAAAATATGATTATGAAACCTTATTTGAGGCGGCCAAATCCATTGATGAGGTATAGTGCCAGAGAGAGAGAGAATCAACGAGCTGTCCCACTTTGCGGACAGTGCTAACTCAATTTAATTTAAATTTTTATTATTTTTATATAATTCTTTATTTTGCTTTTAATATTCAAAATTATGTTACCGAATGGTTCAACACCATTCTGCATATGTCATCTGAACCACGCAGAGGCCTCACAAGGTGATATTTTGATGGCTCAGGGCGAAATGCTATGGGTCGTGGGGTTTGAAGCTTGCGTGGTTCCTGGCCTACACCGTGATTATAGATAATCTAATAAAATAAAACGCAAATTTAAAAATAAAAATAAAACCGGAGTTTCGCCACTTGAGCAACGGAACAAATAATTATAACCGAGTGAGGTGCCTTGGTGCGTGAGTTACGTATCCCGGATACTACACCGTCATCATCAACACCCATATTCCCGACATTGTATAAATAGACACATTGTATTAAATAAAATTGCTATTGCTGTCTAAAAATTTCTTAATTCTTAAAACATATAAATATTTATTAAATACTTAACTTAAACTGTTCAACATTGTATTTCATATTAAATAAAAAAAAGGGTTTTGTTTATTATATTTTATTAAATAAATATCTGAATAGCATTTATGATTTTCTAAATCATAAATACTTGATCAGCAAAAATTAAATAAGATACATTCGATATAATCGAAGATGGAATTGTAGAGCAGAGTATATTTGGATTCAAAGGAATAAACAATAAACGGCGCAAGCGCTGGTTTCGAAATCGGATGCGGGCACCAAGGGACCGCAAACACCATGCCGACACGGAACGGAATCTCCCCTCCTATCATACCGAACGCGAAAAGATTAGCAATTCATTTTTATTTTAATAATCAGACAAGAAAGCGGAAACCACCAATTCGTAACAGAAAATATTCCAACAAAAATAAAATAACCGCAACAAAAAAATATTGGGGCGAGACCAATGTGCACACCGAGCGTGCGACATACAATCGCTATTCGGCGCTCGATTACACATTTTTTTTTCCACAACAATATCAAAATTTAAATCAAAAAAAATTTTTAAACAAATAAAAAAAATGAAACAAAAAAAATCATACTTTAATAATAAATAAAAAAAATTTACCGTTGCGGCCGTCATGCTACAGGTAAGGCCACATCCGGACCGTTGCGGCTTGGTTGTGCCGATGTTCGATCTCCCTCGTTGCGGTCCTACTTCCAGTAAACTCCAAATTAGAATGGCCTCAACTGGCCACCCATAGATAATCGTTGTGCGTTGCCTCGCCGAAACTATCGATAACAATTATACAACTAGCCGGTCGGCCACCTGTACCGCTGGGCGTCCTTTCGCCTTTCGACCGTAAACATTGCGGCACACCCGCTGGTAATTACATTTGGCCTCGAATGGCCGGGTATGATCTCCAATAAGTTGGGTATGGTCTCGCCTCGTACAATAAAAATCGAATTCCGTTAGTCGTCCTTCGCCAAAGCCGTAGAAAACAAATGGCCTCAATTGGCCACCCGTTAAATTTGGGCGTTGTCTCACTAACGAGGGCGTAAGCACATAAAGTGGCCTCACGTTTCCACCCTAAACAGAACTAGTGGGGCGTTCTTCGCCTTTGATTAAAAGTTACAAAATTTAACAGAATCTCGTAATATTTTTTTCTCTTTCAATTTGTTACTACTACAGTACTACCAATAATTAACACCATAAACTTGAGTTTTTTCTTAACTTTATTATCTCACAATAATTATTATAATGATAATGGTTATAGTTTTGGTACACAATATGTAGTCGGTATCTTTTCCAAAACAAAAAAAAAACAAAATGGTAGCAAACCATGAAATTTAATTTTTATATATCACTCGACTTGTCCACATTAACTATACAACTCGATTTTTTTTTCATACAAAACTGAACTCTAATTTATAAAATTCTAGCCAAGACTAACTCACTAGTGATGTTCCAAATTGGTGTAACCAAGTCTTTTTAACCTAATCGTTGAAGTGAACGGAATGACCGATTTGGTTAGCAAAAATGTATCAGGTTAATTTCTCTTTTTTTTGCAACATACTAACACAGAACACTTAGAAATGTAAACTTTTAACTTTTTCCTGCTCTCTTCCAATTTTAATTCTTGTTGAACTATTCCATTTTACATTAAAATCAACCAAAATGAAACAAATATAGAAAATATTCTTTTCATTTATGAAGTCAGAGACAGAATACCAACACTACATAAGTAAGTAAGTATATACCATATAATTTAACCTATATAGCAAAACCGAACACAATCATATTCTAAATATAAGCCGTACAATACTCGGCTATACACGCGGATAATGTCACTTTTTAACTCCTATTTGATAGTATTGGTGTGCATTTTTAACTTCTATTTGAAGTATTTGTATACGGCCAATAGAAATCAAATATGACACATTTGTTCTAGATTTCTCTTTTATGTTTTTACAAACAACAAAAAACAAAATAGATTTTAAGATCAGATATGCGTAGCCACGCCTCATTCATGCGTAAAAAGACTAAAACAATAATGAAAAATAGAAATTAAAACAAAATTCGTGATCGAAATGCACTTTTGAATTATATAATAACAAACAAAACACACCTCCTAGTTTTTGTTTTTTCTGTTTTTCCCTTTAAACATTTTTTTACGTAAATGTATTTCCGAAACATATGCACAACTTCGAGTAAATAGAGAATAAAATTTCATGTTCGTATACGCACAATACAATTAAACAGAAGTGAAAAATTACATGCGTGTCGCTACAGTACGGCTTATAGAATATGATTGTGTTCGGTTTTGTATATAGGTTTATAATTTAAACGATAAAAAGAGATAATTATATTACATATTATGAACTGTCAAATCAATTCAAAACAAAGGCGACGCATAAATGTATGCATAATGAAGTTGACAAGGGGTCTATTTTTTAATTCATCCCGAGCAGGCAGTGCGCTGACAAAAAATACTCCTTATTTTTTTATTCAACCTGGGTAATTTTACTCTGCACACTGCGTTTTATTTGTGAACTGTGCTTACACCGCACTTACTCGGTTCTTCAAATTTTACTCTGAAAATAATGTCAGTATACGAAAGTGTGCAAAATAAAAACAAAAAAAATTTTGAACTCTATACACACCGGATAATTTTAACCAGTACAACCTTTGCTCGGTGTACACTACCCGGGTTAAGCCTGCTTGCTCGGGTTGAATTAAAAAATAGACCCAAAATAATATTTATTTGTTCTGTGTGTAAAAAATGTCGGATGCTCGGATGATATTCTCTTCACAAGTGTATTTTTCAAAATGATATCAAAAAATTATCGCAGTTATTACGGATCTATTATGTTTCACAAAAGGATAAACATGCTAAGGGGTAACCATAGAAAAATTAAAAAAAATTATAAACGCAACTTTAAAAAAATTGTGTTTGCGATAAATGCTGTTTCTGTGCTTTCGCCCATGGAAAAACTAATACAAATTAAAAAATTTAACGAAGCTTCGTTAAATATGAATTGTCACTTATTAAAAATTATTGGAGCGAAATTTTGCGGCCAAACTTAAAAAAAAATTAAAATATGTGTTGTGTTATGTAAAAAACAAATAGCTAATTTTCAACAATATTTATATGCATACTCGTTACGATTAGTGTGGCTGGAATGTCATTAGAAATTAGTGTCATAAAATTTTTTAATTTTTTTTTTAATTTTATAATTTTTTTATGGTTGGCCCTTAAGGCCGAGTGCTCATAAAATTCACCATGAAAAAATCATTTGTTTTGTCAATGGGTACACTGCAATAAAAAATGTCACTCAATTATGAATTTTTTTTTTTGTTTGGATTTTGGAATGCGTGTGGATTGCCAAAAGTCATTGGTAACATTTATGTTTGGGATACATTGTTGTTAAAAAATATATGGTCGGATACTTCTATGGATTTAAACGATGGATGGATTTTGATGATTCGATCGAGCTTTGCTAGTATTACGATTTACGATAGATTTGCATTCGAGGGGAATAATCCATTCATTCCGCAAGGAATTTGGATGACAAAACAGTATGGTTCAGAAAGGAACTGAACTTATTTTTTAGCCCGAATTATTGTAAGTAAGGTATACGTATACGTTATTCTAAATAAAAGCTTTTGCAAAATTCCAGATTAATTCAAAATCAAAACCTTTGCCTGAAGAGTACCAAAAATGGTACTATAGGATACTAAGAATCATGTGAAATTGTTAAAAGAAGTCGTTCCTGCAAATATTCGACATGCTGATCATTTTGTTGGATTTATGAAACCTTTTGTTGAATAACTGAAAACACAATGTATGAATTTTACTAGTCGTTCAAGATTCACCGACCGAATTTTTGAAGATATGCAGCGATTTGAATCGAGAGAAATCTCGATTTGATTCGAGAGAAATCTTTTGCGATTTAACACATTTAACCCTCTGCCAGTCTCATGTATCACATATGATACAACGGTGGTTAACCAAGACGCTTCAAGTATCATATTTGATACATAATCAAATTTAGAATATGTATCGATTATGATACAGAAGCGTCTCGGTTAACCGCCTATATACGAAGGCAAATCAAAATGTCTTGCAATATCATATGAAAAAAAAGAGTGAGTGAGACAGGAATATTTTTATTTTTCGACATAATCTCCTTTAAGGTTCATACATTTATCATATCGATCAATTAACTTGCCTAAACCCTTTAAAAAAAAAGATTTCTTTTGCTCCATAAAATATTCATTTACAACAGACTGTACTTCATAGTCACTGGAAAATTTCCTACCCCTTTGTGTTTTTTTCAAATTGGGAAACAGAAAGTAGTCACTGGGTGCCAAGTCTGAACTGTACGGTGGATGCGGAATTTCCACGAAGCCGCAGTCCTTTAATGCAGCTTGAGCAATATTAGCCTTGTGCACTGGTGCATTGTCGTGAAGCAGCAAGATTTTTTTCCTAACTTTCCTTGGCCGTTTTTCCCGAATAGCTTTTTTCAATTTTCGCAAAACCTCTGCGTAATATATGCCTGTGATTGTGGTTTTCGGTGGCATATAATCGATTATCAAAATTCCTTCAGCATCCCAAAAAATTGTTGCCAAAACCTTACCAGCAGACGGTTGAGTTTTGAATTTCTTTGGTTGTGGTTCACTACGTTTAATCCATTGCATCGATTCTTGTTTGGATTCCAGATCCCAGTGATGAAGCCATGTTTCATCGCCTGTTATTATGTTATCCAAGAAATTTTCTGGATCTTCTTTGTACATATCTAAAATCGCCTTTGAAGTTTGAACACGCATTTTTTTTTGTTCTGCATTCAACAAACGGGGAACCCATCGCGCACTTACTTTCAACATGTGAAGGTGGTCATGTAATTAAGTATATGTGGTACCGTATGAAAGAGAAAGTCTCCACGCTAACCGCGGAACAGAAACACGCCGGTCCTCCAATACAATAGATTCGGCCAAAATTACGTTTTCATGGCTAATAGCATCTGCTGGCCGACCCGAGCGGTTGTCGTCTTCTAATGACCCCCGACCACTTTTGAATAATTTTACCCACCTTGTTACTGTGGCATATGATGGTGCAGATTCGTCGTAAACTTTTGATATATAGTTGAATATATAAATTGCATTTCGTCCATCTTTACAGAAAAATTTAATAACGGCGCGATATTCAATTTCATTCATTTTAAGAAAAATTCAAAACACGTGTTACTAAATTGACAAAAACAAACGAAGTGTAAAGATTTACATCGAAATGTTCTTCTAGAAGTTTCATCGCGACAAAAAATCGTTTTGAAAAATATATTGTTGTCTCACTCACTTTTTTTTTTCATATGATATTGCAAGACTTTTTGATATACCCTCGTATATGCATGAGACTGGCAAAGGGTTAAATTATTTTAGTACTGTAACACTTTAAACACATTTTTAACATTTAAATAGTCTTAATACTTAAATATAAATCAATAATGAATTGAATTTTTTTTAAATATTGTTTTTGAATAAAATATATAGCTATATATGTAAATGAAGTTTATTTGTTTCAATTTCAATTCATAAATGAGTATATGTATATAACATGTGACACTGAAGGCGGCCGCATGAAATTTGCTCGACTCGCCAACAAAGTTAAAAATGTATGATCTCAAAACGGCGGGGTACCACGCATTACAACAACAATTTGCATTATATATCACACCTTTTCAACTTTGCTGGCTCGGCTCGAGAGTCGAGCAAATTTTATGCGGCCGCTCTGAATTTGGAGCATTTTCGTTTAATTATCCGTTCGTCACCGATACAGAATTTAGTAACCGTACTGCAACGTTACCGAATATTTATCGTTAAGTTTCACGACCATTTTTCTTTTAAATTTATTCAAATTTAAAATTATTAATGTCGCCCAGAGGGAAAGCTGATAATTTAAATGGAACTCGTTCAGATGGAACTACATAAGTATATGTATGTTTATCACATGTGATACTGAATTTCGAGCATTTTTGTTTAACTATCCGTTCGTTATCACCGAATCATGTAAATATTTTTGGTCGGAAGTAACGGTTTTCATCCTATATAATACGATTTTCATAAGTGGAACTGCGCAGAAAAGATTAGTGCTTGGTTTAAAAAATAATTTAAATAATATTTAAAATTATGTACTTCTGTGTGGTGAGAGTGAAAAGTGTTTTAAAGTGTGTTAAAAAATGAGCTCTCATAAGCGAAGTGAAATATGGTATCATTTCACTGAGATAGACAATGAAAGAGCTAAGTGTAATATATGCAAAAGCACATTGTCTTACAAATGTGGGGCGATCACAAATTTAAAACGCCAAATGAAGAGCAAACATCCTACTATTGATATATCGGCAATTCGAACAAACTTTGGATCGGAGTCTGAATTGTCAGCATCGAATACAGGTGTGTTGGATAACCACAAGATCATGTGCACATGTGGACTTCCTCGTTGTTGAAATTCAATCCGATGATACTTGTGAAGAATCTTTCGACTACCGAGAGGCCCATTTGCAGACGAAAAAGTCTTCATCAATGCTTTGAAGCGATTGCCGAAATATCGAGCACAAGTGATAGTGTCTCGTTGAATTAATGTCAGCTTGTCAGGTTTTGGCAATTATTCTGCGGCTTGCTCAGTAATGACTGTATTATCCAAAACTTTTGTAAGTATGACTAAAAGTTCTTTCCATTTGATTTCAGCAGCACTGACAGTGACAAATAGGTGAGGTAATCCAAACTGTCGGACCATTGCTCTGACATGCATTCCCTGTTGATGCCAGTGATGCGCGGAATTTCGAATCCCTTGAAATACTCGGAAAGCGTTGTCATCTCGAACCATTGCATCAAGTACTTCGGGATCTCGGATTTCACCTGCTGTAAGAATATTCGCTTCCCCAGTTCGTCTCCTCTTGCGAAGAACACAAGTTGAAACATTTGTAGCAAGTCTTTCAATTTCATTTTTCTTCGCTAAGTACAGAACGCACTGCACAGATTCGGCAACTCTTCTGTCAGAATTTCTTGCAAATGCTTTTGAAAGTGATGATGAGCTGACTTCTTTCCCGCCATGAAGAGGACTCATAGTATGGCCAGCGAAGAGTTTGGGAAAGCTGAGGAAGAGTGCATCCTTGTCGAAAAGTACAGATATAGGGACATTCCCTGCAGCTGGAGCCATGCGAATGCCTTCCAAGCTTGTAAGCATAGTCTCCGTTCTCATTTCTTCGACGTCTTCCAATTCCTCAACAGGTTCTTTTTCTGGATTTAGTTCCCTAATTTGACTCTCTACAAATTGCGTCCATATTTCTGATAAAGAGACATTGTGCTCACTGTATAAAAGAGAATCGGAAAGAATGCGTGCTGCAGTATAGACAACATGTGGACGAATGTTTCCTGCAACGTAGTCATGGTCGTAGTGCATCTGTCGAGCAATTCGAAGTGGTAACATGCAGGCGTCATTAAGCTGTCGTGCAAGTGAGGAGACTACAGTGTCGACAGACACTGGAACGTTGACGATTCTGCCTTTAGCATGCAATTGACCATGAACTCCGTGCACAGCTTTGATTTGCTGGAAGACATGACGTACTGAGACCAAACGACCTTCGAGATCGGTGAGCCTTGAGACTTGAAATGGAATTTCTGGAAAGCGAAATCCATTAGAGAGACAATGCTGGGGAACTTTTCCAGACCAGACTGCAACGAGGCATGTCAAACAAAGCGGAACATCTGTCTCTTCAGAAGCAAGACCAATAACCTTATTGATGAATTCTTGACCATATGTCTCGAGATGTTAAGTTCAAGATTCCGAATTGACCTCTTGAAGAATAATTAAGAGGAACAGTGACAGACATGTACAGGTCCTTCACGTGCTTCCTTCTCAAATTCAGATTGAAGGTATTCCCAAGACATATTCCCTAGACGGTCTCAACGTCTGATATTGTTGTTTTCCTGATCAGCACGACAATATTCAGGATCTGTAGTCTCACGCTGTTGCTCGGGCTCGCGATATGCAAAACTTGTTCTGGAACGTCTGCGGGCTTCAGTGTCGCGCTGTTGTGCATCGGCTCTATATGAAGGATCTAATCTCTTTGCCTGCAACCGTAGTCTCTCTGTCCCTCGTTTATTGTTTGCCGAAATTGTACGCTGTGCTTTAGTTAATTGTGGAGGAGCCATCGTAAATGATTCTACAAATAATGATAAAACAATTATTAATATATGTTAACATCAAACAATATGAATTTAAACTTACATAGTAGAAGTGTGTCAATTAACGTCATAGATATGGGAAATCCGGATCGTTTTGAATAAAAAGCTAAAAAAAGAAAAGAAGACAAGTTGAATTATTAAGTTTATAAATTAAATTTAAATTTAAGTTACTTACAATGTAGTTGAAATTGACGATGATGATTGAATGCTAGAAGCGAGCGCTAAAAATATATCTTTCCGTTGTTTTTTCGAAACGAAAAGCTCATGATTCCAGTATGTTGTTTTTGTTGCTAAGCAACAAGTAATAATAGTACGAGAATATTTTTTCTGCCCTAGAATAATAATTGAAAATTAAAAAAAAAGTAGACAGCCGCATCTGTGTGACCTCTACTTTTAGAAAAAGTTGAATATCTCTAAACTATTTGACCTAGAGTTCCCAAATTTTAAATGTGACCTTTTTAGAGTAGCATCTATCTGTGTGCAAATTAGAGCTCTCTGGTATGTATAGTTTTTGCTGTGATAGTGCCAACAGACAGATGGCCTAAGTCTTTGTATAAGCTTGTTTGCAAGAGCGAGCACTAAAAATTGAGGTTACTCGAAAGTTGCCTCAGTATTCCCTTTCACTTGCTGAATCTTCAACTGCGTCCTTTAAATTGTATCCTGAAGTAGGTCGTGTTTCTGAATTTCAAGCACCTCCAAACTACTGCGATACTACCATATATGTGAATGGATTCCATTTTTTTTTTCATGTTTTTTGTTTTCATTTATTAAAGGTCGGATGGGTGTGTTGGTTTTGTGCAATTTTGGCAAACCTGTGATCGTAGGTGCTTTTGGCTTCATTATTTTGTTGTGGTAGATGTTTTGTCTGTTTAACAATGTCTGTGATTTATTGATGAGTGAATTTATATCCTTTAGAAATATTTTTGTGGGGTCTTGTGGTAATGTGATTATATTACTGTTTGTTATATATTCATCTATTTTTCGTGTGTAATCACTTCTGGACATGATTACCATGGTGTTGCTTTTGTCGGATTTTGTGACAATCGCGTCGTTGTCTTTTATTTTATTGATTCCTACACAAGAGCACACGAAAAAATATATAGCTGTAGAATGTAACAAGAAAACAAGTTATCTATTAAAAAACATATTCAGACAATACAACTACCAGATTTCACACAGAACATCGCAGAAACTACAGAGGAAATTTTCACCACAACAATATCACGAATGTGAAAGTGGCGTATACAAATTGACATGCAATGATTGCCAAATGTTCTACATAGGACAAACAGGGAGAACATTCGAACAAAGATTCAAAGAACACACACAAGAAACGAAAAACACAAATACAAATAGCACATTCAAATCGAATTTCGCTCAGCATTTAGGTCGTGTTTCAATTGGGTTAAATGCCGCATAAAAAGTTATAAAGTTAAAAATTTATTCGTGGTAAATATTTTTTAAATTTTTATCTGTTTCAATTGGATAAAATTTTGACAATAACATGGTTGCTTATTTTATGTGTAATTGTGAACATATATAGACAATTTAAATATGAAAACAAGTAAAATAAATACTTTTTAAATATATATATTAGTTAATTATGTTCAGTTTACATATATATCATTGCCATTTTTCACAAAATTTTTACATGGAAAATTTTTATTTACAAACAAATATTTTTGTCAGCCAAATGTTTTCTATATAAAAATTTTATCAGCTCTTGAAGCGGATAAAAAGTTTGACATTTTTATTCACCACAATTTTTAACTTTTTATGCAGTATTTAAACCAATTGAAACACGCTCTTAGTCACTCAACAACACACGTACACGGACATCACAACAAATTTACAAATAATACAAAAATTACAAAAAGGCAACATGTTAGATAGAGTAGAGGAACTAGAGATATATAAACAAAGACATAATCCACACCTACTAAACGACAAAACAAATACAAGAACAAACAAAATATACGACGTAATCATACGGTAGTGGAAGCAAAAATTAAATACACATAAATGGAAATAGTATAAAAGGGCAATATAAAAACATGTAATTCCAGTAGTATCAAAAAAGGAACTGACGAAGGAAGAATTTCCGAAACCGGTCTTCCTAAAATTTTTTTAAAATTGTTAAATTTTTTAAAATTTTTTAAATTTTTAAATAAATTATTTGTTGTTATATAAGAAAGTTTCTTATACTGTATTTTTTAAAAAAAATTTATATTTAAAAGTTGTTGTTTTTTAAAAATAAATTATATGTTTGATAAAATCGTAATATACATTGTTTGATAAATTACACATTTTTTAAAAATAAAAATAAAATTATTACTGCGATACGTTGGTTGCTCAGAATAGTGAATCCATTGAAACGATCCATTTGTCGACTTCCGGGTGATTTTGTTTTTTAATGGTTTTTTAGGGATAGTGCTCGTCGGACTAGGATTCGTTTGTCGAAAACATTGGTACAAGATTGAACCGTAACTACTGCACCTGGATTCGGCATCTTGTCAGTCATCCCAATGCACCCTCACCAACCAACAATGCGCTCTACTCCTTCATGTTGGCCGTGATCGATTCAAAGAAAAAAATTATTTAGAGAAAAAAATGTTTGGCGCGAACTTGTCGGTTTTAACCGCCAATCCAAGTCAGTGGTGCCGGTGTATGGGTTTTACAAATATAATACAGGTTCAACAATAATATAAATAAATCAAAATAAAATTTAAAACTTACGATTGTGAATTTCGATTACTTACTTACGGAAACAAAATTCCTAATTACGTAATGACTGCTTCGTGGACACGTTTCCTCAAGGTTGCTACCGTGGCGGTTGTACCGTTGACTCCGTTGATCACTTGAAATGTCTGCTCACCTTCGCTTGCCACGATATTATCACTCCGAAATCGCTTGCCCCAGAGACGCACCGTCTGCCAACAACTCGCAGTACGAGTGTACACCACTGACGCTCGATGGTTTTTGTATCTCGAATACTATTTTGAAGCACCACCGTAATATCCGCAACTACAATTTTATTCACGATGGACCGTACCCCACTGGCAGGAATCAATAATTCTAACAACGTGTATTTGATATTTTTTTTCTTTTTATTTTATCACATTAATAAATGACATAAGTCTTACAGTATCGATCACATAATTCTATAACGATACAACTATTAATTATTTGAGGTTCTACACCAAAGACAACATGTACAATTATTGCTTGTGTGTTTTTTTTTTGTTACAGTGTTTTGTATTCACAATCGTTCTTACATGATTTTTATTTAAGCTACTTTATCTTAGTAACCTCACACACATTTTGCACTCACTTTCTTTGAGCCAACACAATCAGTTATTTTTTTTTTCACCGATTAATTATCTTTTATGATACGAATTTCTTTTTTTTAAATAAAATAATTGACTTTAAAATGCTCTCGATCACGACCAGCAATTGACTGACCATCTTCCGTTTTTTTTCCAAAACGCCTCACACTTTTTATTTTTTTGTTAAATTTTGGTAGGGGAATACTACCCCGGCATATACCGCTTATGTCCATTTATCTTTATCTATTGTAATTACCTTCAAACATTGATCATCAACACTACAACCACCATCACAAAATCAGTTAGAAAACCAAAATTAAAGCGTGCCATGCGTGATGATTACACTATTTTGTTTAACGAAAATAATTATGGTTGTAACTCGCCCTCAATTTCGGATTCCTACAATGCCCGTTCTCGATGCCCGTCAATTTCTGATTACTCGAATAGTTCTGATCGTAATATTTATCAATTAAAAGACAATTTACGACGAATTGCTGTCGATACTACCATATGTGGTTCAACAATGAACACAATTTTAGTTATTTTGCACGAATATTTCCCATGGCTCCCCACAAATGTTAGACTGCTAAAAAATACCCCTCGCGTTAGTGATGTTGTAGATTTGGGTTCTGGAGTTAATTATTTTGATTTAGGACTATATAAAGCCCTTGATTATTTTCTAAATAAATATAATTTAAATTATCTCGATACACTAGAATTGAATATAGGCATTGATGGACTATCTATATATAAAAGTTCTAATAGTCAACTTTGGCCTCTAATGGTTAATATTGTTGGCTTTTCTGAAGTTTTTGTGATAGCCTCTTGTCACGGAACAAGCAAATATAGTGATTTTCGTCAATTTCTTAAAGATTTTACAGAAATGGAAATATTGGAAGCTCTTGGTTTTGAATATAACGGCAAAAACATAAAAATTATATTGAGATCCCTAATATGTGACGCTGATGCTAGAGCTAAAGTTTTTTCAGTAAAATCTCACTCTGTATATTTTGCTTGTACAAAATGCACAATTAAAGGTGCAAAGGTTAACAAGGGCCATATAATTTTCCCTTATACCCAAATATAAGAATCTATTGCCAGGACAGATGAGAGTTTCAAAAATAGGTTAGATGAAACGGATCATAAACAATTTGAGCGGATCCCACTAGAAAATCTAATTGTTGGTTGTCCCGATCGATTATATGCACTGTGTCCTTTAAGGTGTGACAAGGCAGTTAATAACGTACTGGATTAAGAAAAGAAAGGCTCTTTTTCCTTTATCCCATGAAAAAATACAACTAATTTCTTACAATTTACAAAAAAAAAAATTACCGATCGAATTTAACAGACAGCCACGAAGCTTAGAACAGTTTGAACGTTGGAAAGGAACCGAATTGCGGCATTTTCTCTTGTATACAGGACCAATTGTATTGAAGGACAGGCTTTCGGTAGAACATTACACACAAATTTTACGTTTAGCTTGTGGAGTGTCCATACTTTTAAACGAAAAGTATTGCTTAAATAAAAATTCTATTGCAACCACACTGCTCACCCAATTTGTTAGAAAACAAGAAGAGCTGTACGGAGAATCCAGTGCTACTTTTAATGTTCATAGTCTACTGCACTTATCAAATAAATGTCTTCAATATTCTAAAACTTTAAACCATGTTAGTGCCTTTAAGTTTGAAAATTATTTATCTTCTGTTAAATCCCAAATTAAAACCGGCTATCTTCCATTACATCAATTTTATAATAGACTGACTGAAATGTATTTGTTAGAACCGTTTATGCCAAAGAAAAAATTTCCCATTTTACAATTTCCTATTGGAAATAATTATTATAAAACGGTAATATTATAAAGTTATAGATTATCTGTCGAGTTTCCTAATAATTAATGTTTAATTCAATATGAAATTTTTAAAATCGCCACTATTTTAAAAACCAAAAGCACAATATAAAGGAAGGCTTAAAAATCTTAAACTTATCAGACTTTTTCACTATTCCTATAAAATCGTATCTCTTGAATATATATTCTACCAATTTTCAATCCGTTTTGTCAGAAGCAATAACATTTACCATTTCTGATATAACTTCCAAAATAACTAAAATTCAAACCGAAGATTACATTGCGTATTTTCCACTAATACATACTTCTGCATCTAAGACATGGATTCCAGAACAACCGATTTAGTTAATTCAGAAGAGTTTATTGAAAGTATGTATACTTCAAAAGAATTTATTATTTTTGATTAAAACCCGCTAATCTGTATTTTTTGTATTACCAGCACAATTTGATTCACAGTTCGAGTACAATGATTTTTGTGAATTTAGATTCGGTAACATTTGAAAAATATTCATTACACAAAATATTATGAACACAATTTTATTAATAATTACATTTTGTTATTCAGGCGATAGAGTTCCATACACATCAACCCAGCGTGATCGAATAATAGAATCGTCTTCAGACGGATTCACAGAGGATGCAACGGCAAGGCAGCATAATTCAATATTAGGATCGAATACAGAAGAATATACAGTGGAATGTATTATTCAATCAACATCTGTTTGACTACAGATCGATTTGGATCAAACGCAGCAAGGCATTGACAATACATAATTTCAACGACTACTGGATTTGATCAAAAAATTAAAAAAAGGGCAATAAACTTTAATGCGTGAATTTATAAAGCTCAGGGACAATCGGTTAAACCTAAAATACCTGATGGATTGTGAAAATGCCAAATTTATCCTGCCATTCCACGATATAGATTTATTTTTACGTTTTGACACAAACCTCTTAGAAGTTGAAGAATCATTAAGACAATTGGTTATTTCAAAAACTGAGACTTAATTAGAATATAAACCAACTAATTAACTTTATATTTATTTTTGCAGAAATCTATTTTCATGAAGGAAGACGGACTTGAAGCAAAGTAATTTATCCGAAACAATTTGAAAGCCATTTTTACGGAGGACTTATCGAGAAAAATTTCCTTCGATGGGCGTCAAGGAAATACGGCAGAGCAAAGTTATTAAACATAACACGAATTTTAACAGGTGTTTATTGCAAAATGAAGCATTTCCATCAATCATTTAATATTTAATAAATTTGTACATTTTTTTTAAATTTTAGATTGCACCTTCGAGAAATTTTCAAACCTGATGCCAACACAATTTAGTATGATAGTAAGAAATTACTTTTACTACATTAAAGATAGAGAAGGAAAACAAAAAAAAATCTCTGGCATCCGGTCAAATAAATATTACAAATCGAATTTGCAATATACATATGCAATCATTATTTATCTAAATAGTTTAGTTTTTAATTGTTAGTAATAGTTACTAGTAGTTTAAATTTAAGAGTTGACTGTGATTTGCATACCAGCCTCCTTATTTATGTAAATAGTTCATTTTAATTAAATATTTCGAATTTTTTTCGATTTAATTTCAAATTAAATTATATTAATATGAACTTTTTGATAAAAAATATTAAAATATCTGTTAGATTATATTTCAAATTCATTCGTTTGAATATGTGTTCAAATTATTTTCAAAAATTAAAATTTTTATATGAAATCAATTTTTCAAAAAATTTATATGAAAATTTTTTTTAATTCTTATTTATTAAATTTATGAATTATTTTTTAATAATTAAGTTGATTTTAATATTACAAATATTATTTAATAAAATTGATTTAAATATTTTTACACCAGTAATATATTGCTTTATTTATGAAACATTTAATTTAACCGCCAAATTTTGAATTTGACGTTTCACGTATACATACAAAAATATTCCCGCCAATTTTATTTTTGACATTTAAACACACATATATAAGCACAGTTTTATTGTATCGAGTTTCCTCCAGTTTCGAATAATCGCGACACTTTTCATACAGGATCTTATTCTAAGTCGAAAGCAAAACTAAGTCAAAGTCGAAACTAAATATAAGTTTTTGCTTCGAAATATGCATAAAAAGTCGAATGTTGTTATACTTGGGTTGTATGCTTTTAATTTTGTTTTTTTTTTTGTTAGACTGTGCTACATGGTTGCAAAAATTGCTGGAATGGTTCAAATTTTAAAAATTGTCCCCTTCAGGCTGAAAATACTCCTTTCCACAATACAAAAACAACAGCCCTTATGTTTGACACGCACATCTTTTTCTATCTGAATACGTAAATGAATTCTATTACTAACCACAATAGATGTAATGTACGAATATGTACGATAGACATTATCAACTATAAAAACTATAATTTATGAAATCGATTATTATGAATTATTGTTCAAAATACAGGAATAATTGTTTGTGTATTGTATCTAGTTAACAAAATATTTACAAGTAATTTACAATTAATTTTCAGTTTCTGTAATTAACTTTCATGTCATATAAAATTGAATAATATTTTTTTTATTTCTATAAAAATCAATAACAAATATTAATTGATAATTCATTATGCATAATAATTACTATATTGGTATAGAAATTCGATATGCTTATAATGTATTTTATTGCCATAGGTGTAATGTTGAAATATTACACACATCCATACATAAATAAATTTTCTCTTCTCAAATATATTTTATGAAAATGTAACACTCAAAGGCATCATTATATAGAAGCCATAAGAAACGAGTGCCATAACCCCTTAGACAATCATAGATCGCAAAAAAGAAAAATTTATTATCTAATTAAGTTTTTCATTTTTCCAACCGCAAATTATGAATACCAAAATTGGAGCAAAAGGAAATTTGTATAAATGAATCAGAAGTTCATTGACTTGACACTAGACTCCGTCATGTTAAGCAATAGGTCTCAGTGTTGTAATCTAGAATATTATCAATTATTATGATGATTATTCTGTGTTGGTATAAAATTATGAAGATGACAAAAATATAGAAGAAGTCACGTTTCAAAAAAGAAAATGAATATATGTATGTGATACGTAAGCAATTTAGAATAGAAAATTGAAATGGGATAATAGAATTTTTAGTTTTTTGATCTATTGTTATGTGATGTGGATTTAATTGGTATAAGCAGTTAAATCTCTTTTGTATTAATTTATGATGTGGTAAGTAAAGTCGTTATGTGGATAAATTTAAATTGAATTATGGCGTACTAATATGATTAAATAATTAATTGCTCTTTTCATGAACTTTGCTGTTCACCAGATTGGATTACAGTAACATTTTATTTCGTATGTATTTTTTTAATTTTATTATGTTCTAGTATTTTTTTATACCATATTGTCTCATGATTAATCTCACTTCAGAGTATATCACAATTCGTTCAGCGTGCTAGTTGGTACAGAAAAGCTAACGAAGTATATAAAAAAAAATAATTCTTTGCTGAGAAAATATGTGGCATTCATGCTCTCAGCCAATATAATAATTGTTTGGTTATTATGTATCTTTAATTTACACAACAACTGGACGAATTCGTCGCACATATAAGCTCGATACAGAACAAGAACGACAGCGATGAGCGTGATCGAATTAATAAAAAATATTGCTGTAGCTTTCAGAATAAGAGCGGCGGCGTATGGTGATAAAAAATAACCACAAACGACATTACCACGACATATTTTATTTATATAAAAATGGATTATAGAAGTTAGCATACTCGAATAATAAAAATTTTAAAATTATAAAAATTGTTTATCTTTTATGTTTTCAAGTACCAAAAACTACTACTACTAGAGGCATTACAAACTTATACACATAAAAAACAGTTGGCTACATTGTTTCGCCGGCGATTAAAATAGAAATAGACTCTAAAGTTTAAAACTGAACAAGAGCGAAGGCGGCGAGCGAAATCGCCTGTCATATTACAAAACACCAAAAACATGCAAAACAAGCACAACCATTGACGCAGGTGACAACGATTTTATCGTTGAAATAAATTTAGAGTCTATTTCTATTTCTACATTATTTTGAGAAATTTACAACAACAATCCCATATATCTAAATCCATTTGGAATAGTTTTCAACCAACTTTTTTGCTGGTAAATAGAATAATTCTATTCTACTTGTAGTTTTAATGTTCACCACCAGAAAAATTTTATAGAATACTTTTATTTTTAAATGTTGGCTATAAAAATATAAAAGACCGACCAAATGGCACAATGGTTAAAGCTTTGGCATTTGGATCGGGAGGTACCGGGTTCGAATCCCAATAGGGGCAGAATGCAAAAGTGAAATTTCATAACAGATAACGATCTTGGATGAAATGTAATACATCTATGACCCCCTGTCGGAGTGCAAAACTCATGGGTCGACCCATCTTCCATGTCAGTATAGGCTGGCATGGAGCTTGCAATGTGCAGATGGTCTTAAAATCGGCCTTATAGCCGTACGTCCACGAATTGGCTGACTGGCGTAAAGTAGGGACGGAAATAAGCAAACCGCGAAAGAGCAGGGAGAGCTGAACAGGCCCCAGAACAGATTGCAGGGATAAAATAAAAAAAAAAAAAAAAAATATAAAAGGGACATTCGTAGCATCCAATCTATTTGTATATATTTATTTGAATATATTTAGTTTCGTGTGCACGATTTTTTTAATAAAATGGCTTCTCGAAGAGAAAGTTTAATACAGGTGAATATGTATTATTGTTTAAACTAGAAATACATAAATATAACCATGTACATTTTACTTGTAGCGCATCATCGAAAATAATGAAATGACGTCTCAAGTTCATCTGAATCTGCAGAAATTTTTACATCGGATAGCAGCAGCGGAGAAGAATTATCAGCCATGCCCGTGTTAAACATTTTGCTGACACAATTAGTTTGTACGACAATGTTGAATTTTTTGTTTCTTCTTTATTAATTTACAATTACAATGAACATTACACTTTTTATACAAAACATTTCTTGTTTTTTTTAAGTTGCTGTAACCCAAAGGGTTTTATGCAACTACTTTTTAATTTTACATTTATATAAATCAAACTGTTTTTAGTTCAGACTAAATATCACAAATAAAATTTAAACAGATAAATAAAAATAAATTAAACAAATTTTACTATAGTAGTGCATTAATTTAAGTATACTAAAATATTGAATTCAAATTCTTCGCTATACAGTTTCATTGAACATATTTTTATTTATATTCATAAACATTTTTGTTTGTGCTTTGAAATTTTTTAAGGTTCTAATATTTTGAATTTCGGTAGGAAGCTTGTTATATAACGGAATTCCTCTATATAATAAGTTACTTCTTGTACAGGTATCTCGAGCGAGAAATTCTCTTAACAATAACGACGCATTTCGTAAGTTATAGCAATATGTGTCCCCTGTTTTCACAATGATTAGATTATGTACAATTAAATTGTTTAAAATCTTATACACATACAATATCAATTCTAAATTGTTCCTAAATGGCAAAGAACCGAATTCTTTGAACAATTCAACTGTTGGGTAACGTATTGGTACACCCTTAATTAACTTTAAAGACTTCTTGCGGATAATTTCTAATTCATTCAGTTTAAATTTTGCTACTCCACTCCAAAGAGGGTTTAAGTATAATAATCTGGAGTTAATATACGCATTATATATCAGTTGCAAATGTTCTCGAGTTAAAAAGTTCCTTATTCGTTTAATAACAAACACGTAAGGACTTATCGATTTTTTGATCCAATCTACATGATTCTGCCAATTTAACATGTTATCGATTGTCAATCCAAGATAACAATATTTAGTCACTTTATCAATTTTTGTGTTTTTATACAGGACTTGAAGATTGTTATCTAAGTCTTGATTACCAAATATTAAATATTTTGTTTTACCGGCATTGAGCATCAGACGATTTAAATTTAACCAAGTATCGATTAAGATCAGATCGTTATTAATCATTGAAAATAGACTATGTCTTGAGTCCGCTGCATAAAATATAACACTATCGTCTGCAAAAAGTTGCAAGGTACCTTTTAATGGCAAATCAAAAATGTCGTTAATATAAATTTTAAATAGGCAAGGTCCCAAAATAGATCCTTGTGGAACGCCGCACAACATTGTTAATTCATCACTTACAGTTCCATTAACAACCACCTTCTGTTTCCTACCATGTAGATAGTTTTCAAATAGTTACAATTGCGTCGGGATAAATTGCAGTTTTTTCCAATTTCAGTAGCAGTATTTCATGATTAACACAATCAAAGGCTTTTTTGAAATCTAGAAATAGATAAGCACATTTCTTTCTAAGATCTAAGTTTTTTGTAATTAAATGAGTTAGATTAGAGCATGCTGATAAAGTACTTGATTTTTTCTGAAATCCAAACTGATACTGGTTTAATATTTGATTGCTAACCAGAAAATTTTCAAGTCTTCTTAGAATTAATTTCTCAAATACCTTGGAGAAAACTGGTAGGATTGATATTGGCCTGTAATTTTCAAGATTGAGTTCACTTCCGTCTTTAAATACGGGGACAATTTTGGCTGTTTTGAGACAAGTGGGAAATTCACCTGATTCTAAATAACTATTTAAGAATTTGGTAACAGGTTCGCCCCATTTTCCAACGAAATATTTAAGAACTTTTGTCGAAATTCCATCCAAACCGTTAGCCGCTCTTGTTTTTAAAGTGTTAATAGTTGTTATTAGCTCGGCTACTTCAATAGGTTCAAGGCTAAAAGGACTGCGAATATCATAATTTATACTAGCAAAGTTTTCAGTGCGAAGAACACACATTCCACTCATTAATTTTTGGGCTACTGTATTAAAGTGTTTATTGAATAAGTTCGCAGCTACCGTATCACTAACTAAAGCACCAAGTTCATTCTGAATAAATATTTTTTTATTGCTGCAATCCTATTTCAAGAGGCACTTCCGATTGTCTCGTAACACTGCAGAAGTTCTCATAGGTAATATTAGAGATGTATTTATGAAATTTTGTGATTGCTTGTAATTGTGATTGCTTGTAGAAATGTGTACAGGAAAATTTATTTAAAATATGTATTTAATGACAACCAATTTTAAATGATATTTTTATTAGGTGAACAAATAAATTTCCGGCCTTTTTAGATAGGTGTCGTTAGTATCACTGCTTGCATATTATTCAATCGGGCAATACATGCTTTTTGGAGGTTGTAACACGACCAGAGGTCATGCAACATGACCACAGGTCATGTTAACAGAAATTAACTATTTAGCTGTCTAGGCGGTCATTGTTCGTCGGCTAAAGCTCTGGGTTCGGGGTGGGTATTTCTAGACAACTGAATAATCCTAGTTAGGACCGCATAAGGAAGGGAAATAGGGAAAGGTGGGATAGGGAAAAGAAAACCAACAGGCAACTCACCTTGTTTCCACTTTACTTACCTAAACTCCATTCAGATGCACAAATTAGTTATCCATTCTATATTCACTAATTAAATCACTATACGAACTAATAACCATAATGCAATAATGATGCGGAGAAAAGAAAAGAAAAACTAGAGAAAAAGAGGCAAATCACTAATAAGATGGCAGACGAGAAAGGAAAATTGAAAAAAAAATTTGAATTACACATTATAAAAATATATATATTTAAACTAAAAATCACCTTCACCAAGAAAATTAGGTTGGTTAGTACTTAAATAATAAGAAAATTAAGTAATAAAAAAAAAAAATATAAATAGTTTGAACCATTTCCTTTTTAAGTATCAATTTAAAAAAAACTCAATTTATCTCAAACAAAATCAATTAAGTGGAAAAATCAAAAGGAAATGCTTAAAACTATTTGTGGTTATACTTAAATGTAATAATTAATTATTAAACTAAAATATTAAACTACAACTAGCTTACGGAATTCAAAACACGTTGGGCGCCATTGGTAATCCATGATATTTGTTACGAATTGTATTTTTGATCGCTTTTATGTAATATTATTTATTGCGATTATAAAAAGTATAATATTTGTACTTATATACATATGTCTTGTATTATTAGGTAATTTATCATAGTAATTATATTTATATTAATTATATTATTATAGTAATTATAATTATATTAGTAGTATTTATATTTATATTGCATTATTATGTAAAATATTATTTAGGTATATTATATGTATTATGTATGCGTTTCTATTTCGTCGCATTTTTAGCACTACCTGTACGAGTTCGTTACCAATTTCAATTCTATTTTGTTCACTACTTGCAACCACAGAAAGTCTATTGTTGTTGTTGCACTGGTAGTCGTAATAGGTGGTGCCCAAAAGGGAGGTATCGTTATGTTCACTTTGTTAATTTTTTTTCAGTTTTATTGAAGGAATATTATAGGTAAATTTTAATTAGATTTTAATTATCACACACTCGTAATTCGGTGTATTTGTAGCTTAATTATTTTTCATAAGCCTAAATAGAATTTTTGTTTGCACATCTACGTTTTTCGTGCAAATTTGATAAAACGTCCGCCATTCTTAGATCACTAAACGCTTTGCTTTATAAATATAACTGCACTTATTATTATTACGTATAATTAAAGTACACTTAACCGATTAACACTAGTTTATAGTTCGATTATAAATTATTTATTTTAACTTAAATACAATGATTAGAAAAATAAACTGAACATTAATTTTATTTACTAATTTAATTACATACTATATACTAGAACTTTTCATTTTTTTTCTATTTTTTATCGACCCATTTTTATTACTTTATTGAGTTGTTTATTAGAGAAGGTTACTCTACAAAAATCTATACTTGACTCCCGAATATTTGTATATTTTTTCTTTTCTACCTTTCGCTTATAGATTTATGATCGTTTAAGCCGCAATTCCACTACTGCGGCTTTTTTTGTGCAGAAAACCAGGAAGAGATGCAATCAAAAATCTCTATGTGTGTGAGCGGCGCAACATGAAAATTTATTATACTTAAATTTTTTGTTGTTGTAGCGATTTGGTTGCCATAACTATAAATAAAAAATACAAATCGAAGTATTTTTTATGGCGACCAAAATGAAAAATACCCCCCACTCTTAGCAAATTTTAGTTTAGTAATATTTTTATGGTGAGCACTTGGCTCATATATTTTATATGTTTGGTGGAGTGTGATATAAATCGCGTTTTCATTATAAATTTGTATTAAAGTTCAAACTAAAATATTTTACAATATTTAATTTTTATTATTTATTCCGTATTACATAATTTTAATGCATGTGATATTTTTTAGGTTATGTTACAAACGCGGTCAAATATTCCCCTAACTTTTTTATAGGAAAGCGTTTTCTTAGTTTTTAATTATTGAAAGGAAATAATTAAAAAACATAATAAAATGGTGCCTACAAATAATATTTAGGTTTTTTAGTAATGTAGAGATATAAATGAAATTGATTTAACAATAATTTTCATTTTTCAACTAATTTTTGTTATAATTTCGTAGTTGTCAAATATTCCCCTTAAAATTTCACTATAAAATAAATATAGTCTGTCTCTGTCGGATTTTTGATATTATCTCTTTCTGGTTTTCTGCACAAAAACAAAAGCCGCAGTAATGGAATTGCGGCTTTACCAACTGAAATATTTAAAAATTTAGTCTTATCACGTTAAGACAGAGGTCTTAATAGGGAAACGAGATGTTTAATTATGTTCCACCTACAGTCTGTAAAAAAAAAAAATCCAGACTCGTTATTATGAATTTTTTTTCCGTTTTCTATTTTCCACAATACTGAAGTATATAGCACGGAATTATTTCGTTACAAGGTTAGATGTCAAGCTTGAATAATTACTAGTGACATTTGTTCAAAGCGTAAACAACAATTATTTTCATGTTATTGAAGATGTCGAATTTTGTGCCAAAAAAACAACATTTGCGGAAAGTTTTATTTCATTATTTTTTGTTGCAGCGGAAACAAATCGTTTGCTTATGGAAGTTTACGGTGAACATGCGCCATCGAAAACAACATTCAAAGAGTGGTTTCAACGATTCAAAGTTGGTGATTTTGTGGTAAGAGACAAAGAACGTGAAGGCAGACCAAGAAAATTTGAAGATACAGAATTGGAAGAATTGCTTGATGTAGACCCTTGTCAGACTGAAAAACAATTGGCAGAAGAGTTGAATATTACCCAACAATGTGTTTCGCAACGTATACATGTAATGTTCTTCATTCAGAAGCTGGGAAATTGGGTGCCACACAAATTGAAAGAAAGGGATATGGAACGTCGGAAAACCTAGTGCGAATTTTTGCTTCAACGACAACAAAGGAAGGGGTTTTTGAATCGGATCATCACTGTGGATGAAAAATGGATCCATTATGACAATCCAAAGCGCAAACCAGCGTGGGTCAAGCCAAGTGAACCAGGCCCGTCGACGCCTACAGCAAATATCCATGGTTCAAGGCGATGCTTTGTATTTGGTGCGATATGAAGGGTGTCGTCTATTATGAGCTGCTGACAGAGCGTGAAACCATTACGGGACAAGTTTACCGACGACAATTGATGTCTTTAAAGCAAGCTCTAGCTGGAAAACGACCAGAATAGGACAAACGGCACAATAAGATTATTTTGCAACATGACAACGCTATAGGCCACATGTTACTATATCTGTAAAAATTACTTGGACAGGCAGAACTGGGAAATTCTACCCCACCCTTTGTATTCACCAGACATTCCTCCCTCTGATTACCACTTGTTTTGGTCGATGCAATCAGCCCTGGCACAGCAGCACTTTACTTCATATGAAAACGTCAAAAAATTGGTCGATGACTGGATCGCCTCGAAACCACCAGACTTCTTCCTTCGGGGAATCCGTTTATTGCCTGAACGATAGGCAAAGACTGCAACCATACATATGTAGGACAAACGAAGCAATATCTTAAAAAACATATGTATGATCATAATTACCATATAGGTATCAAAAACCCCACACATAGTGCTCTAGTAGATCATTCACTGCGATTGAATCATTCACCAAATTTTGATCAAGTTAAAATTTTGGATAAAGAAAATAATTGGAAAAAACGTAATATCCTAGAAATGATCCATATAAAGTCTTTTCCGAATGTTATGAACCGTCAAACCGATAGTCAATGTTTACCGGTAAGCTACCTTAATATTATCGATTAACTCTGACAATACTAGGTATATGTTGACAGATTTAATTTTTGCAATAATTTTTTGTACTGTACCCGCGAAAACCTCTATTTATTTTGTGTAAAAATGTTTTTTTGACAATTGAGTGCCACTTTTTTTGTTGGCCTCTTAGTAAGTTTAATTGTTCCTTATTGTTTTGGAAAACAACAATATGTGATAATTGTTTGTGATAAACATATTTACAATTAATTTTGAATAAGTGATTTATGAATTAATTTATTTTATAATAACCTTTGTAATATATTTTTGTGTATCTGTGATTGCTGTTGTTTTTTTCTCTTGTAATTTTTAGTCACCTTGAAAATGAAATGGATAACATTTCGAAACGTCGGTAATTAATTAATAATAAAATTGTAAATGAAAATTATGTTTTATTAACTTGAAGTGAGACAAAAGTGGGTTCAACGCCGTGAAAACATTACAATAATCAAGAATAAAACCCAAGAAAATAATATATAATTCAGTAAAGAAGGTCGGAAATTTATTTGTAGGCCCAATAGAAGCATACAAGTCGTATGACATGTGCCCCAAACATCAGCACGGCGGAAGAGAGAAAGTCGGAGAGAAGCGGGAAATTTATATTTTTTTACGGTATTTTAGAAATAACATTACATACCGGCAGTTAGGCAATTTGTTTGGGATAGCCGAAAAAACAGCTTGGACCATAGTGAATAGAGTGACAGCATGGTTTATGTCAATTGCGGACCGTTATATTAAATGGCCTTGGACTACGCAGGCAATTCAAATCACGACAGCCGGGTTCGAACGCATGAAAGGTTTATCGGGAGTGTTCGGTGCAATTGATGTAAAACTGATGTTCAAATAAAAGCACCTTCAAAAAATCGTCGTTTCTTTTGTAACCGCAAAAAATATTTTAGTATAATACTGCAAGCTGTCGTAGATTCGAAAAAAAATATTGATGTATATTGCGGTGAGCCCGGTTCCTTGCACAATCGCATTTTACGGCGTCACGTTTTACGTTTTACGGCGGTCACTTGTATATCAAATGGCTACGGAGGAGTACTAGTCTTACTTACGGAAACAAACCGACAATTTAATTGCCTACATTGGTTAACTTGGATCGTAGTCGAAAATGCTTTCGGGCTATTAAAAAAAAGATTTCGTCGTTTGCTGCATTTCACGGAACACACAAAATGAGGAACGTGGTTAATAGTTCGGTTGCCTGCTGTGTGTTACACAATATTTGCATCGATGAAAATAATGAATACGAAGATGCAGAGGAAGCAAGTGTCTGTTATAGACATAAATTAACTTCCAATATTTAAGTGAAGTCATCTCACGTATGTGAAGTTATCCCAGGATTCTATACCAGAAAATAATTTTTTTTAATCAGGCAACAATAACATATCAATAACCAATTTGCTCTTGTGTGAAGTTATCCCAGCCCACGTTTTGATTCATTTCATTCAAATATACTATATTTGTGAAGTTAGCCCAGCCCAGAAATTTTATCAATTTTAATGAAAAAACGAAAAATTATCAAGTTTATTAAATTCGATTTGTTTTTAATATAACAAAAAAAATTTAAATATAACGTATAAAAAAACTGTAAAATTTTAAGTTGCATAAAATAATGGTAATATTCAGGCAATGTAAGAAAAAATTTGTTCCGTGGCAAGTTCCCGAAAATGAACTCTCGGCTGAGAATTTCATTGATTTTTATATAATTTTTCGTACCGCTCGATAAATTAAAAACTATTTCGCCAAAACTAAAAATGTCTCGGATCAGGGCAACATGATTTTGAAATCTATACACCAATAGCTAAATTTCAGCTAAATAAGATAAAAATCGTTCCGTGGCAAGTTCCCGAAAATCAACTCTGGGCTGAGAATTTCATTGATTTTATATAATTTTTCGTCCCGCTCGATAAATTAAAAATTATTTTGCCAAAACTTAAAATGTCTCGGATTAGGGCAACATGATTTTGAAATGTATACGGTTATTGATATGTTAGTGTTGCCTGATTAAAAAAATTATTTTCTGGGATAGAATCCTGGGATAACTTCACTACATACGTAGTCATCTCTGTTTATTAGTATCTAGATTTGGATTAAATTAAATAATTAATTAATGTATTTAAATTAAATTAACACAAATAATTTATAATTAATTAACTACGAATTCTTGTTTACATAAAAGTGACAGCTGTTTTAAATTCAGTAATTCTAAATTTTTTAGTACTCAATTTAATTTGGGTGCACTCTATAACTAGTATAATTACGTAGACATTTGAAAATGAAATTTAAGACATTGTATACTAACTATTTTCTTTATGTTTTACAAAATTGAGCTTGGTTTCTTTCTCATTGGCGTTCATACGAGAAGGATGGCATTGCTGTATCACATAATCTCAAATAAAAACTACTGAAAACAAATTATTGTGGTTTGTATGACAGAGTGGTTCAATAAAAGTGATCGAAATTATCATTTTCATTTGTTGCTTCCGTGTGCTGGATATTATTAACTCCGTGGGAATAAACCAAGCAATAACTCACTTTTTTGGTGCTTGTTTCTAGTTAATCGTAATATCTTCACTGTGCGAACAGCAAACGATTCCACGGGAACCCTAATTCGAAATCTTGATATCAATGAGTTCAAGTCGCCTGGCGAATCGAAAGTGGGAATCATAATAGGGTAAAAAAAAAACGAATAAATAAAATAAATCCAATAAAAAATTCAAATATTTCATTTAATATACGAGTACATACGAGTATATAGATAAAAACATAACATTTATATAAAACTTAAAATTTTAATCAATGGCTTTTTAAAGCTGCTAATAGTTCTAGGTGCCTCTTCTCTTTGGCAGATTCTTTTTCTCTAAATCTTTTGAACTTGTTTTACTCAATTATTTTTAAAGCTTTCTCTTTAAATTGAACTTTTTTCCAAGTATTTCTCTACTCACAATTCACAATATCTTAAGTCGATTTAAGACTAAATCGATCTAAGAGCAGTTTTGAATTTAAAATAAAATTATCTTATGTTGCTCCTGACTCTCATATTTATATCACTGTTACTTTTTGATTTACTTATTAGATCAAATTATCTTAAGTCCAATAGTGCCACTTACTCATGAGAGTAATTTTTTTTTCAATATCCTTATGTTTGTTTAAGATAATATGTTGAAAATTTAATAATTAATTATATTTTTCTTATGTTCAAATAAGGTGTTATTTTAAATGCAAACAAATTAATTTAACCTCCTTAAATTGACATAAGATAATTTGTTTATTTAGCATTCCGCCGTTTCAATTGATTGATTATGAAACTGCGGAATGCTAAGTAAACAAATTATCTTATGTCAATTTAAGGAGGTTGATCTTATGTTTACGTAATATATATTTTAAATTCCTATTTGATAAATCCTTTCACTAGAGTACACAAGATGTTTTTATCCGTGCATGTTGCAAACTAGTAATCAAAAATTTTAGTATAAGCTGAAATTCTATGAAGTGAGACGTACTTACTATTCATAAATAAAAAGTCAAATTTTATTAAATAAAGTGCAATTTAAATGTTATTATTATTGTAATGAATCTAAGTATAATGAATCTGACTTCGATGATTCTGACAAAGACCCCAATTATACACCATCGTCTAATGATGTATCGGTGGTAAGCGAATCAAGTGACATGGATACACAAACCCGATATGCAATTATTTCTTGAAAACGATCCTTGCGTTGATACCAAAGCGCATACTAACAAAGTTTCATCCGGATGAGATGCCGAAGAAACGATAAAATCGTGGAAGCTGAAACGGAATTCTGGAAAAGGATATTTAACAAGAACCGGAAAAATTATTAACCAAAGACTCACTAGAGAACTCGGTAATTGTCTTAAAAAATGTAAACAATTTATTTCACCTGATGATCAAACAGCTATTTTCGAAGGCTACTGGAATCTGGGTCATTGTGCTAGACTTCAGTATTTGAGTGGATTGATCAAATTAAGGCCTAAAAAGAGTGAAAGATTCTCGAAACTGTTTCACAAAAAAATCGGAACAGGACTCACTCTAATTATTTTTTTGTGATTCGGGATACAAAAATCAACGTATACCAAAAATGCTTCTTGTATACCATATGTGAAAGTGAGCAAATAATAAAAACGGTTGCTAAAAAAAAGTTGGAGTCAGACTCGGGATGTGTTAAGATTGATCAGCGAGGAAGACATATACCAGTCACAAACTTATAATCTCGGATGATAATATTAAAAAAATACGTGATCGTATGAACAGCTTTCCATTCTATGAAAGCCATAGAACTAGAGAACTCTCTCTCTCTCTCTCTCTAGCATTTACATCCCATGAAGGGATTTTGCCGCCCGCACTATGGTCCTCCATCCTTCTCGGTCCATCGCTCTCGTCCTCCAATTTCGACATCCTAATACGAGTAGGTCTTGTTCGACGTCGTCACGCCAGCGCAGTCGGGGTCTTCCTCTACGACGTACTCCGGCTGGTTGTTGATGGAACACTTTGTAAACCATTCGTTGTTGTGGAGATCTTGCAACGTGGCCGAGCCATCTCACTCGATTAGATTTGATGAAGCCGATAATATCGCTACCTCCGAGAAGTTGCTTTATTTCGTGGTTCATGCGAATCCGATATTCATTGTTCGCAACTTTAATAGGACCAAAAATTGAACGGATGATCTTCCTTTCGAAGGTAGATAATAATCTACAGTCGTTAGAGGTCATGGTCCAGCTCTCGCTTCCGAAAGTCAGCACAGGTCTTATCAGTGCTTTATAAAGTGCGAGCTTGCACGACTGCGATAGGTGTTTAGATCGCAATAATTTTGATTGCGCGTAGAAAACTCGTTGTCCGGCAGGGATTCGGGCTTTTATTTCTGCCTGCATGTCGTTTGATGATGTTATAAGTGACCCGAGGTATTTAAAATTTTCGACGCTATCAAAATTATGGTCGCCAATTTCGAGATTTGCCATAGAGATGTTCCTGGGTGTTGTTAAAAATTTCGTTTTGGTACTGTTCACCTCCAAACCAAGTCTTCTTGCGCAGCGATTGAGCGGTATGAAACTGTCCTTGATGTCGCTAGGTCTTCGGCCAAGAAGCACGATACCATCTGCATATCCAAGAATTTGGCCTGATTTATTGAATATACAGCGCGAAGTTTCAATGTTGCTTTTCCTCACTACGTACTCAAGCGCCAAATTGAACAGCACAGGCGCGAGTGCATCTCCCTGTCGAACACCAGATGTTATTTGAAAGGAGTCTGACACAGATTTTTCAATTACAATTCTACATGCAGATCCAGACGTTGTTAATTTACACAGAGAAACAAGTTTCTCTGGAATTCCTAGGCATATGAGCGCGGCCCAAAGGTTGTCGCGTTTTATACTGTCATATGCCTGCCGGAAGTCTATATATAATTGATGTATGGTTATGTTGTACTCAAAACATTTTTCCAAGATCATCCTCATGGTGAAACACTGGTCAGTCGTCGATCGGTTGTGACGAAAACCACACTGATAGTCGCCAATGATGTTTTCGGCGAAAGGGATGAGTCTGGCAAGTACAACATTAGCCAACACTTTGTAAGCAGTGTTCAATAGAGCTATGCCACGAAAGTTTTCACATTTAAGACGGTCACCTTTTTTATGCAACGGACATATGAGTGCGGTCTTCCAATTCTCCGGCAACTCTTCTTGGTCCCAAATACAAACGACGAGATCGTATAAACTTGTTGCAAGAGTAGCGCCTCCGAGTTGGATTAATTCTGCGGGGATTCCATCGAGACCGGGTGCCTTGCCGTTTTTCAATCGACTAATAGCTGCGTCTACTTCCTCTGCTGTGGGATATTCGACGAAGACCTCATCACCTGGAGGAGCTATTGCTCTAATGGGGGTCACTTCGTCATTCCGGTTTAGCAGACTTTGAAAGTAGGTTTGCCATACTGAGAGAACATCAGCCACGTTTGTTCTCAGTTCTCCATTCCCGTCTTTTATGGCTGTACTTCTTGGGTGGAAGTCTTTAGTGAGATTCCTGGCATTAGCAAAACAGTCCCTTGAATTTCCTACTTCCGCTTGGAAGCTGATGTTTTCAATGCATGACCTCATATGATCGCGTTTCTTTTGTCGAAGGAATTTAATCGTGGCTTTCCTTGCGCGTAGATATTCTGCCTGAGTGCTTCTCGTGTTGCGAGCCAACCATTTTTCACGAAGCTTTCGTTTATTTTCGACGACCAGGCGGCATTGATCATCGAACCAATCATTGCGGGATCTCGGCGGTCTTCTGCCGATAGTGTTTTGCGCCGCGGTGGTTATGGCTGACTGTATAGCGTGCCACTGCTCCTGAATATTAGGAGGAGCTCCTTCGTTGTCGCTGGGCCGCTCTAAATAGTTAGTGACAGCTGATTGGTAACTCTGCAGTAACGCTTGGTCTTTTAGAGCATCGACATTCCATCGAACGGTTTTTTGTGCTTGTCTATTGAAGGTTGATGACAGTTTGCACTTATATTTAAATATGACAAGCACATGATCGCTGTCCATATCTGCACCTCTGTAAGATCTAACGTCAGATATGCTGGTGGAGTGTCTCTTGGACACCATGACGTGATAGATTTGGTTTTCCGTTCTTCCATCATTCGATCTCCACGTTACTTTGTGAATTCTCTTATGTGGAAAAAACGTACTTGATACAACTAAGTTGTACGTTATTGCCAGGTCGGTGACGCGTTGGCCGTTGTTGTTACTAGTTAGGTGCAGGCTGTTAGGACCGATGTGCGTTGTTTTTTCTGCACTCCTACCGATTTTTGCATTAAAGTCGCCCACGATGATTTTAATGTCGTGGTGCGGTATGTTATTGATGACTTCCTCGAGCTCGACAAAGAAGAGATCTTTGATGTCATCTGATTTATCTTCGGTGGGTGCATGCACATTAACGATCGTGATGTTAAATTTATTAGTGCGAAGTCTGACCGTGCATATCCGCATGTTGATAGGGCGGAAATCGATGATGTGGTGCTTCACGCGCCGATGGATGAGGAAGCCAACTCCAAATTCTCCTCCGTTCTGATGGCCGCTGTAATGAAGAGTGTAACCATTGGTGGTGTCATGGATCCCACTCCCAGACCATCTAAGCTCTTGTAGTGCAAGTACGTCTAATGTGTAACTTTTGGCTTGGTTCGAAAGGTTCTGGAGATCTCCAGGTCTTAAGAGGCTAAGCACGTTCCATATTCCCATTTTTAAAGCGTTGTCCGTGTACAATTTCCGAGGTCGAGTTTGTGATGAATCCGATATGGTAATCCGAGGCCTTTGTTCAGGGTTCATAACTTAAATGGTTTTTATGAGGGAAGGTTGTTGGCCTGCCGCTCAACCCGCTTGTTACGTGTGTGGGTCACGCACTGGTGATAATCTTAAGGCATCCAGTCCTACCTTGAACACATTTATATAGCGAGCCGCTTGATACAAGACAGACGCCCGCTTCAGCCGCACCTAACCTGGAGAACAGACGCTGATTTGGTATTGGTTTTGAGGCGCCAATAACCCGCCTTGACATGTAGTGTCCATGACTATAAACAGGATTTAGTCTGTTCGTCTCCACTACACCGCCTGATTCATTTAGCGTTACCCAGAGAGCACCGCGAGGAGGTATGAATCTCGGACTTCGCCCTCCACTAGAGAACGTTCGGCTCAAAAATATTTTTCATATGATTTTACCTTGCAGAAAATGCATAAGTTGTACAATGAATCACATCCAACTTCAATATTTTATACAAAATACATATAGCGAAATATTTCATTAAAATACTATTTAAGGGACCAAAAAAGATCGTTGTAAAATAAATGTGAGGTATAGCATCTAGCAATTACGGTGACGAAAGATCAACACAAATTGGCTGAATGTAAAAAAGCAACAAGAAGAGCACCACAATCAAGCGGAGGGTACATACAAAGCCAAAAACCACGACAAAATGTTGGCACAAGATGATAAGGCTTGCAAAGTACTCACTTTTAACTTGCAAAAATGTTTACCCACCCCGAATTGAGAAACATCGGTATCACAAACGATTATTATGGACGTATAATCTCACCGTACATGACTGTATCTCAGGCGAACCTGAATGCATGATGTGGCATGAAGCTATTGCACAGCGCGGGGGTAATGAAATTGCTTCATGCATACTTCGTTATCTGAGCTGAATTTCGGGCGACTGTAAACATCTTACATTGTACAGTGACTCATGGTCTAGTCAAAACAAGAATAAGTTTGTGGCTGTTATGTTCATTTTGTTCATACTATTGAAGTAATTGACCACAAATTGTTGGTTCACAACACACACACATGGAGTTTGACGTGTACCACTCTTTAATAGAGAGAAAGAAAAAAAACTCACACGGCCATTCATCAGCCAGGAGATTGGTACCAATTTGTGTGGTCCGTCGGCTCTAAGCGCGTTTTCAAAGTTGAGGAAATGAAACAGAATGTTTTCCAGCTTCTCATCTATTTTCCAAGAAAAATTTGTTTGAAGAAAAATAAGTGAAAGTGGAAATAAGTTCATATGGAGTACAGTGAAGATCGCTTCGATACACTAAAACATGTGCAGCAATTTTTTTGACCTGGAGAATTTTTACGCGGCCAGAAATTAAAGTAGGGAAACAGAAAAAAAAATTTAACAACACTAACGAATGAATTCTCCAGATCACACGAACGCTATAGAAATTGGGCCCGCACAGGGACTCTTCAGTGGTCGTTGCCGGCTAGGCGTCAGGGTTGGGCGTGGGGTTGGAAGAGTATATGCGCGCCATATACTCTTCCACCCGCGGGGAAGAAAGGAATGATGCCAACTACCTACCTATCTGGATACTCACCCTAGTTCATCCTCTATGCTCGTTCAATTAATGACTCATCTTGTTGGTTTTAATTCACTTCACTCACTCCACTGACAGACAAAAGAAAATCATTGCACATTTTTGTACCAAATTAAGTGAAATAACTAACGAATTGGAGAGAAAAATCCACGAGATAAAAGTAAAGTAGAATTAAAAATTTTAAGTTTTAGATTAAATTAATTTTTCTAAAAAAACAATTTTTTTTTTTTCCCGAAATTGATGAGAAAAATATATCAAAATATTATTAGTAGGCTAGCATTAAATATTGATAAACTTAATAAGTATTGTTAAGCAAGCAAACTATTTCCCAAAATATTCACCATATTACTATTTCAATATGATAATAATTTTTAAAGCACCCAAAAAAAATCAAATTCAAAAATACGGTTTTGCAAAAAAAAAATTAGAATATATAAGACTTACAATCTAAAATTTGTTTTATATTAATTAATTTGAGAATTTTGATTATTATGATATTTTTGTTTTATAGTTTTAGTGTTAATTTAATGAGGCTCATTTTTCAAATATAAATTAGTAAAAAAAATAACATAACTTCCCCGTTTCCGCCATGAGCTCTAAATCCGAAGTCTAAGTTTACAATATGGCTTAAAATCACCGATGCGTAGGCACATATATCATACAACTTAGGTCAATATTATATTATACGGTGCGTAATTGTAAATATATAATATAAACACTGTCTATATGTGCACCGTTTCACGTCTTAACACTTTTCACAGTTATTTTACACATGCACTGTATGGAGTGTCATCTATGTGTTTTTGTAATCACTGTAACAGTTTTTTTTTATATGGTTATCACTTTATCACCAACCGTTTTAGTATAAAGAAATTCAATAATCTCGTAAACAATAAAAATTATATATTTATGGGCTCGATCTTAAGCGTATAATAATTCGATGGCCCATGTACAATCTCTTTTATATTTTTATGAATTTATTCCACTGTGCACAAGTTCGGTTGTGTTAAGTACGAATATCATGAAATGTTCTTAAACTGGTAATTACACACACACGCACACACACTTTAGTCTTTTCCTTACACTTTATTTAATGTATCTACCAAACGTACATTTCACTTCACGACATTATGGTATTTTTTCTTAGTTTATGATTTTTGTTTTTGTATTAATTATTATTATTAGGATTAATTATTCAGCTCAATTAGGTTTTTTTTTTAAATTTATTATTTTCGATTCTCATAAAAAACTGAATTAAATTTTTTTTCTTTAATACTTAATATAATATAAACATTTTTGAGATTTTTTTCATATTTTTCTCGACACTTTCGAAATTTGATTTTAATTTGGTTAGCACGAACTCAAAATTTAACAACTGACTACCCCCGTTTGACTGCTTCTCGCGCTTTTATACCTTTTTCGTTCCCATACCCCCCAAATTTTGCGCGAGACTTGTGACACTTTACAGGGTTTCAAAGAAATTTCGCAAATCACCACCCACAAACATCATCCACCTGGATGAGCCGAAGTGCCAGCTGTTTGGCTTGAGCGAGCTATTGTCGGTGATACAGATTACTTTGTGATCGTGTATGTCTTGCGAATATATCTTGCTGACATTAAGGGGTTCCAACTATTTGCATACCACAGTATTTATAACACACTAGCACAGTATTTTATCATTAGTACAGTATGCGGATAGTAAGTAATAGAAACGGATACAATCTTTGTCACGGAGGCGAATGTACCGTTACACATGTGGACTAATTGAGTACAAAAATATTCTTGATCCGTTGGAACCATTCAAATATATAAACATTAAAAAACGCGGCAATGCTTTGTTAAATTTTAATAGTTTAAAGCTGTTACACTCGCCCAGTAAATATTAGCAGCGCTAAAAAAAATCTACTGGAATTACTTAATTTGGTAGACTCCATTTACCATGACTTTTATAAAAATTTAGCCAATGAAGATCACTCTGATTATCATCCATACTTAACGGAAGAATCAGAGGATGAAAATTAATCTTACGACTTAATCTTGAAAGATATTATTATTTTGTTAAATTTTTCTAGAGCACCATCCAGCAAACTCAGTCAGATTTATGCGACAAAGATATCGAAAATCGGTCCTTCCGAATAAAACGACGTTATATTCCATACTTAATCCGGTAAAATATTCTTTCAAATAATTGAGTGGATATCTCATACACAACTTGGTTTTGTTACTTTTAAAAATCTAGCATCCTTATCGAAGGACCGGTTACAACTAGAAAAGTGGTTGTTGGAGAGTACACTATGAAAATTCCAACAAGTAAACATTAAACTAACAGGTAGAATATTAAATTGAATGCTCACTGAATTTATGGCACATTAATTTTATAAATTTCTCTTCTAGAAATTGAAAAAACCAACACATAGCTAAACAATTGCTGTTGCATCGTTTCAACGATTTATATCTAATTGCAACAAGTACTTATACTAATCAAAAAATGTTTATTTATTTAAACGTTACACAAATTTTACAACCTTACCTCATTTTGAGCTTTAAAAGCTCATTTATAATGAGGTGTGCAGTTTTTTTTTCTACCAAATCCATCGTAATGTTTCCTGTAATTTTATTTTTGCATAAATCTGGAACTAATAGTTTTGGAATGACTTTAGCTTTGGTAAAAGTAAGCGGGTTTTACTTTAATATCTCAAAGCAACATATTTTGGCTTTAGTTTTTCGATGCATATTAATTTTGCTTTGTTGGTAATAAAACATTTGCATGTCAAGTTTGACCGTGTGATAATTGATTATTATGTAGTTTTAAATATAAATACATTAAAAAAATTTAAATAAAATCAAAAAATAATTAAAAAATGACTCCTTGCGGTGAACACCATAACTATAAAATGGTTTTATTTTCTTAAAACTAAAATTTGTTTGGATTACTTTAAAGCGCCTTCGGTTTTATACAATGCAATTGTTGTTGTAAGCTAAGTGAACTTTACCAAAGCAAAACAGCTTTTATGAAGTTACTCTTCTAGAAATTATTCATGCGACCTCAGTTGGCCGTTTTGCTTAAATATCGGGTCAATTAATTTTTTTTTTTAATTTTTGTGTATTACAACAAAAAAAAAAATAAAATAAACAAATTATCCATAGGGAAAAAACAAATACAACCAGTCGACATAAAAAAGTCAAAGATAAAATATACTACTGTGGGCAAAAAATAGTAAGACTATTGGGGCATATCCTCCATAGAGTGGTAACAGTGTTAAGTAAGATAACACGGCAAAATTACCAAATCGGCATCCTCGAAAAAATGAGTCGCAGCACGCTAATATTTTGTTGGATTTTGCGACTCGAATATTTAACACTGCTGAATTGAAGATTTCGCATCTTCGATAAAAATAACAGACGCAAATAATTAATTTTTGTCTGTTTTTTTGCGACCCCGATTTTGGTGTAGTAGATTCATTTAACACAGATCGTAACCTCAAAAATCTTTGAATTATGTCAAACCTATGCAATTATAATATAAAATTTTGACAATAACAAAGTTAAAAAATGGAACTCATTCATAGAAGATATGCAATTCGGAGGAAAGTCTTTCGCGATCGTCAAAATCCTTTTGATTGTGATGACGACATATTTTTCGTTAGATATAGATTCACTAAAAATGCAGCTTTGTTTATTATAAAGGAACTGGAGGAACAATTAAAAAGACGCACACGCAGGAGTAAAGCGTTTCCACCACATTTAATAGTGCGTATTCCTTATTATATTTATGTATGTATAAGAAAATTAGTAATTTCATAATATTGTTAATAATTTCAGGTTCTAACTTCTCTAAACATATTAGCAACTGGCAATTTTCAATTTGTCAGTGGACAAATTGTATACCACGACTTAGGGCAATCAGGAGTTAGCAAAGTGTTTAGCGAATTTTTAAAAGCTTTGATATCTAAAACAAAAAAATTTATTAAATTCCCCAAGAATGGTTTAGAAATGTCCAGAGTAAAACGAGGTTTTTATACAAAGTATGGCTTTCCAAACGTTATCGGTGCAATCGACGGAACGCATATTGCCATTCAGAAGCCAACTGTTTGGGATGCATATTGCTTTTTTAACAGAAAATCGTATTATTCCATCAATGTGCAAGCAGTAAGTTACAGAATATTTCTAATTACATAATACATTGTTACCTATTTTACATATTTTAGGTTTGCGATTCGAATGCAATATTTACAGATGTAGTAGTCAAATGGCCAGGTTCAACCCACGACACACATATTTATAAAACATCGTCTCTTTATAATTTCTTACACTCGGAAGAGTTCCCAGAAAATACGTGGTTATTAGGGGATAGTGGATACCCTCTACAACATTGCCTGTTGCCTCCCATAATCAACCCGTCAACAGCCGGAGAAGAAAACTATAACAAATTTCACAAGAGAGCAAGAAAAATTATAGAACAATCTTTTGGAATACTCAAGAGCCGTTTTAGAATAATAAGTAAAAGTGGTGGAATGTTATCCTACAATCTAGAAAAATGTGTGCAAATTATTCTATCTTGCTTTATTTTACACAATATTGCAAAAATGCACAATGTTCCAAATAGTTTTGAAGACGACACTGACGATTTTCTATCTGATACTGATACTGATAATGAGAGTGATGATGACAATGAAGTTTTTCAAACTTCTTCAGGAGCAAGAGGCCAGATAAGCCGAAATATTTTAATTAATTATAATTTCGAAAACTTAATTGACGAATAAAAATGGATTGAACAAACAAAACAACAATAATTTTTAGATTTCGTGTTTAGTATAATTTCAAATTATGTACATAAAATAATTCATAAAATAATTATATAATTATTTCAACAATATTTACTCTTTGCAGTTATTACAATTCAGTCTTTTGCGGCAGCATATTCTTTGTTTACAGGTATTCTTCTTCAAAATAAATATCACTTTTCAACGATTCATTTTGGTCATTTTTCTTGGCAATCTTGAGCATTTCCCTTTCCACCTCAAGTCTCGCTTTGGAAATAGCAAGTTGCTCCTTTGCTATAGCCAGTTTTTCCTTTGAGACTGCTACTTTCTCTTTATAAATTAATAGCAACTCGTTGTCTATTTCTTATAAAAAAAAAATAATAATAAATAAATCCTTGTAAACAACACTATAAATATTTCTTACCATTTCGGCATGTTTGTCTCTTGCTATCCTGACGTTTTACATTTTGGAACGTTCCAACAGCTCTTACCTTTTTAAATTTTGTTGACGATTTCGAAGTTTGTTGATGTTGTATCTCTTTGTTAATTACTGGTTGTGTTTGGATTAGTTCCGTTTCCAGGGCTATTATTTCGGCATTATCATCGCTGATAACATTAATAACACTCTACAATATAATAAAGAATAAATTCTGGTATTGTTTATTTACAGGTTTGAAGAGAGTATTAACTTACCTCAGAAAAACTACCAGCGCTGTAATTTAAACCAGACATTGCATTTGCCCCGGCTAGCTTTTCAACTAACATTTCAATTTCCGAAAGGACTTTTGGAGGAGCTCCACCGGTTTTATTTTGGTGACTTTTTATTTCGGCAACTCTTTTTTTGGTTCTCGACTTCATATCTTTAAATTTATTTCGAACTTCTTCACCACATCTTCGAATAGTAGTTTGGGATGAAAACTCTTCCGCCAAATCATTCCACGCGTTTGTTAGGTCCTCACCATATAAATTTGAATCATCTAAAAATAAAAATAATTAGGCAAATATATTGATTAATTTCCAGTTAATAAATAATTACATAAAATAATTTCTCTATTATTATCCAAAATTTTTAACAACAACAACAAATCTCTTTCGGTAAAATTTGGACGTCTGGGCTTTTTTTGGCTTTTTTTAGATAATTCTGATGGTCCAGCTTCCATTTTAAAAAACACTTATTTATATAAACCAAAATAATAGTTTAATTTCAAACAATGACAGTCGCAAATATTATTCAGCGAAAGTGCTGAATATCTAATTATGCTGAATATCGATCATAATAGAAGATACCATATTCCAGTCGCAATTGCAAGCGTCGCAAGTCAGCCATTTTGCGACGGCGCAACTTTGCGATTTGCGACTGAATGGAGGATATGGCCCTTTGGCTGTTTTCCAAACGAATACTTATTTGTGGAACCTAACTAATTCAAATAAGTAACCTGCCGAGGTGACTTATTTTCTTTCTCTTTCTTACATAAAAATCTAATTGTAATTTCAACAAAGTTGCCTGCCAAAAATTTGTTTTGAGTTGGTTAAATTTATGTTAGGTATAATAAGTTTTATACGTTTTAAAATAATTATAATTATAAAAGGAAAATTACATATACACAACAAACATGAATAAAAGAAAAATGTATTGCAGCCGATGTAAGTACTCGTAGAATCAATTAGTTTACATACAATATTTTCATAATTATTTGGAAGTTGAGATTATGTGCTTACATTCACAGCAAATTTTTAGGACAACAAAATATATACCTTCTTTATATATTAATTTGTACATTAGGGAGCGAAGAAGAGACGTTTGCTCTAATTGAGGCCCAATCATATTTCGACGATGAATTTAAGAAGAAAACTAGCCAGTATAATGTCATTTAAAAGTAAGTTTTAAAACAAAATTTTGTGTGAAAATTCTAAAGATTTTTTGTTTATTTCAGAATGATACAGTCATCGCGGATTGAGATCGAGAATCGGAAACCCCAGGAATGATCCAAAAAATGGAACAATTTAATGGATACTTTCAAGAAAATGAAAGATCCGAAAACGGGAACTGCCCCTGCTTCAATAAATTCTTCTAACTGGCCGTATTTCCAAAAAATTAATGATTTAATGGGGGCAAAGCATAATATATCGCCCCCAGACATCATCGACAGTATCAATGATACTGCGATTGAAGAAGCTGATTTGACCCCCTGTGACCCGCTCTATACGGAGTTTGAATTTTTGCTCGATGAAAGTTCAGCTTCAACAGAACAACAATCCGTATCAACAACTAATGCAGGTAACAGTGGTTCCCCACCACCAAAGAAAAAAAAACAGTCATTCGTGGAGTATGTAAAAGAACGGGACGCTAAAATTTTACGATCGATGGATAAAAGCAATAAAATTATAAAAAAGTAGTGCACAAATATTTCTCTGACGTTGATCTTTCATCCTCTGAAAGTGATTAAAGTTATCGCCCATGTTGTGGGCCTAATATGAAATTTATATATATATATATATATATATATATATATATATAATGAAAATGAAGACTGAATTGAAATTTTAATACACATTGTGATTTTTTTTTATTATTTATTTAAAATTATTATGAATAAAAGTTATAATTAAAAGTTTGTTGGGTTTTATTTACATGTTTTGGCATAGCTGGTCGCGAAATTCTAAAGCGTTTGCTTGTGAGGTTTGATTTTCGGCAAAATCCAATTGAGGATGAACTTTATTTATAAATAAGCTGTCAATATTTATAAGATCACCAACACTCAAACATACGTTATGCAATATACAGCATACCGCAATAACCTTGATGCATTTTTTAACACTTAATTCTAAGCTTCTTAAAAAATGCATCTCCCCCTGGTTTTCAATTGGCCAAAGGCTTGCTCTAAAGCTATTCGTGCCTTGCTATGAAGGTGATTAAAACGTTTTTGTCGTTCATTTAAGCTGGTACGTTCCGTATATGGAGTTATGATTGCTATAGGTTCTAAACATAGCTGAATAGCACTGTCTCCAAGCAAAAAATACTCCTGTGCTGGATATTTGTTTAATTTATAGATTTCACTATTTCGTAGTACTCTTTGGTCATGTACTGACCCTGGTCACCCAGCACAAATATTTAAGAATTTGTGTTCTGCGTCACACACCGCTAAAATTAAAAATTGTCGTTAATATACTTTTATAAATAAAAATAGTTTACATTTATGACTATGAATAAATTCTACCTTGCAATTGTATACTGTAGTCCAGTTTCCTGTTGATGTACTCATCATGACGATTCACAGGGCATTTTATTTTGATATGAGTACCATCAATAGCACCTACGGCTTTTTAAAAATTGATAATCCTGCCCGGTTTGCAAATTTCGTACCCACTGCATCGTACTCTTCGTGTGCAGGAAAAAAAATAATTTGTTTTAGCAAATTTAAAATAAAATTCATCATCCGCTGCACAATGTTGAATATTGAAGTAATTGGAATATTAAATACTTTTTACACTATTTGCCGTAGGCACTTGGCGAAACACACTTATACTTAATAAACACATTTTTTATTAATCACTTGTTTTTTGTTTCGCAGTTATTTTGAATAATTTTCAAAAAGTTTAAAAAATCACTCGATCGATTTCGACTTGTTAGGTCATCATCAGGAGTATCTACTGATTTGTATTAGTAAAAATTTTGTTATATAGCAGAAAAAAGCAAAATATAAATAAAAGAAGGAGGGACAGAAAATAAGCAATACAAATTAATCTACGGATCGCGCAGGTAGGCGATGAGTCTTTTTGAAACTTTTGAACTTTTTGAAAATTATTCAAAATAACTGCGAAACAAAAAACAAGTAATTAATAAAAAAAATGTGTTTATTAAGGAATATTAAATGCCGTGCTCACTACTCTGTAGCTTGTGCCACACGCCAACCAAAACAGAGTGACACCTAGCTCTATATTAGCATTATATCCATGATGTTTGGGTGCACATAAACCAATTAACTTTTCGAAAGCTTGTTTCAATATTCAGAGGTGCTTTTTAATCGCAGATTCGTCCTTTCGTAAAACAACATTAACCATGTAATTACTTTGTTGTTTACAATATTTCAGGCTCTGCAGGTTAAATAACAACATTTCAATGTTGTAAATTAAAATTTAAATATGTATATAAATATGTTATTACATGAATTTATTTTAAAATATGTATACATACTTTTCTCATCTCTCCCTTCTCTATTAAATCGAATAACTCTTCGTCATTTCGAACCAATTTTAAGCATAATTTAATATTTTTGTTTATTAAATAATTTAAAAGTATAATTTTTTTTTCCATTTTTCTTTCCAAAACAAGAGCAAGATGTTGTTATTCTAAAATGCTGTCAAAATAAGTATGCAAACTCGATTGGAATGGGTTTACTTACTTATTCAAGATTTCGTCAAATAAGTTAATAAGTCTGAAATAAGTATCCGTTTGGAAAACAGCCTTTGTTCATAATTTTAAAATTCTTTATTTATTTCTCCAAATCTATGTGGTCCCCCTCAAAGTAATCCCCCCGGCTTCAATACACTTGTGCCAACGTTTTTTCCAATCCTCGAAACAGGTGTTAAAGTCAATTTCCGGAATAGCCTCCAATGCGAGTAACGATTCACGTTTAATGTCTTTAATTGACTCAAAACGATTTCCTCGGAGCGGTCGTTTGAGTTTGCTAAACAGCCAGAAGTCACACGGAGCTTAATCAGGCGAATACCATGGTTGCGGAACAATATGGGTTAAATTTTTGGCGAAAAAATTACGTAAAATCCAATGCAATATGAGAAGGTGCATTATCTTGGTGCAAAAACCAAGGATTTTCACTGATCCTTCCGATATTTCAACGGTGCCAGTAAGGTCTCTGACTGTTAATCGTCGATTCTCGAGCACCAATTCCTTGATTTTATTAACGTGTTGATCATCAGTTGATGTTGATGGCCGTCCTAGACGTGGTTCGTCGTCAACACGTTTTCGACCCACTTTGAACAATTTGTACCAATCAAAAACACTTGCTCGCGACATACAATTATCACCGAAGGCCTTTTGCAACATTCTGAACGTTTTGTTTTTGAACGAATTTCACTCATTACGTAAAAATCGCCGAATGCACTTTTTATATTTCAGAAAGACATACGCTAAACACTAATGATTATTTTGATGTGACATTTGGCACAGATGTTACTGACAGTCATACCAACATAGAAAAAAAATATTTCGACGAATGGTTTTCTGCGCGAAATTTAAATTAGAAAGTCTTACTACTTTTTACCCACAGTAGTATTCCAAAAATGTAAAGTAAATCACCTATTACCAAATCGATAAGCCTAATTATGACAATTACTATAAATAAAAAGGAAGAGAAATAATGAAACATAAACTATATCATTTGATTAGCTTGACTTGACACACCTAATTTGCTTTATCGATCAGAAATTAAGTGGTATTCCCAGCAACAACAAGCAATTTAATTTGGCTAAATTTTGGGTGGCTAAAAATTTTGGGTGGTTTTTAACTAAATTTTGGGTGGCATATAATTTCCTTTTAATTAAATTTAATCCCAATAATTTTTTTTATCATCGCTCGTTCAAGATCCAGTTTCAGTTTGTAAATGTATGAGATTTTATATCATTGCCGTCATTATTAATGAATGTAGTATAATGTGCTTTTATTAAATCACATTATATTTTTGATTGATAACATAAACAAGATTTTCATGTATTTCCTATGTGATGTAGCAATATAGCTACTCGCCTACATTTTTTGTAATGAATAACATTATTTTGTCATGTTGTGTATTTATTGTGTTCTGGGATTTCCATTGTTAAATAATTAGATAATTTTATTTATTAAGAAGCTTTTTTTAATTACCCTTTGTAATTAGATATGTACTAAGCTCAACATTAATCTTAAAAATAATTTCAATATAATAGTGTTGAAATCATTGCTTTCCATCATGACAAGTTTCCCCATTAAAGTTCGCCGAAAGTTTTCACCTAAAAAATTGTAATGCAAATAGTGTCGTTTCTATCCTAGCCGAAAAATATTGAATAGCCGAAAGACATGTGACTCGAAACACACCTAGTTCTAATGTTAACTGCTATACTATATTCTACAGTGCCTATATAATTTTACCAAAAAAAAAAATGTTCTGTAACTTTTGAATAACCTGTTACGGCTATCCAATAATCAAAGTTAATTTAAAGATTGCTGACCAGGTTTAATAGTGACAATATTATTTTCAAGTACTACGTTTTATGGTCCTTTTAAAAATCGGTTTTATGATGTTTTTATATACTCCAGTCAATAAACTTTATATACTTTATAAGTATATAATTATTGCATAATGGTATTATATATACCTACATTGGTGGTGTATGGTCAAGTTTTAAATATTTTTTCTCGATCGTACGATTGTTATATACTCAATGTAATTTGGTATTTATGTACTTTTATGTATATAGACCGATCAAAAGGTTCATCTTTATTTTTGCCGAGATACTTTACAAATAATTTCATTTTAATTTGTGAGGCCATTGTGGCAAGTATAGAGTGACATACCCCAAGCATAGAATTCATACTAAAGTGTGTAATTTAAAAATTAAAATAGAATTCGTGCTAAAGTGCTTATTCGAAAATAAAAATATTTAGTGATCGAAAGGGGAAATAAGTAATAACCATAAAAAAATAATAAAAGTTCGTAAAACCTTAACCCGAAAAGCTAGAAGTTTTCGACCATCTCTATAAGGGTAAGCTTTGTTTGCTGTTTGTGGGAATTTTTATTAATTTTTACTTTGTGTTATATTTGTGATGTCTAGGCTGTGTAATTTTTAATCTTACCCGAAATTGCGGGGAAAATGGACAAGAGACCTGACGGTGGCCTCATAGGAGCGCTCGCATTAATAAATTTAAAGGGATATCATCAATTATACGTCCATTTAATTCGTTTCATCTTTAACGCAGGATTAAACTAAATCTCCTAAATAAGTTGCGGTTCAGTAACCCGAGCGAATCTATACGCTGGGAATAATTAAATAAAACCGGATGTGGTTTTTAAAACGAAATTTTTTTACATTACGGAACTTTTAATTCTGAACCTACGTGTTTAACAAAAAAAAAAATATATAGTTCATATCTAGTTTATTAGTTGATTCAGAGGTATAAGAGCTAGTGATAAAAGAAAATTACAAAAAAAAATTTTAATAGAAAAAAGTAAGATCTGAAAAGAATTATCAGAAAGAAAATTCTGCAATATTTAATAGTTAAAAACGGTGAATTTTAAAGAAAGTGAATGAAAGTGTACCACGAATTCTAATATTTTTTTCAGACATCACGGGGTTGACCGTCGAGTACTCTGCGGGAAAACTGGGTGAGTGTAATTATAAGCGTTTATTTATATATTTTCATCCACTTTCACATTCCATATTATATACAAAGTTTTATATATACATTTTTTTTTGTATTGGTCGATCTTCTTATATAGTAAAGGAATATTATAAGTTTTCTTTCAAAAGAATAATTATTTTCAATAAACTATATAAATCTTCTACACATATTATATACGGTGGTTACCTTAATTTTAATCTTAGTTTTCATAAATAAATTTTGTTTGTTATAATGGAGTAAATTTTGTATTATTCGTCAATGGTGTTGTTGTGAATTGGGAAGGTGTATCAATTTCTCATTTTTTTTTTGTGTAGTGAATTTGGGAAACAACACAATGGTTTGTATCATTGTTATGTCGGCAAATGAACCCGAATTTTCCACTGACGACTACCCGACTCGATTGTGCTAGCCGGACATAAAGGGGTCTGTAACAAACCCCTTGTCCATCAGATTCGACTACGGCCATCATATAATGTCTAATCCTAGGTAAGCCCAAGCGGAATTTGAATGAAGTCTGAAGGGTATTGTGGGTGTTATGTTGTTGGGGTATTGTGGGTGCTATCTGGCGGCCATAATAGCATTAAAACTTAAAATATCAATTGTTGACGAACCAAATCGGAAAATGATACAAGCACGCCATATATAAGGATATTTTTAAAGCAGGCCAGCTCCATTCGTATAACAGACTGTCATTTGTGCAAGAAGTCACTTTGATGTCAATCAACTGCTTAACCAAACTATAACGTTAAGTGTGTTATATTTCTGACTCTAAAGTCTGACTTTGGATAAAGTTAATAGTTTACTAACTGCTAACTTCAAAAATAATTAAATATCCGCCCTTGACGTCAAATCGTTCATGTCTGACTTTAGATGAAGTTTAACAATACACAAAATACCAACGCGAAAAAGTATCAAATTGTAGGCTTAAAGTCACTCCTAAAATAGACGATAACGTTTTATATTTTTTCGGACAAAACATTATTTTTAATGGAATTTATGCAATGCTTACGACTTTTCTAGTCATAAAAAACAAAGAGACCATTTACACACAATATATCTACCACAAAATGTAGAAAAATGCGCTCCCCCCATTTTTAACCCCAGGGTACTTGTGTACACAAAGATACACAAACCCTTACAAAAATGAGAACTTCCTTAGGTCCCTTCTGGCAGCTTGGTTTCGTACTGATAACAAGTTAGTCTACTCATCAGGTTGCAACGACCAAACTACAAAAATTGAACTCTTGCTAAGTACTTATAATATAAAGCAAGAACTTATCGATTTGGCGAATTATATCACAAAATCAGTAATTTCTGGAAATTCTCAGTATGTATGTCTATTTTAGGAGTGATATTTAAGCCTACAATTTGATACTTTTCGACCCTGAAGTCAACCCAATTTTATGAAACTAACCTCAGAGTTCGTTGAATGAGAGGGCGACTACGTCAGTGTCTCGTAATTTACTTCGATTTTTGTCATATGACTGTCTCCTAAACCAATGTTTAGATTAGTTGTTATTTTATTTGTATCTGCCTTCAATATTCATCCTTAGTATTGAACATTAAAGTCAAATTTTTGTAGATCACTTTTGAGTTCATCGAATAATATGTCGATTACGTCAGTATTCTGTAATCCAATACCAAACATTGACATTTAACAAACGCCCAAGCCAAAGTTCTGTAACTAGCGTCTTCGAATGTCAAATGATTGAATTGCAAGCTGACATCCTAAAAAAGTTATTTAATCTTATTGTAAGGTTGACTTCCAAGTCAGAATTTCATGAAATGACTTCCGTTTTAGTTATATTTCTAACAAACTGTACATTTGCGTTCCTTATAGACATACAATGAAAAGGCACAGAAGTCATTTTAATAACTTCAGAATCAACCACAGTTATACGACTAACATTTTGAACATTTTCGACTTACTGGTTTACCAGGACCACAACACACGATCCCTCCGTATCCCTGAAAGACAAATCAAAAGTCATAAAACATTTTATTAATTTAGTTTCGTATTTCCTGGTACATCACATCTTATTACACCCCTCTATTCCCTTCCGTATTCACCTAACCTACATAAATTACGAATTTTCCAGTGTATTATACCACTTTCCCCCTATTCCTTTCAAATTCCGCCTGGGTTTACCTAAGGTTATAAATTTATAACCTTTCTGATGGCCACAGTCGGTTCGATGGGCAGGTGGGTTACACAAAAGGTACACAACATTTTACTAATTTCGTTTTGAAAAATTCTTATTTTCTGATATATTATATCACATTACTCTTTCTTATCTCCTTTAGAATTGTCCTAAAAACCACCTGGGCTTACAGCTGGTTTTATTAATTTAATTTGGAAAATTTTGGAAATTATTGTAATTTATCCGTCATAGGATTGAGCTCAATCTGGTATCGTTATACAGCTCCTGAACGATTTTTGGGGTAATCTCGAAGTGATAGTGGAGTTCTCAGTTTTTTAACAAACGTGTTAGAAAAATAAAAAACTGAAAACATTTCACTTTACAATGACTTCAAAAATGTAAGGAGTACTATCAACGATGGCGATTTTTTGATGTTGCCCTGTAATTGCATAATGATGATTATGGTAATTTTAGAGCGTGTTTCAATTGGTTTAAATACCGCATAAAAAGTTAAAAAGTTAAAAATTGTGGTGAATAAAATGTCAAACTTTTTATCCGCTTCAAGAGCTTATAAAATTTTTACATAGAAAACATTTGGCTGACAAAAATATTTATTTGTAAACAAAAATGTTCCATGTAAAAATTTTGGGAAAAATTGCAATGATATATATGTAAACTAACCATAATTGACTAATATATATAATGTTCACAATTACACATAAAATAAGCAACCATGTTAATGTCAACATTTTTAACCAGTTGAAACAGATAAAAAGTTAAAAAGTTAAAAAAGAATTACCACAAATAAATTTTTAACTTTTTAACTTTTTATGCGGTATTTAAACCAATTAAAACACGACCTTAGTATATTTTGACAGTCCTTACACTATACATACCGGACAAGTGGTGCAGTGGTTAAAGCTTCGGCACTTGGACCGGGAGGTACTGGGTTCGAATCCCATCAGAGGCTAGATGCAAATCGAATTTTCATCATCGACTACAATCGGTGATGTTAATAAACACAACTAAGACCCTCTGATGGAGTGCAGAATTCAGCGCCGACCCACCGTCCATGTCAATATACAGGTTGACATGGAGCTTGCAATGTGCAGGTGGTATACTGTAGTTGTGTGAGTAGGTGAATAGGTGAATGGGTTAATGATGTAGCGTGAATGCGTGGTATCACAATGGGCCAAAAATGGCCTAAGTGTCAACCACTGAAACCCCTACACTACATACACTCATACACTTTGTACATACGCAAATCGTTTTTTAAATAAAATTAAATTAAATTTAATATAAATTAACTTTCTTCGTTTCAAAACGTTTAAACATATATTTTCTCCTTTTTTTATAAATTCTTTGATTTTTCATAAAACTCTCTGCTGAGAATTATTAATTTGCATAAAAATTTCAAAAAATTTCTGCTGGTTTCGAAAAATATCAACAGAAAAAAATTTCATTTTTGTGATCATGATGCCTCTAGCGGTGAATAGCAAAACATATTTTTTTGGTGGAAATTTTCTGTTATTTTATACAGTATCGTAATCACAAACATCAATGCATTAAAAAAACTATAAGAGGTCTGCTAAAAGAGGAATATAAAATTAGTTATATACTGATATATTGATTAAACCAAGATCTGCTGGAAATGTTTTTTGGCATTATGCGGCCAAAAGAAGGTCTCTATGATCATCCCACCGCGTTACTGTTTAAATATCGTCTTCGTAGTCATTTGCTGGGGCGAAAAAAGAGTGTTATTTCTCAATATGCAAATATAGAATGTGACACAACTAATTATATTAAAATGTATGTTAACAATTGTTTAAGAGGTTCTAGTGTTGATGAAACCGAATTATTTGAAAGGAAGTCCAGAATGTTTCGGGAATTTACTAACATCTAATCTACTTTCTGACATCACAGAAGACGAATACTCGTTTAGCCAATTACGTGAGTGAAAGTCATATAAGACTGATTTCCAGTATGACGTCTTGGAATATATCGCTGGGTATGTCATAAAGCAGATATAAATAAAAAATCAGCTTATAGTGAGCAGTCATGTTGAAATTGTGCTGAGTAGTCAATTCACATGGACAGATCAAGTGAGCGAAGCAGGTTTAAAAAAATGCAATTCAGAATTTATCCAAAAACTTCGAAGATTAGATAATATATTTAATGAAATCAACTCCACATCCCTTAAAACTGGTGGAAATTAGATAAAAACTCTATTATCAAGTTCGGATCAAACCGAATTAGATAAAGAAATAAAATAAAAAAAATTTCGGATGTAAAATGTTGTTTAAAATTTGAATTTTAGACTCGCAATTATCAGAAAATATAAGTACAAATAAAATAAAATAAAATAAATTAGAATTTAGAATTAGAAATGGAAACATGTTTTTATTTAGTTATGCTATAATAATACATAATATATTTTATATTAATAAGATTCAAATCAGTATAGTTAAATATAAATTTTACAATACACGTGACGTATACGCGCAAAGGGAACGAAAATAAAACACGGGAAGATCCTACCTTGTATTCTATATACCTTGTACATGTTGCACATTAAATTAGTTGTCCGATGAATCGGACTGAACTAGCAGTTGGGACACGTCATTTGATAAGTAATCTTGTTTGACCATTTGGCCTTGTACGAACATCATCGAGCCTACTTTTTTTGATATTTTTTTTATTTTGTTTTAATATTTAAATTTCAAATAAACTCATATTGTAGTGGTTGTATGAGGAATCTGAGTGCCGTTTTTGTACCAAAAAATCGATTTTTTTGTGTCGATATGTTGGTATCGAACGAGGGACATGAATCGGGTAAACTAACTTCCCGTATAGATGTCTGTCGACCCTTCAATTTACTCAACCATATTTGCGGGTGGTAATTAAGTTTTCGTGCTGCGTAATTATTAATTTTTAGTAGAACGACCACGTTCTAGGGTCACAAGTAGTATCATAACCATTTTACAAATGTAAACAAACTCACATTCAGCCGTCTCGTTGGATTGCATTTTTTTCTGTAAATAAATGATCGAATTTAATCCTAGTGTCTATTAATATATTTTTCTCTGCTTCTGTCCCTAAAATAAAGACATTTTAATTATTAGTATCAATTATTTAATGCTTACAATTAATATTTACATTTTTTTGGCACTTCCACTTCTTGACGAATAAATTAGCTGTTTTTCACGTTTTCAAAATACAATTTTTTTTATATTGGCTTCAGCCAACCACAAGTTCAATACAAAAAAAATGTATCAGCTCTTAAAGCAGATAGAAAGTTTGACATTTTTATTGACCTCAATTTTTAACTTTTTATGTGGTAATTAAACCAATTGAAACACACTCTAAAAATGTTGTTGAACAAATTTTTCCCTATTAACTTTGTTTCGAAAATATTTCCACCGAACTAATTGCATCAGGCCAGAGAAATACAATCTAGAGACAAAAATGTTATGAAAATATTTTTTCCAATTCCTGTTCCAAGGGAAAACCAGTATATCGATTTTGTCTCACAATGTGTGAAACGAAATGAGTGTAACCGGAATGATATAGTAGTAGCATATGTATTTGTGGTAGTTTCGTGCGTATGATTGTTTTTCTGCATATGCAAGTCATCACGTGTCATTCTTTTTTTGTTTATTCATATTAACTCTTTCAGTGCAAACATGATTTCAGCTAGTGTATTGAGGAACACGATTGCGCTTTTTGGCACTCAAAGGGTTAACCATTGTAAACGCCATATTTTTGCGTTGTTTATGTATTTTTGATTTTTTTATAATTTCTAAAATTTATGAAATTTAAAATTAATTTACCTATAAAATTTTATTATTAGATGTAAAATTAATTTATGATAATAGATAATATAAAATATATTGGCATGTTAAATAATGACACTCCACAGCTCGAGAGCAGACGTAATATGCTGAGAAAAGGAAGTAAGCACCATAAAAATTAAACCGATTCGCTCGGATCGCGTTATTTTGGTACTGTTCATCATACAAATGACACAAATACGAACAAAAGAAAAATACAAATACAAAGACACAATTGTGTATTATACACTGTGACGTATTCGATTTTTTTTGCTTCACTCATTTTAAATGAGTAACTCACGAGACAAAATCGATACCCAGAATAGTGCCATAGTTAATTGAAAAATGTATTCTTTTTAATCCCCATTCGTACAGACTCTTTCACTGTGATCGACCCTCTCTTAAAATTGAGACGTATCCAACTCAAAATAAACGGTGTGTAACCCTTGCACATACACTACCGCTCAAAAGTGTTTAGGCACTGTCAATAACAGCATAAAACATATAAAAACTCAGTTAAAATATGAAATTATGTATTTTTTTAGATACATACACACATTTATTAATGGCAATATACTAAATAAATGTCAAAATTAAAATGCTCATTTTAAATTTTACTTTCATTTATGTGACCTCCCATTGATTGAACAATCGCAGCGCATAGTCGAGCCATTCTCGCAATAAGTTTTGCCAGAGTTTCTGGCGTTATTAGCTCTAAATTGATTGAAGTTTTTTCCACATAACAGTAGCTGATGTTGGAGCTGATTGCTGTCTTCCCGGTCCAATTCTTCCTATAGTAACTCAATAGGTTTCAAGTCAATGCTCTGGGGAGGCTATTCCATAATTTTAATTGTTGTTTCATCCTTTAAATGGTGAAGATAGCCTTTATATAATTTACATGATCGGAGTGAAGTTTCTACCAAAATAACAAAATATACACTGTGTCCTATAAGTACTTAGAATTGAAAAAACACTTAAATATTGAACTTTCATAATAATATCTGAAATTTTTTAATAAACACAAATTTTTTTTTATACTTTAAGTAGCAAACATTTAAGTTTTGTGAAAAGTATTGAGTGAATTTTATAAAATGAAATTTGTTTACAACAAAATACACTACGAATCGCACAGAGATGATCGAAGTGGTTCTGAACTAGTAATTGATGTAAGGAACAAATCTTATTTAGCCACATGCTTGGAAGTCTCTGAGATTTTTGTTATTCCAGACAGAACCTCATTGAGTGTAAAATGAAAATTCATAAACATTTGAGATTATTTATCTCGGCCCCTACGGATCGCACAGAGATGATCGAAGTGGTTCTGAACTAGTAATTGATGTAAAAAACTTATCTTATTGGTTCTGAACTAGTAATTGATGATCTTATTTATCCACATGCTCGGAAATTTCTGAGATTTTTGTTATTCGAGACAGAACATCATTGAGTGTAATATGAAAATTCATAAACATTTGAAATTATTTATCTCGGCCCTTACGGATCGCACAGAGATGATCAAAGTAGTTCTGAACTAGTAATTGATGTAAGAAACAAGTCCTATTTATCCACAAGCTCGGAAATATCTGAGATTTTTGTTATTCGAGACAGAAGATCATTGAGTGAAATATGAAAATTCATAAACATTTGAAATTATTTATCTCGGCCCCTACGGATCGCACAGAGATGGTCGAAGTGGTTCTAAACTAGTAATTGATGTAAGAAACAAGTCTTATTTATCCACATGCTCGGAAATCTTTAAGGTTTTTGTTATTCGAGACAGAACATCATTGAGTGTAATATGAAAATTCATAAACATTTGAAATTATTTATCTCGGCCCCTACGGATCGCACAGAGATGATCGAAGTGGGTCTAAACTAGTAATTGATGTAAACAACAAGTGTTATTTATCCACATGCTCGGAAATCTTTAAGGTTTTTGTTATTCGAGACAGAACATCATTGAGTGTAATATGAAAATTCATAAACATTTGAAATTATTTATCTCGGCCCCTACGGATCGCACAGAGATGATCGAAGTGGGTCTAAACTAGTAATTGATGTAAGAAACAAGTGTTATTTATCCACATGCTCGGAAATCTTTAAGGTTTTTGTTATTCGAGACAGAACATCATTGAGTGTAATATGAAAATTCATAAACATTTGAAATTATTTATCTCGGCCCCTACGGATCGCACAGAGATGATCGAAGTGGTTCTAAACTAGTAATTGATGTAAGAAACAAGTCCTATTTATCCACATGCTCGGAAATCTCTAAGATTTTTGTTATTCGAGACAGAACATCATTGAGTGTAATATGAAAATTCATAAACATTTGAAATTATTTATCTTGTCCCTTACGGATCGCACAGAGATGATCGAAAAGAGTTCTGAACTAGTAATTAACGTAAGAAACAAATTTTATTTATCCACATGCTCGGAACTCTCTGAGATTTTTGTTATTCGAAACAAAACATCATTGAGTGTAATACGAAAATTCTTAAGTATTTGGAAATGTCTAAGTCGGTTCCCAATTTGATTCCTTTGATTTGATTTTTCTATTAAGAAACCAATCATTTTAGATAGTTGTTTGATATTTCATAGAATTTTTAATTTTAAGTAATCTTATCTTGTTTAAAAAGAGTTTGAGCATATTTTGAAATATAAAATTTTTTAAATTTATAAATATTTGTGATTATTTGTTGAATTTTCAAATATCATGATATCAAAACCTTGGAGGAGTTTGGAAATTAAAAAATTTATATATTTACAACACATTTGCTGAGTAGCAAAAACTGTACTGAGAGTTTGCTACTTCTAAGCTTCCTCGCCACGTCAAGGCTGAGTTGTGAGAAAAGATTTGCGGTAACGCTTTATAAAAACAAAATAAAATTTTAAAATAATTCATTGTAATTAAAAACTAAAAAGTATAATTTATTTCAATTCTTAGTGATAATAAAAAAAATTACAAGTTTTTGACGTAAAACAAAATGCAGAGATTTACTTTAGCATTAGCATAAGTTTCAATAAGGAAAGTTAGCAAATTGTCTTGTATTTCTCAGTTTGCATTTGATTTTATGTACGACTTGACATGACCAACTGCATTTATCTTCGCCGGTTTCACAAAATGATTCAGAGCTGTCTCGAATAACAAAATATCTTACATCAATTACTAGTTCAGAACCACTTCGATCATCTCTGTGCGATTCGTAGTGTGTTTTGTTGTAAAAAATTTCATTTTATAAAATTCACTCAATACTTTTCACAAAACTTAAATGTTTGCTACTTCCCCCTGTCGGAGTGCAAAACTCATGGGCCGACCCATCTTCCATGCCAGTATAGGCTGGCATGGAGCTTGCAATGTGCAGATGGTTATAAAAATCGGACCTATAGCCGTACGTCTTCGATTTGGCAAATGATGCGTAAAGTAAAACGGAAAAATAAACCGCGAAAGAGCAGGGAGTGCTTCGGCCCCAAAACAGATGGCATGGACTAAAAAAAAAAAAAATGTTTGCTACTTAAAGTATAAAAAAGGATTTGTGTTTATTAAAAAATTTCAGATATTATTATGAAAGTTCAATATTTGAGTGTTTTTTCAATTCTAAGTACTTATAGATCGCAGTGTATATTTTGTTATTTACCCAGGAACTTGACTCCGATATTTACATGAATGGTTTGGATTGTTATCTTGATGAAAGATAAAATTTTGACTCAAAAGTCGAATTCCTGAAGGTATTGAGTGGTGCTCCAAAATTTGTCGGTACCCTTCTTTTCTTCGTATTCCGTCAATTTTCACAACATCGCATACACTAGGACCAGCAAAACAGTCCCAAATCATCACTGAAAAGCCGCCATGCTTTACGGTAGCGGCAATACACTCTTTACTGGCACGTTCACAAAAATATCTTCTCACGAATATTAGTCTTCGGATACCGAAAATTCAAATTTGGACTCATCCGTCCATAAAACCTTCTTGCAATCTTCTATCGTCCAATGTTGATGTTCGTGGGCTCATTTAAGTCGCTTTTGGTTATTTTGTTTACTAGTAATGGGTTTTAATAGCAACACGGCCATGGAGTCCGGATTCCTGTAAAGGACGATTAACCGTAGAAACACTAACTAGTTTTGGGCGACCAACATTTAGTTCTGCGGTTATTTCCGGGGCTGTTTTGTGTCTATTCGGCTTGCTAGTAATCACTTTTCTATGATCTTCTAGAGATGTTGTCGTTCTTGGTCTTCCCCTACGTCTTTTATCAAAAAAACTGTCACTTTCCCGATATTTTTTAACATTACAATCGACCGTAGCGTGGTCTAATTCCATTTTTTGGCAATCTGTTAATTACTTATGCCAAATGTATATGGTAAGCTATTATAAGCGCACGTGTTTCAGTACTTGGATCTTTTCTTGGAGGTATTTTAAATAATTGTCACTCGATATTTCGCTTACGATGTTGTCTAAATATTGAAATCATTCGACATAAATATTGACATCATTCGATGTCAAACTACCGTAGTGTCAAGTTGTGCTAATTATTTTGCGACAAATAAAAAGTGAAATTTCATATTACTTCCAATTTAAATAATATTGTGGAAGTTTAAATAAATCTTATACACATCACTACGCACTATTGTTGTATATAGTTTGTTTAGTTTACGATTTTGGGGTGCTTGAATAAAATTAAAATTATTATTTGGTTCCTGTGGTGTCAATAATTTTGGCGCCTAAATTATATTGTTTTTGTGCAATCATCAATCCCGTGATAATGCCCATTGCACCGTGTACATTGTGTAACAAACCAGTCGGTAGAGGCCAGAAAGCTGGTGTTAATTGTGTTAAGTGTGATCAGGCTTATCACATTAACTGTGGCAATATATCTGATGAGCAGTACAAGAGTCTTTCCAATGGTTCTTCAACATGGCTGTGCAATAAGTGTCATTCGAGTGTGCGCAAATCAATCATTGTGTGTGATGAGGATACTGACCCGATAAAGTTGCCGGTGAACGCAAACTTAAACGACATTATCTCTATTTTGAGATCTATGCAGCAGAAGCTCAATAAATTGGATGATCTGGAGAAGTCGCAGTCGTTTGTTTGCACAAGCTTAGATGGTTTAAACGCGACCATAAAAGATCTTACTAAGGCTAATACAGAAGCAAATGAAAGGCTGATGGAGCTTGAATGCAAATATTTGCGACAAGAGGCTAAATTAAACCTGATGGAAGCTCAGTTAGACCAATATAATCAAGGGGAATTTAAAAACAATATTGTCATCTGTGGCTTGCCTATTATTCCAATTCAGAATGTTGATGCTCTTGGTCAAGAAGCCTGTAACTTAGTGCTCGAGACTCTAACTAAAGTTGACGTTGACATAAAAACTGATGATATTGTTTCAATTAAAAAAATGTTTCACAACAAAAACAGCCGATCAACTTTAAAAAACTCATTTATCGTTGAACTCAAATCGACAGATATAAAAAATCATATAATCACTAAATATAATGATAAAAAAAAAATCCACACCAAATGATGTTAACGGTTTCAACATTATCCAGCACTTCACAAAATTTCAATCACGACTACACAAAGAAGCTAAAAAATTTCAACTACATCACAAATTCCAGTTCTTGTGGTGTAAAAATGGAAAGATGTTTCTTCGCAAGTCAAGCAGTTCGGAGGTACATCATATATATTCAATGAACGATATCAATCGCCTGCAGAATGGATTTCGTACTTCTGGGAACACATCATCTTCTATGGATTAATAGGTACTGTACGCCTATTCTTATTGTTTATCATTATCTAAAAAACTTTAAGATATTTTATTTAATTATGATATTAGTACTTACCTGTATCAAATTTTATAAATTTATATTTTTTTTTGAACACAAAAACAAACTAAACCTAATATGTCAAATGACATTTTTTGTTTATTTTGTTAATATTTTCGTCACACAAATTACGATATTTTTCCGTAGTACAATATTATTGTCTCTTTTACTGCAATTAAAATTTATTTATAGTTCAGATCATTACAAATTTCCTAAAATACAGAACTTTATAATTTCATTTAAATTATTGATTAAGTTAAACTCCGAAATGTTGACTATTTTTCTTGTAATTAATTATAATATACTCCTAACAATACGTAAGTGTTACGCTGTTTTTGTGAATTTTTTGATTCTCTCTCTATTTTATTTTCTATTAGTCTTATATTGGCGAAACGTATTTATTCTAACAAATATTGAATGCATTCTGCACGAATATAGCTTAACCTTACGTATGTGTTATATTTATAATTATAAAATTGATTTTTATGAGCAAATTCAGTAAGACACTAGAAAAAAATTGTGTAAATAGTTGTTTCTTGAACGTTGATGATTACGCATTGAACAAAACAACAATTGATTCCACTTCAAAAAAATTAAACATTCTGCAATATAATGTACGCGGTATGAATAATATGAATACGTTTGATGATGTTATTTTATTTAGTGAAAATCTGAATGAAAACATTGATATCTTGGTACTTGGTGAAACTTGGGTTCATAGTCACAACGCCATTTCATTCCAACTAAATAATTTTCGGAGTGTTTTCTCTTGTCGGGTTGATCGCATAGGTGGTGGTTTAGCTATATTTGTTAAAAATAATCTGAATTTTAATATTGTTATGTGCGATGATAATCAGTTTCCCTTTCATTTTATATGTATTGAGCTTACTGATTACACATCGACCAAATTATTAGCTGTTTATAGACCACCAAATTCAGATGTAAACTTATTTTTAGAATTTTTGGATGGCTTTAATATGGGCAAAACTGATACTATTATTATTGGAGACATAAATATACCTGTAAATAAAAAATCGAATTTAGTTTATGACTATAAAAATATTCTGATGAGCTCAGGAATGATTTTTACTAACACGTTTGCTACAAGGTCAATTAGTAACAATATTCTTGATCATGTTGTATCTAGTTTTGTTAATATTGGCACAGTTCAAAATTCCACCATTTTCTCTAATATTACTGATCATAATTTTGTCTTTACGTCGGTTAACTTCAAAGGGAAATTCTTCCGACGAAAACTGCAAAATAGGTTATTAACTTTGATAAAGTTGACTCATGTTTTGTTGATTTTCTCGAAAGCACGCATTTTGATACTAATGATCCTGATACAACTTTTAAACTGATTATTGAGAAATATAATCAGTTAGTTGAAAAATTTACAGTAATTAAAAGTGTTGTTGCTAAATTGAAGAGCAACTCTTGTCCCTGGATGACTTAAAATTTGTGGAAACTCATTGGGAAACGCAATAGATTATTAAAGAAACACAAATTAGACTCCAATAACATGGTAATTCGTGAACAATTGTGTAATTTAAATAAAAAGATATCATCGGAGAAATATTATGCGAAGAAACAGTTTTATGAAATTATGTTTAGTAATGTGAACCAAACACACTTATGGAAAAATATCAATCAGTTTTTAAATAGAAATAATTATAACTCCGATATTCAAACTATTATCGTTAACGATGATAAATATAGTAATATATCTGATATAGTTGATATATTTAACGATTACTTTGTACGTATAGGTAATTCGCTGGGAGAAGCAATTGGAAGTGATAGAGATATTAATAAATTTAATACATTGCGTTCGAATCCTGACTCTATATTTCTATCGCCCACTACTCCTGCGGAGATTTGTAATATTATTTGTTCTCTGGATAATGGTAAAGGTAGTGGACCAGATAATATTCGTAATCAGGTTCTGAAGCGTAATGTAGCCTTCTTCACTGAAATTATTGCGAACTTAATAAATACAATTTTTCAAACCGGTGAATATCCTAATCAATTAAAAATTGCCAAAGTTGTCCCAGTTTTCAAAAGTGGTGAGAAAAATCTAATTTCTAACTATAGACCTATTTGTACTCTATCTATATTCGATAAAATTATTGAAAAAGTTATAAATTCGCGATTCAGGAGTTTCTTAAATGAATCGAACTTTTTCTACGCATATCAATATGGGTTTAGAGAAGGTGCGGGTACTGATGTGGCTCTTGTTGAAATGACTAACATGTTTTACAATGCTTTGGATCGAAAGGAGTATGTTGCAGCCCTCTTTCTAGATCTAAAAAAAGCTTTTGATACTATTGATCACAAGCTGCTTCTCGATAAACTATATGGTTATGGATTTCGTGGTGTAGCCTATAAATTGATTAATAGTTACTTAACTAATCGCCAGCAATATGTTATGATTAATGGAATTAGCAGTAATATTTTAACTGTTAAATGTGGGGTTCCTCAAGGCAGTGTGTTGGGACCATTACTGTTCCTGATATTTATCAATGACATCTCGAATTTGCCCTTGATTGGCAAAATTCAAATTTTTGCAGACGATACTGCAATATTTTATGAAACTTAAGTCCCTTCTACAATACATCATTCACCACAAAAAACTCCAAATGATTTGCCATATCTTAATATAAATAACGTTGTAGTTGATAGAGTTGAATATTTCAAGTACTTAGGAGTGACTTTTGATACGCACATGTCTTGGGTTGAACACATTAAATCCGTTTGTTCTAAAATGGCTCCTTTAGTAGGATTAGTAAGGAAACTCTCGTATTTTGTGCCTAGTTATGTATTGAGACTGATGTACTTTGCATTTATTCATCCCAGAATTCTTTATGGAATTATTGTTTACGGAACGGCAAGTCGGAGCAGGTTAAAACCTCTTCAAATCATGCAAAACAAAAGTGTGAAAGCTTTCTTGAAGCTCCCTTTTCGAGTATCATCATTGTATTTATATGAAATTGAATCCAAAGGAATTTTGCCGTTGGGTGCGCTGCATGATTACCAAGTTTCATTGTATATGTACAGGACATTAAATGTCTCTTCTACCTTATCTAATTTAGAATTTAGTAATAGTAATCATAAATATGGAACCAGATTTGCTAATAACATATCATGCGGATCTATTACAAACGAATTTGGACGCAGATCAATCCGATTTTCCGGTCCCCAAATTTACAACAGATTGCCTGAGTCATTGAAAACCGTAATGAATATTCATCAATTCAAGAAACAATTAAAGATCTATTATAGAGAATTGGTAAATAATTACATTTTGTAAATTGTATAACTTGGAAATGCATATATTTATCTGACACATGTATGAGAAATATGTTTATTATAATGTTAATTTCCCTTTAAAGGACAGTAAATCCATTGGGGAATTGACATTATAATTTTATTGTAATATTATTTTATTGTAAATAAAGTTAATTATCAGAAAATAAATAAAAAAAAAAAAATATTAGACTCCAACTGATCGTGTTTGACTCATTTCACTGAAATCTTTTCAAAAAATCGATTTAAACTTCATAACCTAGAATAAACCAGACTGATACATTTTTGTGGAAATTCCTACAGACTATTATTGTAATTGTACCGTAATAAACTGTTTACGACAATCCAACCAAGCGCAGGTAGAGGGTAGTAAAATTAACCCTATATCGTTGGTGGTTATATAATGAAACTGCGTTTCAGATAAGTATTTCATTTTATTCAAATGTTGATTCGTAAACATAATACTGTATCAATAATACATGAAAAAAGGGGTGCCTGAACACTTTTGAGCGGCAGTGCACGTTCTCTTCTGTTTTAATTGCGCCCGTTCCATCACCATACACACAAATCCCATGAACAATTTTGGTGGATACCAATACCTCTCGCAACATATTAGTTACTCTAGTATAAGCATCCCATTTCGGTTCACTCACCCTTTTGATCACAGTTAGACGTTGTTTACAGTTATCTGCCAAATTATCGTCTATCAATCCATATACCCAAATACACATGAACATTTATTTGTGAGGCGCACAGCATAAGCAGATTACATTCAATTTTAAATATGAATCGTATAAATTTCATTCAAATCAAATACGAATGTAGCACTCTTTCGTTTTCATAACGTATTCTGGAATAGGGCCCTCAGACTGTACTTTTGTACAAATCTAGCACTTTTTGTTGGGATTTATCTAACAGCAAGACAAACTTACTGCTTTATAGTGCTTCCACATAGCGAGAAATTAAGTTTCACTTACTCAAGTAGTAGTAGAATAAGTTTCATTTGCCTGTGATAGAAATAGGTCAAGATTTAATGGGGCATTTGGTTAGTTTCAATTTTTGAAATGATGTAATTAATTAACGGAAGTATTTACTTTACTCGCTCTATTTATCGGAACACTCAGAGAAAAACTTGGGTCAAAAGAAACAAAACTCTGAGTCTATTTTGCCAAAATCTTGGTGATTTTCGATCAACCAAATTTCTTAGTTAAAAAACGAACAAGATCTTAGTTGAATAAAATTTTAATTTAAAATAACCAAATCCTGCTTATTTAATTTATAAATTAGTTAATATAACCAAAAACATATGGTTAATTTAATGGATAGAAATGGAAAATAATTGGTAACAGTGACTAACTATTTTGTAAAATTAACCAAGGGAAAAAATTATTTTACTAATAATTAGTTATTATTATTTTACTAGTTTAATTCTACCAAATTTTCTTAGTAATTGTAACAAAAATGGCGGTAAATGTTGCAAACGTTTAAGGTTAAACACATTACATCAAGGTGGGGTTACCAAACCAACACGTTGGCAGTTTGATTTCGAACTAATGAGACATTGAATTCTTTATATTAAAAAATTCGAGCGTCTCATCAGAATGCAGTGATCAAACTACAAAATTAATAAAAATACTTTGAACTTTAACTTTGAATTAATTTAACTAAGTATTTGGTAGTAATCTTTTTTCTGAGTGAATTTTTGTTGTAACGAATTTTTCTTCTTTATCTGTACTTCAAACTTCAAAGATATTCACATGTAACGATCAAAATTTATTAATGCTACGCTATCTGTTGCGTACTTTATCCAATACTATACCTACTCTTTAGTCTTTATCGCAAAATCTATTTACGGAATTCCGAATCATTTGACGAAACAGATTTAACCAATGCTTTCTCGATTGAATCCCTTGAAACTCCTAAAGAATGGGTTTGTCTATATTTTAAAGCTTTTTCAAAGCAAGTCATCAATTCCATTGCATAGTACACTTTAACCGGCCAGTAATAGGACATCACAAAGTTTCTTCCAAAAAGCGAAAGATTCGACTAAACTTCGTGTGATAAGAATTTTTATTTTTTTATTTGTTGTTATAGTAGACAAACTAGTACTAGAAAATAAAAATTGTTGTTTCTCGAGATATTGAAGTATCTTTAATACAAGGTACAGTATTAGACGACTCCTATTTAAACGTCTATAACTTGATAGAGGTGTTTTAATCTACGAAGTGATAGAAATAAACTAACTTTCATTTTGATCAAGGAATCCAATGGTAACATTCGTGTCAGCTACTTGACGTACACTCTGTTATAGACAAAATATTTCAGTTGTATACATCACAACACCGAAAAAGTTCATATGGAAGCTGCCATTTTCGTCGATGGCCGATTTCGGCCAAAATTCCATGGGATCAACAACAACTTATTAAACAAGTTTAAGTATTGAAATTTTATCCCTATTAGTGAACCTGTTTGGGCGCTAGAGTTGCTGTGCTTTGGTGAATTAAGAGTTTATTATCTAAAATCATCGTTTCCGCCTACATTTTGGAAAAAAGTCCAGTTTAGTTTCAAATCTAATGTAGAATTCTTTTGTTTTAAATACATTTTTCGTGGCAGCGAAAATATAGCGATACGAAAATGTGTATATGAATTTTGGCAATAGAGTTTCTTGAAAATCACATGCTGAAAATCATAAAATTTTTTAGTTGTCTAGTCGCTGTAGTATTCATGAAAACAAAGTCGGGTATTGCTCACAACGTAAAGACCCCTTCAATTTTTCTACTTTTAACCTCCTGCTTTACATATTTGTGACCATCCAAATGGACTTTAAAATCAAGTTATATTACATCATTACCGGCTTTATTTGTTGTTATAATGGATGCAATCTGCATTGGAACCGAATCACGCCCAACTCTTTCTTTGGTTTTTCTGGTTGTAACCAGACGATAAAAAGTTCCTTTTGATTCTTGTCCCCCCCGGCACCTCCTGATCCAAACGGAAAAGCAATAACCACCGTGTAATTTAGTTACATGAAAAATAATATAATTATTATATCTCTCTTTAGCGGATTTTATGCTTGTGTACTAATCAATAATAGAACAAAGTTCGAAATAAATTAGGCGGAGTTTTTATTTTCTTCCAAATTCTACCAAACGTGCTCTACAAATTTAAGTATTGTTTCAAAATTTTTGTCTAAAATGACTTCCATTACAATATGTTTTGTCTATCTACAGGTATGGATGAGGCAGAGTTAAGTAATTTAAAGTAAAAGCCTATCAAATCATACGACCGTAAAGATATCAATTTAGTTCAACCGCTCTCTAACCATATTAATAATATATGTACATACATACATATATTTATTCGGTGGATACATCAAACATAAAAGCTTGGCTATCTAAATTTATGTTATGTTTTTGGTATATGTCCGTAACAAAGTCAAAACTTTATGATTGGAAAATTCATCGTACCCAGATACGAAATACTCCTACATATATGTTATACAGCATAAGTCTCATAACAATATTTTATTAGGAAAATTCATGAATTTTAATAAATTTTCCAATCTTGTGCCATCTTCAAAGGAAATGTTTATATAAAAAAAAAAGTACAGTAACAATTTCAATTTTTTTGACATATATGTATACAAGTTACGAACACACGCACAAGAACAACTTCACACAAAAACATTAAACCAAACATTACCCCTTATCTTGTTATCAGCCTCGAAACTCAAAAAACGTTTTCGTAGAATTTGATTTATATGTAGGAGCTTAGTAATTAATATTTTTCTGTTATTGGCTGGCTAACTAACAAAAAACAATCAGATTAGATTTTCGTAGAATTAACCGGATTGTATTTTGAGATATCTATATAATCTACTCTGGCTCATGAAAATTTAATTTACGATTTCGGAGAGATCAACTTAAAGCTTATTATGTTGTGTATAAATAAATTATGAAAGCATGATTTGTAATTTTACGTAATATTTTGCGATTTATATTCACGTACCGCATAACCGAAACCGTATATAAATAACAACAACAATAACCAAAAAGAAAAAAAAATTAATTTCAACAGATGCTGCTCAGTGATGTCGGTTTATCCCATTTCCTGTATAAAGTATGTACTCGTATAAACTGATTATGTATATTGTTATTGTGTTACACACAGCACAATATCAATAGAATTTATTTATTTTTATTTTGTTGGTTGGAAAATCTGGAAAATCATTATAAAATATTAACGGTCCAAAGCTAAACCCTTTTCATGTTATCCCTTTCGATTATCCTTTCCTAACCAAAAACAAAATTATTGTCGGAACCGTATAATCCAATATTGATATTTATAGTGTTATAATAGTTATTGATAATGTTATTAGGCCTTTTAATATTTGGGGTTTATTTTACAGGGTAGAATTTAAAGTTATCGGTGAGTATAAAACAACAATAAAATGGGCCACAATATCTGTATAAATAATAAAAAAAAAATCGCTATTGATGAAGTTGTTTGTCGAACCGGTTTTGGTGATTTTGTGTCATTGACTGATTGCTGATCGGACATCATTGCAAACAATTTAAAAGCTCCCATCGTAAGTATGATTCCGGTACACCGATTTCCACGAAATTTTGCAAGGATCTCCCTACTAACGGAAAAGTTTTAATCTGAATTTTGATTCCGACAAGTCAGTCTGCCTAGACTGTAGGAAATTTCGGGCTGGGACCCAAATTTTGCTAAAAACAGTTTTTATGTCAAACAAACTGATTTCCGCTTAAATATCGGAAAACTGATCCGAACCGGTATTTGTGTGTGTTATTGATTAATACATACCAATCATTTATAGATATCACTAGTTTCAACAATACAAGCTGTGCTTCATTCATTATTCTAAATTGTTGACTTTTCAAAACAAACGTCAGATATTATTAGTTGAAACCACGGAAATACAGTTTACATTTTGATGTGTATCGTTGACGTGACATCAAATATTCGAAAATGTACTGGCTTATGGATAGAAATTCTGAAATTGCTTCTATACAGGCAAATGCTGAAACCAATATGGACCTATGGTATCCAACTTTGGGGTTGTGCCAAGAAGAATAATGTACAAATGATACAATGCTTCCAAAACAAAGTGCTGCGAGGGATTGCGAATGCCCCACGGTACATTAGGAACGACAACCTTCATAGAGACTTGAAGATGGAATACGTCACCGTAAAAGTTCATTATTTTTCACTTGCAGCTTAGTATCATATTATGCACGTAAAACCATTTTTTTAGCAAAGCAATATCTTGATTATTAGCATGATTAACAAATTCCATATTAGGGTCAGAATACAATAACGCCATATCATCTGCAAACGCGACAATAGAACCACGCAAATCAAGGCTAAAAAAACGTACTTAACAGAGTAATTGGGTGATAATTATTTGTACCTAAGTGTGAACCTTTTATAAACTGTGGTTTTACGACAACAATTTTAAATTTTTCTGAAAAAACCCCTTATACTAACAATTATTAAAAATAAAAGACAAAACTTGTCACAACGCTCCCAATAATTTTTTTAAATTATTATATGGGATACTTCGTCAATACCGTAAGAATCACTTTATTTTAGATCACTCACGATCGACAATATTTCATTTTCACTAACAGGGAAAAAGAAAAAAACATATGCTGTTAAAATTTGAGTGAATTAAGTGTGCTGTTAACCTGCGCCGACCAAATTAGCCCGCCTTAATGAAGCCTGTACCATAATTTGTTACACATTTATTACAATTTATTACAAAAACTCCCGATTTTATTACAGTTACCGTTTTCGAGGAACGAGTGGTTGGTTTAGCTTGTAATTAAATCTACACCGCCAAAATTGTAACTTTTGATGTAGCTGTGATATCGGGATGGTTCTTGGACCAGAATTTATTACATTTATTAATTACATTGATTAAATAGTTCAAGATCAACCCTATATTATGACTGATAAAATCGAACTTTAAATTAGACGTTTGAACCCTTTACGGTTTGGAGCCCATTGCGTGTAACCTGACAGAAAGATAATTTATTACACACCTGTATAAAGTTGATCTGCCCTCCACAAGGTCGAAAGAGTATATCTGGTACTAAATATCTGGTGGCGGTCTAGTGTAATACTTTATTAATATTGGTAAAATCGATGTTTTGACATAAATAACCGTTTGGGGTGAAATTTACCCTTAGTCATGATATAGGGTTGATCTTGAACTATTTAATCAATGTAATTAAATTGTAATAAATTCTGGTTCAAGAACCATCCCGATATCACAGCTACATCAAAAGTTACAATTTTGGCGGTGTAAAATAAATTATAAGCTAAACCGACCACTCGTTCCTCGAAAACGGTAGCTGTAATAAAATCGGGAGTTTTTGTAATAACTTGTAATAAATGTGTAACAAATTATAGTATGTACAGAGGTTCCATTGAGGCGGGACAATTTGGTTGGTGCAGGTTTAGAGCACTTGAATTAAGGTATTTCTAACAGTATCATCAATGTAAACGTTTTCTTCATTCGCAGCCAAAATGTCGTAACTCGTAAGGTGCGTTGATAGAAAATTCATAAAAAATGTTGACAATTTTACACGGATCAGTTTCAATTTTGTTATCATCATCAATTGATGGAATTGCGTTATTGCCTGGTATATTGTTCAATTGCCTGGTATATTGCCATTAACAGTTTTCCATGTAGATTTTAAGGCTACAGCGGAACAAAACTTAGTTTTAAAAAACCGTTCTTTGGTTTCTGGAATTAAATATTATAGATGTAAGATGCGGAGCACTTTATAAGTTTAATAATAATAAATATAAATAAAAAACTTTAATTTAATTTTTAAATTAATAAAAAAGATTTATTAAATAATAATTTTTTAGTCTTGTTCGCTGGTGAGTGATGGTGCTCCATGTTGCTCCGGCAAAAATCCAAATTGAATAGACAGAGGAATTATTAATTACACATAATTTCTAAACCATTCAAAACAGGTTTTGTAAATTATTAAATTTGTGTATGTGTTGCACCAAATATTTCGGTGCACCCTTTTACAATTATGTTTTAATAAACATAAATGTTTGCAATGCCATCTGTTGAACGATGGCATTGTGTATGTATTGAATGCGTTTTACATGATTTTGGGTTTGCAAAATCAATACGATGTTTATGCATCTCTCAATGATTTGATTGTAGAGGTATTTTGTTGTGTAACCATAATATACCCTGATAACCTGGAATGCCTGAAAATGCAGATGATTATATAATATGAAAGCCCGAATATATGCCTGAACGATCCAGTGAAATGGTATACAGTATTGTGCGAATTAATGCGAACACAGGAAATTATTGAGACAAATTATTTATTATTAATTTTTTTATTGAAATGAATATTAATAATATATGTGTCCACCTTTGGCCTTAATGACATCTTACACACTTTTTTTTACTGTTGTACAGTCTTGTTTCCGACTCTAACGTTACATATGGCCCATAAATTATCTATCAGATTACATATAGAGAGAGTGAATATACTAATTGACCAACTCAGGACTAGAGAAAAGTTTTGTCCTCGGACGAAACGCGTTTTCTAGTGCAGAGACAGCGTTCACGGTCTATACGAAAATGTGCAGGGGAAAAATTGACAGCGAAACATTTCGAACAAACAGTCAAAAATCCACCAAAAAGATGTTTTGGTGATGTTTTTCGTATAAGGGCACACACAATCTAGTACCCGTGGAAGGCATGATGAACGGCTTGAAGTATAAAGCAGAAATTACACCGCAATTAGAAAAAAGTCGATGTTGGCGAAAATTTTATTTTTCAATATGATTCATCGCCATGCCATAAATCAAAGGTGGTACCAAGTTACCTTGAACAGAATAATATTTAATTCCTCGATTGGTCTGACAATTTAACGGGCCTGTATCCGATAGACAACTTATGGGCCATTTGTAAGGTTAGAGTCGGAAACAAGGCTGTACAACAGTAAAAAAATGGAGGAAGCTGTTATCGAGGTTTGGTTCCCGGATCCACAAATAACAGAAAATTGTCAAAATTTAATTAATGCAAGGCCTAACCGTGTGTAAGATGTCATTAAGGCCAAAGGTGAACACATATATTATTAATATTCATTTCAATAAAAAAAATTAATAATAAATAATTTGTCTCAATAATTTCCTGTGTTCGCATTAATTCGCACAATACTGTAGGTCTTCGGGAAAAAATTCAGTAGTTTACTAATACATACAAAGCAGCTGTCTCATTTTTAAATGCTTTCAAATCTAATGTTAATGTAGGACAAACAATTTCACATTTTCACATCGTTCAGGGTGGCATAAGCACATTTTCAGGTTTTTCATTAAGGCAAGATTCAGTACTATTTCAGTAGATCATAACAAATGCATATTCAGGCCTAATTCTTTATAAAAAAATTCCGTTCATTAATTCAGTGCGTTTTCAGGCATTCTCAAACCCATTTTATTCAGGCTACATTTACTGTCTTTCAAGGATCTATAAATACACTTTCATGCTTCTAATTTAGACATGATTCTGTAGTGTTTCATTTGATCATCATAATTTGCTTTTTCAGGCCTATTGCTTCATATACCATTCCGGTAAAGTTTAAGAATTAGTTATGTAATATTAACTCATAATTTCTTAAAACCCTTAAAAGTATAGTAGATTTTTCGGATTCCACATACCCATTTTTTATCCAGATTGACAATTAGTGATATTTATTTAGTTTGATGAATTTGATAAGCATAAGCAGAAGCAACTATAATTTTACATTGTAAGTGATGTTTAAAAATGATGTTTCAAAATATACTCAAAATTTTTTTTATTTAATTCAATTATAGTACAACTCTCTATTAATTTTTAAAATAAAAAGTTTTTCAATTATTTACATATAAATTTCGATTCAATTTTAAAATAAAAATTTTATTTTGTTTTATTTAATGATTTTATTTTATAAAATCGGTTGTGAGACTTTGAGACACAACGACGAAGTTTATTGTAGTATTCAGCAACACCTAGCCCTGTCCCGCACGCATCTAAAAGGAAACATAATGCAAATGAAACATTATAAACATTAATATCCAAAAATAAATTGTCTAATAAAAAAAACTTACTAGCGCTTGGACGAATTGGGGATTCAAAAGATGAACCTCGACATCGTTTAATTCCTGAATCGTTTTGACAGGAAACGTTTGCTCGATTTGAACATCGTTTTCATCTTTTTCTTGGCCAGTTAAGAATTGCAACATTTTTGCAGTACGTTTGCTGTACACCACATTTTCTTTGAGCAACTTGTTTGTTGCCAACTCGGTTGCCCCTACTTTCTTAATATCATTGATATCTTCAATCTAAATTATTATAAAAAATTGTTCATTTTTATAAATCAGTGAATCATTTATTCTATGTATACCTTTTTATCCAGTTCTTTTATTTGTTATAACATAAAATTTTGGTTTTTCATTATTATGTGCTGGTTCTTCAAAAATGCTTCTTGGTTTTTTAAAATATTTGTTAACGCTGATGTGATTTCGCCTAGAAGAATATTACAAAAAATTAATATACAATCCTAACCAATCAAAATAATTATCCTTTTGCATATTCCACAGATGTAGGCATATTTCTATTTTCCGTTGCAGCAGGAAGTTTGTGAGGCGGTTCGTTATCTAGACCAAACTCTTCGGAACTATTACATGTGTCAATACAGGTTTCAGCTTCAGTGCCCTCGGATTCTGCCTCTATGAAAGTCGTATCAACATTTGTTGTGGGAGTTTTTTGTTGAGATATACATACTTTGTAATTCAATGTAAGTATTTGTTTTCCTTTCAACATCTAAATTTACTTCACACCCTGGCATTTTTTTAAGACTGCTTCGTGAGGGACCCCCGTATATTTCATAATAATATTTGTTATTTACCTTAAATTTTTTTTCTGCAAAATTGAATAGAAACTTATAAATACTCGTATATGTCTTTACACATAATCGGATCCGGTTCAGTTCATGTATCGTTAAACATCACGGAGTTTTCCAAATAAACATAAACTGATCTTGATCAATGCGCGTGAGAAATTGTATCAAATGTTGAAAACAAATTAAGATAACGGGTTAAAACGGGTAAAACTTACGGGTATGGATAGGCGTAGATGAAAGAAATCCTTCGGTTAAATTTTCGCTGTTTAACATATTCTGGTAATGAATCGGAGATGGCAGTGATTGTGAATCCGTATAAGTGGGCGATGGTGGCAAATGTGAATCCATATATAATTTGTTCTAGTAATATGCACTAATGATGAAACTTGTGGAATTGATGTAGAATAGGAATTAGAATTACGGTATTATTATAATTTGTTGGATAAAATTTACATGTTATATTTGATTTATAAAATATTAAGATTTCAGTTTCAGGATCACTGCACGCAACTATCCCCAAAGCAGTAGATGAAACTACAGGTTCCGTAAAAAAATTAGTAATTTTTTTAAATTTATACGCCATAATTGTTTCACTTTCTCTATCATAGCCAAATCCAACAACTTTTACAGGAATGCTGTTGTTTACTAAACAAAACGAATCCTGATACTTTTTAAATGATAAATTGAAATTTTTATTTTCATTATTGTCATTATTTGATATTATACTTGCAACTTGTATTTCTTCTAGTCTATTATGCAACTGCTGAAGAATATTAGAGGGTTTTCTAACCATCCGCTTAAGAAATTGCATAAAATTTTGTGACTTATACGCCGAAAAATTGTTTAATGTACCAAATTGCTTAACACAGTCAGATAGGTGTAAGGTACAATGAACGTTAAACGAAACGCTTTGTTCACCAAAAATTGTAGCAAAAATTCTAACAAATCCCTGCAAAATTTTATTTGCAACATCAATATAATTTGCATCGGTTCTTTCACAAGACAGCATTCTTATTGCAGAGTGCAAAAGCAGAAAACAATAATACACGGAATCATCAACACGACCTTTTAAAACAACAATTCCTGTATACAGTAAAAACTGCCTAAATTCAGATGCTTTCCAATAAGCAAGATCATCCAACGAACGTGGGATTCTAGAAAATTCCGATGGAGTTTTATAGTGCAATTCATTCAAAAGGAAATTTATTTCCCCAGTTTTGAAAAACTTTCCATTAAATTTTCCCATTGAACATAATGTTAAAATTTTTTTTGTGATACCGAGATCAACAAGATGCATAACATCGAGCGAAAATTGGGAAATCATACCAATTCCAGCAGTCTATAATACATTTTTATTAAAATGAAATTCCGATTAATGATAAGCCTTATCGGTTCTAGCGGAAAAACTTTCATCACTTCATAAAGTAGCTACATTTTGCTGAAAAGCAACTCGTTTTTTGATATATAATCCTGTTTGAGTACATTGAGCACAACTGTGCTTTCCAGTTGGATATTGTGTTCCGGTAATAAATGATCTGGCAGGGCTGTCGCAAATAAAAGCTGATCTTAAATACTTTTGGTTCTAAATTAACACCAATTCTTACACCTCGCTCGTTAAGACTTATAATTTCGCTAGTCAACATTTGTAAATAGTCGTTTACAGAGGTAGGTTTTGATGTTCCGCAGAAGCAGCCAATTAAAAAAGGATTTTCATTTCTAAAACTCGAGAAGAAACCTATAATGGGCCATAAAACTGTTCGAGAGCTTTTAAATAAATTTACCCCATCGATACTGATGTCTATAACAAGAGAAGTACCATTTTTTAGAAATACAAAATTCCGATAAATAGTTTTGAATTCCAAAATGATAGTATTGGCCACCTGCAGTATTAAGAATTTCTAAAGACGTCCGGTTAATCTCAAGAAGTTTTCGAGCACTTAATGGCAATCCTTTAATGTTACATCTATTAAGGGCTAATAATAAAATATCTACGGTCTTATGTGGGACTTTGTTTTCCACATATGCTGTATCACTACTAGAATTTAAACTAATTGTGCCATTTTCACTTGAATCACAACTCCTATCATTATTTTCACAATCATTCGAGGTTATTGCAGGATTGGATATAATTTCATCATTCCCATTTTCGTTCTTTTCTCCGTTGTTATACGCCTCTTCATTAATGATGCTGTGCAAATTTGGACTGTCCGTTAATTCATTATATCGTTGAATATCTCTTTTTAATGAGTTGGCCAATTCACTCATTTCGTTTAAAATTGTTTTTCTTGACAAAGCTTAAAGATTTATTAATATTATTTATTTAAATTTATTTTTATTCAAATAATAACATTTGCAAAAAAGAAAATTGCATCATGGATACCTCATACGGGTCACAAACAGGAGATTTCCAAAACTAGGTTAGGTTACTGATTTTTTCGAGTGTGTCAATTACAAGATTAGTTTTTCTCGTCCTAATTAGGGTTTAATGGTTAAAATGATTTAGCTGATTTTTCAATTTTTTAGGTTTTATATCATATGAGCTTAACGCGACTACAAGTAGGACCACACATTGGAAATATTAAATCTTTAATAGAATTTTATTAATATATAATTAATTATAATTAATATAAAATGACTATATGGAAAATTTGGAGAAAATTCATGGACTAGAATTTTCACTATAATTTTTTGATTTTCTGCGGCCAATCTGACCAATAAACCGAAAGTATTGGTTACTAGTGGAAGTTTTTGAGATATTGGTCAAAAACTGAAAATCACTTATATGGCCGCAGAAAATAAAAAAATTCCAGTGAAAATTCTAGTCCATGAATTTTCCCCAAATTTTCCATATAGTCTCAGTATGACCTAAGCTATTAGAAAAACATCCGAAAACATTGGTTACTAGTAGAAGAAATGACGGATAGACGGAAATTAACATTTCAAGATTTCATAAACCGAGTTCCTTTACTTCGGAGATCAATCAATTTGCCATTTTACGGATCACTTTTAATATTTTATTCCGCTGAGATATTTTATTTAGTGAAAAAAGTGGTACATAATGAATGAAAAATTTCCGCTGGTAATTACATAACAAAATTAATTATTTTTAGTGGTAGTTGTGTCACTTGCGGCGAGTAGCGCAATCTCTTAGTTTTGGCTGTCAAAATTCAGCTATCTTATACAGCATGTTTTTTGGATTTTTTGCAGAAAAACACGTTTATTTCTAAGAAATGGTAAATTTTATTTTAATCAAAATATTTTCTATCGTTTCTGGCAATTTATGGATTCCATCGAAAAAAAATTGTGTGTCTGCCGATGTGAACCATTCGTCGAGCCATTTTTTGATTTCTTCGTGGATTCTGAACAGCTGGTCTCGAAGATCGCTTTGCATTGTTCGGAACAAATAGTAATCTGATGAAGGACAATTTGGTGAATAGGGATATTTTCGTTCAATGCATGGTTCACGTCTATCAATTGTTATTGGTAACGTTCACCCAGTAATAGTTTCGTTCGGTTTTAGCAGCTCGTAGTACACCACTCCTTTCTAATCCCACCAAATGCACAACATAACCTTACTTCCATGAATGTTACGTTGTGCTGTTGATGTGGATGGTTCGCCTGGATGAACCCATAATTTTTTGGGTTTAGGGTTATGATAGTAAATCTACTTTTTATCGCCAGTCACAATTTGAGACAAAAAATGCCATCTTCGGTGTCTTGTAAGCAAAGAATTGCAAACCTTTAAACGAGTTTCAATATTGGTTTAGTCAGTTCATGTGGTACTCATTTTACTCCTTTTTGAATCATTTTTATTGCATGAAAACGTTTGCTTATTGCTGGTTGAGTAACATTTAACTGTTCTGCAAGTTCTTTTTCTGTTTGAACTGAGTTTGTCTTCAATAATGGTTCCAATTCTTCATCTTCGAATTTTTTTAGTTGACCAGACCGTTCTTTGTCACAGGCATCAACATCACCACTTTTGAATCGTTGTTGAGTTCACGTGATCAATACACGTATTTGAACTTGCCCTAGTAACACTATTCATTAAAGAATCCAGCCCGAAAGAAGCATACAACAACAAAAATGTATCCTTCAAAGTAGAATCCTGTAACAAATCAATATTAATGTCACCAAGTAAAATTTTGTTTTTTGATTTATCTGTAACAAGGAAATTATTTAATTCATTTAAAAAAATATCTGTTGAAACAAATTTCAATCTATAAACTAAAATAAAACAAAAATTTTGAAATTTCGTCTTGGCTCTTAAAAAATTCTATTATGATGTGATGCAAGCAGATTTCAATTTGCCTTGAAATTTGCCCGTAAAGTTGTTGAAATATTAATGAAGTCGGTAAAGAATCCAACTTGAAATTGCTATCTGTACTTTCAAGCATTCAGAGGATTCAGTATTTTAATCTTCAAAAATTCATTACTTTTGATTTCTTGTCCATTCTTGAGTACGTCACAACCTTATAAATACATTGGATCTTATTTTTCAAATGCGGAGTAAAAACGAAGCTCTTCTTTTGCAGGTCCCATTAATAAGGAAATCATAGAATCCGCAGATTGCCGACAGAAACAATTATTTTCGAGATTGTTTTCATATTTTCTACATTTTCGTCACCATTTTATCGATTCTCTACATACATCGCTTACAGTAGAATATTAATTAACTACGCGAGCCTTTAAAATAGTGGCATGTCAATACGGAAACCAGATAGCTTTACCAATACGGAAACAAGGAAGGCACAAGTCATTAGCTACTCAACATAGTATCGAAAGAACCTCGAGAATATCTCTGTAATTTGCCATTCTCCACGACAGTAAACCTTTAAATTAAAATAAAATTCATAAAAACTTTGGTCATTCACCGTCAATAACAAAAACTTAATTTATTTTTATAGAATTTTGTATTGCAAAATCACTTTGTACAACGAATTTTTGGAACCGTTAGACGGCGATTGATTTTATCTTTACAGCAGTGATACGAAAATTTTAGTGAACACCAATTTTTAGTTCCAGTTAACATTGCGATAAAAACCGCGTTCACTATGTAACGTGATTTAATAAATTTAGTTAGTCGGCTGAAGCGCACAACTAAAAACGATTTGTTATAATTTAATTGAAGCCCATTAATACAAATTCGCGAGTCAAAAATTGTCACAAGAGGATAATCAAATATAAACTACCAGTTCAATTTAACTCTTATGTCTGCTTAATCGAAAGGTAAAACAACAATAATGACATCGAAAAAAAGCTTTTATATTGAACATAAGAATATTAAATCAAAACAGGTAGGTTAGAAGATAAGATATTCGAGAGTTAAAAACGAGAGGCAGAAAAGTTCATACATCACGTTTTGTACATTTGTCTTAAAGCTGATTGAATATATACATTTTAAGAATATTGATTAGATGCTTCGAGAAACTGTAATGCTTAAAAGTTATTTGTATTATACACATATTTCTTCATAATATGTATACGAGTACGTGTGTGTAAGATTTTTTTTTTTTTAAGTTAAAACTTTAAAGCAAAACATGTTATAAGCTTTTGTATATATGAGTTAAGAACACAAACTTTTTAGTCGGTATTCCGTTTTGTTTTTGTGCTTCTTTCTTACTTCTTTGGGGTACATTAAGTTTTGCCGCTTTAGATTTTAATTCTGTTTGCTTGTTAGAGAGATATATAAGAAGTTAAAAAAATATTATTGCAACATTTGTCGAATGAACATGAGATTATGAAATATGTGTATGTATAATGTACAACATAAAAGAAAGTTACTGATATGTGCTTTTTCGAGATATTTGTGCTTTACATTACAAATATGATTTTTCTTTTCGTAGCTGATGTCACATCAGTAAAGCTTAAAATGAAAATAATCTTAGTGGATCCAATAGAATACATTTATTACATAATATTACATAATATTTTTAAGTTCAAACAAGAGTGGGTGAATCATAATTTTTCTGAATTTCTAATGAATGCCAAACTCAAAGTTAAAGTAACGTGAATATTTTATAAATCGAAACTGTAGGTAGTGCACATTTACTGTTTTTTTAACTCAAGAATTTCTTTAGAATGGGTAAATTTGTAAGGTTTGCACGAAGTCCCGTGCCAACAAATATAAGAATACTCATTAAATAAAACTATATCATGCCGTCCCACACACTAATTTGCACCACAAGCAGGGGCGGTCCGCTAGTGTTTCAGCGCCTGGTGCACTTACATTTTATTTCGCCTTCCGTATATTTATTTTGGTCAATGCTTTTTCTTTTATTTATTGGTTTTTTATTGTACTTAGTTTTATTATAACCACTTGATTCTTACGATTTTTCTATTCCACATCACCCAAAGTGCCATTACATTGAGAGTTTTGTCTATTGTTTTGTATTTAAGGTATAGTTTAAACTCAAAGTTAATAGAAATCTTAGATTTAAAAGTTTTAAATTAACAAATATAAAAATTTGCTTGTTTATTTAGAATTTAAAAATATTAGTTAATTAGGTAATTTTATACTGTCAAAATCATTTTCATTAACAATTAAAAATCATGGATTATGAAAATTATTTTGAAAATACCAAATTATTTTTTGACAAAAACTCTTATGGGATTACACTAAACGAAGGCAGTTAAAAGTCTGGGCGTATAAATGGTATAAAGAGGTTAGAAAATGATGCGTTTTTTTATGAGGTATCCCCAGTATTCCTATTCCTCTCTTACAAATAACACAAATGCAGTATTTCAGATTTCAAATGATTAGATAAAATAAATAATAAAACAATCCAATTTAATAAAATAAAAAGAATACATAAAACAATTTCACTCCTACTGTAAAAAATTAATGTTTCTTGCTTTTATTTTAGCAAACTTTTCAATTAAATTATTATAGTCAATTTTTTCGACTATATCTCTTTCGATCGACATAATAGCTAAGCCATTAAGCCTTTCTTGTGACATGGTACTTCTCAAATAATTTTTAATTATTTTTAATTTGGAAAAACTTCTTTCTCCAGATGCTACAGAAATCGGTATTGTTAACAATATTTTGATGGATATGACTGTATTTGGGAATACAAATTCTAAATTGTTGGTAAAAATATAATTTAGCACATCAATAGGAACAGTATGCGGATCTATCAAAGTTGATATCATTGTAAGCTCATTTAATAAGTCTTGATCGTCAATGTCCGAAGAATTACCATTAGTAAGAACTTTTTTTAAATTGAAACATTTTGTTTTCAAATCATCATGCGACAAAGTGGATAATTGTTGAATGTCATATAAAAAATTAAAATTGTATGTATGTTCAGATAATTGTTGGAATCTTTCGTTAATAGAAGAAATTGCCTGATCCAAAACTTTAAAATAAAATTCAACCTTAAATTTTTGCTTAGGTTCCACAATAACTTCATCTGCACCTTCATATCCAAACAATGGTTTCTTTCGACGAGAACGTAATTCATTGGTACCTGGAAAACAACAGGGAATCTCAAGCTGGTCGGCAATTATCTTTGCTGCTTGTAAAAAATTTTCAAATTCTTCATCTGATCTCAACTTTTGAAGAAATTTTAATGAAGATTCGAATTGTTTTTCAGCAGTCAAAATATTCATTTTGGGGTTCTGAAGATATTTACTTACTATATTAATAGTATCTAAAAGTTTATACCAAATAACTAATGTACATATAAACTTATATTCCAATATTTTTTTCCCTAAAGATTCAGCAATATTTATAGTTGATGCATCACCAGTTAGCGAAATTTCAACAAGAGCTTCATGAATATCGCCCAACTGTTGTTTTAGAGGCTTTAATGCGTCAACTCTGCTTTCCCATCTTGTAGTACTGATTGGTTTTAAAGTAAAAGAACTAATATACTTTTTTAATACCGACCATCTCTTAACAGAGCTCGAAAAAAATACATAAATATTTTGAACAATATCAAATAATAGGACAGCGTCTCGCGAACATTGGGCGGCATCATTTATTACTAAATTTAGTGTGTGAGATGGTACGAAAAAAGCTCGGGGTTCTTTGGTTCTTATAAGATTTTGCATACCTATATGTTTGCCTTTCATATTTGAGCCATTATCATAACCCTGGCCTCTGCAATTTTCAATAAGTAGACCCATTTCATTTAATTCACTAAGAACCGTTTCTGTGAGACCAGACCCTTTGGTATCGTTGGCTTCTAAAAATGAAATGAAATGTTCTCTTATTTCAAAAGTGTTATTTTGTTGATAAATAAACCGTTTAATTAACGTTAACTGTTCCTCATGACTTTGATCTGGAGTACAATCAACTATGATAGAAAAATATTTTGCTTCCAGGATCATTGAAACAATTTTATCTTTAGTAGACTGTGAGATTAATTGAATCAATTCGTTTTGAATGTTTTTGCTCAAGTACTTGTTTTGCGTTTCTTTATTATTTATTCTTCTAAGATGTTCTGAAAGTACTGGATCAAATTTACTCACAAATTCTACTAATTTTAAAAAATTCCCATTATTTGAGTCATATAATACTTCAGATTTCCCCCTAAATGCAAGTGATTGTGTTCCTAAAAATTCAACATATATTATTAATCTTCTAAGCACTTCTCGCCAATGCCGAACTTCTGCATCCATAACTCGCTGAAGATCAGAATCTATTGTTGAATTAGATTTTAATCTATTTTCTAACTCTTTCCAGGATTTAAAATATGTCATATGTTTTAAGCTATTCTCGTGAGACTGAACTAATCTGGTCAAATGGTTCCAGTCTAAAAATCCTAGATCGATAAGTGTTGTATTTATAACGGGTGATTTTTTAAGAGCTTGAGAACTTTTTTTTTAAAAAAAACGCATAAAATTTGCAAAATCTCATCGGTTCTTTATTTGAAACGTTAGATTGGTCCATGACATTTACTTTTTGAAGATAATTTCATTTAAATGTTGACCGCGGCTGCGTCTTAGGTGGTCCATTCGGAAAGTCCAATTTTGGGCAACTTTTTCGAGCATTTCGGCCGGAATAGCCCGAATTTCTTCGGAAATGTTGTCTTCCAAAACTGGAATAGTTGCTGGCTTATTTCTGTAGACTTTAGACTTGACGTAGCCCCACAAAAAATAGTCTAAAGGCGTCAAATCGCATGATCTTGGTGGCCAACTTACCGGGCCATTTCTTGAGATGAATTGTTCTCCGAAGTTTTCCCTCAAAATGGCCATAGAATCGCGAGCTGTGTGGCATGTAGCGCCATCTTGTTGAAACCACATGTCAACTAAGTTCAGTTCTTCCATTTTTGGCAACAAAAAGTTTGTTAGCATCGAACGATAGCGATCGCCATTCACCGTAACGTTGCGTCCAACAGCATCTTTGAAAAAATACGGTCCAATGATTCCACCAGCGTACAAACCACACCAAACAGTGCATTTTTCGGGATGCATGGGCAGTTCTTGAACGGCTTCTGGTTGCTCTTCACTCCAAATGCGGCAATTTTGCTTATTTACGTAGCCATTCAACCAGAAATGAGCCTCATCGCTGAACAAAATTTGTCGATAAAAAAGCGGATTTTCTGCCAACTTTTCTAGGGCCCATTCACTGAAAATTCGACGTTGTGGCAGATCGTTCGGCTTCAGTTGTTGCAGGAGCTGTATTTTATACGGTTTTACACCAAGACCTTTGCGTAAAATCTTCCATGTCGTCGAATAACACAAACCCAATTGCTGCGAACGGCGACGAATCGACATTTCACGGTCTTCAGCAACACTCTCAGAAACAGACGCAATATTCTCTTCTGTACGCACTGTACGCATTCGTGTGGTTGGTTTAATGTCCAATAAAGTAAACTGAGTGCGAAACTTGGTCACAATCGCATTAATTGTTTGCTCACTTGGTCGATTATGTAGACCATAAATCGGACGTAAATCGCGAAACACTTTTCGAACCGAACACTGATTTTTGTAATATAATTCAATTATTTGCAAGCGTTGCTCGTTGTAAGTCTATTCATTATGAAATGTCAAAGCATACTGAGCATCTTTCTCTTTGACACCTTGTCTGAAATCCCGCGTGATCTGTCAAATACTAATGCATGAAAATCCTAACCACAAAAAAATCACCCTGTACAATTAGATGCAAATAGTTTACAACAAAAACAAAATACCGCATCCGTCGATATGGAATAAATGAGCCAATTTCGTTTAACAGTCTCTCCATTTGCCATCACTCTTTTATAAATCTTTGGATTGAATTTTCTTTTATTTTTAATGGGAAATTTAATGTTTTCTACTTGCATAGGGCCATTTTCAACAATAAGTTGAATAATTTTGTCACTTAGTTTAGGCCATTTTGCCGGATCACTAAAATCAGATAAACTTGATTTATTTATGATACCGTGTTCGTGTTGAGAACAATTAGCAGTATCATTAACTACAGATGATTGTTCTAAATTTTCGATACCTACGACAACAGATCTCGTTAAAGAATTTGGGTCTAGATTCACAATATTGTCATATAAAGGAACATTAGCCGAACCCGATTGCACTAAATCACAATTGACCACTAAATCGGAATTTATTAGTTCTGTACTACAAGTAGTCGTTGACGCCGTAGTAATATCGTTAACCAAAAATTTAATTAAAGAACTTGCCTGTGCTTTATCCATAAGTTCCTGCTGTTTTTTTCGCTTACGAAATTCGCAACCGGATAATTTTTTATTTGCACTCATTTTACTTCACAGATGAAAATTATTTAAAAACAAACCGATTATTTATCGCTCATAAATTGCATATGATAATATGACAAATAATCACAAACAAATGGCAATGTAAAAAAAACGTATATACATATGTAGGTGTATATTTTTTCCCTCTTCGTACGTGATTTTAAATACCATACATTCAAAGCCGGCTGTATTACATAATTGGTTTTTCGTTTTTCTTCGTGGTTCTTGGTTTCTACATTTTCAATTATTTGAATGTATAGGTAGGTTATTTTAGGTTGCAATATTTTTTTTAAACCAAATTATAAATTTCATAGCTCATTGAGAGAAAAGAGAAAGTAATTTTTGTATTTGTTTTGTTTGTATTCTGTATAATAATATTATACAGAATAAAACAAAACAAATTATTTACTATGAAACGTTTTATTGTGTGTTCTCTTTCGAAATAATATAAATATCCTGAGAAGGATAGTTTAAATACGAAAATATTTATATTTGAAACAATACCATATATTCATATGCATATATAAACTATGTTTGAAACAATTTATATTTTATTATGTATGTATTGTATTTTGTAAATTAATATTAAAAAAGCCAAGCTACACACGATTTCACCTTCTAGTTTCAAACAAAGTCGTTATAAATATTTATTGTTTATTTAAACCCTTATTTTATATTAAAACAACAAATTTTTTATATTGTTTTATTCTGTTGTCTCAAAAATAAAATTTAAACAAAAATCTACATCTCAAAAATGATCTTAATTTTTTTTTATTTGCATTTCTATTTTTTCATTTCGCATTCACCGAAAAATTTAATGTGTAAACGTGTGTAGCATGGCTCAAAGAGATGTTCCTTTATAACGTTTATTAGTTTGCGAGATTTGTTATGATAGAGTTTTGATACACTATAATACAGTGAAATCATAAACATAATATATAGTAACATACTACTAGAAGAATAATAAGTATCTTTATAATTGTGATGTGATTGAAAACAAGATTAACTGAATTATTTAAACTTTATGAATTGATTTTAAAAATTGCGCCCTATTATTAATACGCCTGGTTGCAGTAAACTATGTGCACCTATGACTAGACCGCCCCTGACCACAAGGAACAAGAACGATGTTGTTCAGTCCAACAGTAAGCATACATATGCTAAGTCCGTAATTACAGTTATTTTTTTTTGAATTTTTTTAGACTTATAGATGGCAAATGTGTTAGAATCTCAACAATCAGTTTCGAACGGATGAGAATAATAATTTGAAAAAATCAGACTTCTCATCAGGTCGCGACGACTGATGTTGTATGTTTACATTGGAATATTGTCTATATATGTATTGTATATAGAACAATACCATATAATTGTACTACTAGCGAATTATTGCGCAGCGTACAAAATTCGATTCTTTCACATTCTTCATCTATATTCTATTCTCACAACTTTACTTTTCGTATTTACGATTTTTTTTTTATATACAGTGAGGAACTTTAATTATATACAGGTTTTTCTATAATCTTCAGGTTTCAAAGGCTTTTGGCGTTAAAATAGCAAAAATGTTTATTTTTCTTTTTCAATAATTATAATTATATCAATTTTCAATAAAATTCAAATATTTCCTTATTAAATAAAATTACCGTAACATTATTAATAACATTAGAACAAAAGATACTACTATTTCATCGTTACTTTAATATTCGGCCAAAATCAAAAAATCTGTTATTAAAGTAAAAAAAAATTAAATTAATATTTTGTGGGACATATCTTCTGCTTCAAAACGAAACGTTAGCGTTTCGGCATATTCTCAACAATTTATTTGCAATAATCTTTGCTGATTTCAATCCACCCCTGTTCCAGTTTCTTTTTTAAATCAGCTACTGAAGTAATCTAGAGTTAAACTGGTAATCTGGTCTAGAGCGTCTCATATATTTCCAATGGGATTCAAGTCAGGTGATTGAGTAGGGGTTTCTGTCACTTTTGGACAATTAAATAATAGCCATTCTCGAATCAAATAGGACTTATGTTTAGGATCATTGTCCTACTAAAATTTAAAAGTGAACAATATTCCTAGTTTTTCAGCGCTTTTCTTTAAATTTTTTCTTAGAATGTCTAAATACATTTCTATATTCATGTTTCCATTTATAAAAACTAATTCCCCAACCCCATTAGCTGGTATACATCCCCACGCTTCTACATGTCCACCACCATGTTTTACGGTTGGAGTAATATTAAAGGGTTTGAGCTCATTACAACTGTGCCACAACATATTTCGTTCATCTGATCCAAAAACGTTATATTTGCTCTCGTCAACAAATATTACGTCGCTCCAGAAACTGAAATCTTTCCCAATACATTCCTTGGCGAAATGGATTCGTTTTTTTCTATTTCGCTGATTTATTTATTTTCTAGCTACGCGGCCGTTATAACCTTGCTGTTTTAATGTTCTTCGGATGGTTTTTGGATGTTCTGCTGTTCCCAGTTCTTCCAACACCTCTGATGTAATTTTCAGCGCACTTAAATGCGGATTTTTTTTAAATTTTTCTTAATATACAACGTTCATCACTTTCTGTTAATTTTTTTAGGTTGGCCCTTTTACTGTTTCTAAATAATTCTCCCTTCATTTTTATACCGCCGAACGACATCGCCAACTGTACTTTTTGGTATATTCAACCATTCTGCAATTTTCGCTTACGTATGACCTTTAGCATAATGGCAAACTATTAACTGTCGTTGCTTCAATGTTGTATTTTTTCCTTTACGGCCCATTTTAAATTTTACAAATTTTTTTTTTTTTTTTTTGCAATATCACGGCCAACAGAGAACTAAATAATAAATTAACCAAATCCTTCAAAATATCGAAGTCCCGTAATTTCAAAAATAAATGCATTACAATGGAAAAAATCGAATATTAAAGTAACGTTTAAATAGTAGTCTATTTTGTTTTAATTTTCTTATTACAATCCTTATTTATTTATTTCACACGAAACTATTTAAATTTTATTGAAAAATAATAAAATTTTAATTTTTGAAAAAGAAAAATTAACATTTTTGCTATTTTAATACCAAAAAGCCTTTGAAACCTGAAAATTATAGAAAAACCGAATATTAAAGTTACTAACAGTATTTTACTTTGGTTTTTTTTCGATTTGTAATGGTGTTATTGTGATTGTTCCGTATATTTGTCTATTTTCAGCACTCTCGAATTAAATACATAATCGTAGGAAATTCTTCCATTTAGCGTCACTACCTGTGTGACAACAACTATGATAAGTGTCGATTATCTTCTTCCAAAAATCATTTAAGTATCCCATTTCCATCCAACATACCCAATCCCATCGTAATCGCTTAAGAAAATACAGAGCCAATACAAACGACGAAACTAAAAATGGTGCTGCTTTCCGCTCTTCCGCAAGCGATGCGTCACAGTCCCCACTTATAAGCTAACCAATTCTTTGATCCTTTAGCAATCGAGTGGTGTAATTAAATTTTGGATGGAGATGATAGGTGTAGCTGCAGCATTAAACTGTATCGCCGATTATGTCCCGTATCATCAGTTTTCTGAGTTGCGTACCTATATGAAAGCAAATTTAACAAAATTATAGGTATGTTTCTCGGTTTACCATTTTCAAAAATATTCGTGGTCTTAACAATTTATTTATAGATTATGTACTTTAAATTAAAATTAAAAAATGAATTAAAATATTCAGGACGATTATGGCGGTCATTTGCTTACATAGTACATATATCACCAAAAATCCAACGGCTATACTGCCGTGCTAAGAAAAAAGTCACATTTGCCTTTTTGTTATTTAGACTCTTTATTTTATTTTTGAAGTGAAACTTTTTTAGTACCGGGGTGATTTTAACCCTTTAACTGTTTATGCCGAGTATACTCGTGATCAAGATAAAAAAAATTACATTCGTCCTTATTATTTAACGAATTATCCGAAAATTTCGTCAAATTCAGCTTTGTACCCCGAATTTGATCATCATTTGTTTTGAGTTGGCTTAGTTCCATTGAACATGCTAGAGTGCCAATCTCATTCTGCGTACCATATTTAACAGTTATTGGTTGAGGAATAGTAAAGTTCCATTGAGCATGATATAAATATCCTGTGCACTATAATTATACTTGGTAATTAATCGAATATTCTCTTCTTTGGTGAACATTAATAAAATATTTGAAATTTTTGGGGATTAAATTAAATTTGTTTGAAATATCCTATCCGGTAGTTAATCTGGCATTGAATAACATTGATATTTTTCCGGAAACCATTGCCTTTGGGATGCCTTACATATACATTTTTTTATATTTTTTTTCCCCGATTTAAGGGTTAAATACTAATGGATTTTAGACTAATTTTAATATAATTTAAATAATTATGGTTTCAGGAAATCCTATTGTAGGTCGTGGAATTGCAGGAGGATTAAATTAATAAACGTGTGTATTATTTAGAGAGCCGGAAAATATTAATTTAGAATTAAATTTCAGGAAATCTACAGACGTGAAATAATATTTCTTTGAAATATTAATTGTTGATTGTGTAGATTAGAATGGTGTTGTCATTGCATTAATAACTATTGACTTTATTTAGGAGTCTGCAACTGGGCCGATTTAATCAATTAAATTTTGCATTAATTAACAATTACATTTCAGGAAATTTCCAGATGTACGTGAAATAATACAAATTTGTTCTCAGGTTGCTGATTTAGAGAAGCAATTGTTGAAGACCAATACCATCGTTATCCATTAAACCTATTAAACCTTTATCCTTCCTTAGTAGATTAGTATTTGATGTCTTTGTGTTACTAACTATAGGCTATACCTAGGTGTCTGTAACCGGGCCGATTATGTCCCACTTAACTAACCTATCCAATCCTTCGGTTTTGTTATATATAAAAAAGAGTGTACGGTGGGTCCGGCGTCACCCGGGAGCTCCTGTGTAAGATGTCTGTGAAGTTAGCCCAGGATTTCATCCCAGAAAAATAAAAAATGTCATCAGGCAACACTAAAACTGCATTATTATCCCAGCCCAGGATTTGTTTATAATTTCTGTTAAATATGATTAAATATGTAGAGCATCGCAAAAAAAAATAATATTGTATAATGTGAATACTTATCCCAGAAAACAAAAAAAAAATTACAGAATATTGTACATTAAAAAAATAATAAAAAATTTTAATATACGTGTTTAACATTATAATATTCGTAATGTTATAGCGCCAATCACAACATAAGGATCGACTTGTGATTTTAACTGAGAATAGTGGTCATCGTTACTAGTCGATACGGCTTGCTTCAGTTTCAGGAACTCGTGGTTCCTGGGAACCATAAATTAAATTCCGTCATCCTTGGGCCACACAGACAAGAGCCTATTGCGATATCTCAACATGCAAATCAACTCAAGATTTTTAGGGTAGGCAACAGTCATTATGACAAGCCGATATAAACTGATTCGATTTCCGGAACTCGTGGTTCCTGGGAACCATTAATAAAAAACTGGTTCTCATATACTGGGCCATACACATATGGGCCTATTGCGCCAATCTCAACTTACGGATCGACTTGGGATTTTGATTATGAATAGTGGTCACCATTTCGAGTCGATACGGCTTGCTTCAGTTTCCGGAACTCATGGTTCGTGGGAACCATTAATTAAATTCCGTCATCCTTGGGCCATGCAGATAAGAGCCTATTGCGCAAATCTCAACATGCAAATCAACTCAAGATTTTTAGGGTAGGCAACAGTCATTATGACAAGCTGATATGAACTGATTCAATTTCCGGAACTCGTGGTTCCTGGGAACCATTAATAAAAAACTGGTTCTCATATACTGGGCCATTCACATATGGGCCTTTTGCGCCAATCTCAACATACGGATCGACTTGGGATTTTGATTATAAATAGTGGTCACCATTTCGAGTCGATACGGCTAGCTTCAGTTTCCGGAACTCATGGTTCGTGGGAACCATTAATTAAATTCCGTCATCCTTGGGCCATGCAGATAAGAGCCTATTGCGCAAATCTCAACATGCAAATCAACTCAAGATTTTTAGGGTAGGCAACAGTCATTATGACAAGCTGATATGAACTGATTCAATTTCCGGAACTCGTGGTTCCTGGGAACCATTAATAAAAAACTGGTTCTCATATACTGGGCCATACACATATGGGCCTATTGCGCGAATCTCAACATACGGATCGACTTGGGATTTTGATTATGAATAGTGGTCATCATTACGAGTCGATACGGCTTGCTTCAGTTTCCGGAACTCGTGGTTCCTGGGAACCATAAATTAAATACCGTCATCCTTGGGCCATGCAGATAAGAGCCTATTGCGCCAATCTCAACATGCAAATCAACTCAGGGTTTTTAGGGTAGGCAACAGTCATTATGACAAGCCGATATGAGTTTATTCAATTTCCGGAACTCGTGATTCCTGGGAACCATTAATAAAAAACTGATTCTCATATACTGGGCCATACACATATGGGCCTATTGCGCCAATCTCAACATACGGATCGACTTGGGATTTTGATTATAAATAGTGGTCATCATTTCGAGTCGATACGGCTTGCTTCAGTTTCCGGAACTCATGGTTCCTGGGAACCATTATTTAAATTCCGTCATCCTTGGGCCATGCAGATAAGAGCCTATTGCGCCAATCTCAACATGCAAATCAACTCATGATTTTTAGGGTAGGCAACAGTCATTATGACAAGCCGATATGAACTGATTCAATTTCCGGAACTCGTGGTTCGGAAATCGAACCAAATCGTATTGGCTTGCCGACTGTTGGTTACCCTAAGACAGAATTTTATAACAGATTTTAATTTATGGTTCCCAGGAACCACGAGTTCCGAAAACTGAAGTAAGCCGCACCGACTTGTAATGATGAACACTCTTCATAATAAAAATCCCAAGTCGATCCGTATGTTGAGATTGTCGCTATAGGCCCATATGTGTATGGCCCAATATATGAGAACCAGTTTTTTATTAATGGTTCCCAGGAACCACGAGTTCCGGAAATTGAATCAGTTCATATCGGCTTGTCATAATGACTGTTGCCTACTCTAAAAGTTCTGAGTTGATTTGCATGTTGAGATTGGCGCAATATGCTGTTATCTGTATGGCCCAAGGATGACAGCATTTAATTCATGGTTCCCAGGAACGACGAGTTCTGGAAATTAAAGCAAGTGGTATCGACTCGTAATGATGACCACTATTCATAATAAAAATCCCAAGTCGATCCGTATGTTGAGATTGGCGCAATAGGCCCATATGTGTATGGCCCAATATATGAGAACCAGTTTTTTATTAATTTTATTAATAGTTCACAGGAACCACGAGTTCAGGAAATCGAATCAGTTCATATCGGCTTGTCATAATGACTGTTACCTACCCTAAAAATCCTGAGTTGATTTGCATGTTGAGATTGGCGCAATAGGCTCTTATCTGTATGGCCCAAGGATGACAGAATTTAATTTATGGTTCCCAGGAACCACGAGTTCTGGAAACTGAAGTAAGCCGTATCGACTCGTTATGATGACCACTATTCATAATAAAAATCCCAAGTCGATCCGTATGTTGAGATTGGCGCAATAGGCCCATATGTGTATGGCCCAGTATATGAGAACCAGTTTTTTATTAATGGTTCCCAGGAACCACGAGTTCCGGAAATCGAATAAGTTCATATCGGCTTGTCATAATGACTGTTGCCTACCCTAAAAACCCTGAGTTGATTTGCATGTTGAGATTGGCGCAATATGCTGTTATCTGTGTGGCCCAAGGATGACAGAATTTAATTTATGGTTCCCAGGAACCACGAGTTCCGGAAACTGAAGTAAGCCGTATCGACTCGTTATGATGACCACTATTTATAATAAATATCCCAAGTCGATCCACATATTGAGATTGGCGCAATAGACCCATATGTGTATGGCCCAGTATATGAGAACCAGTTTTTTATTAATGGTTCCCAGGAACCACGAGTTCCGGAAATTGAATCAGTTCATATCAGCTTGTCATAATGACTGTTGCCTACCCTAAAAATCCTGAGTTGATTTGCATGTTGAGATTGGCGCAATAGGCTGTTATCTGTATGGCCCAAGGATGACGGAATTTAGTTTATGGTTCCCAGGAACCACGAGTTCCGGAAACTGAAGCAAGCCGTATCGACTCGTAATGATGACCACTATTCATAATAAAAATCCAAAGTCGATCCGTATGTTAAGATTGGCGCAATAGGCCCATATGTGTATGGTCCAGTATATGAGAACCAGTTTTTTATTAATGGTTCCCAGGAACCACGAGTTCCGGAAATTGAATCAGTTCATATCAGCTTGTCACAATGACTGTTGCCTACCCTAAAAATCCTGAGTTGATTTGCATGTTGAGATTTGCGCAATAGGCTGTTATCTGTATGGCCCAAGGATGACGGAATTTAATTTATGGTTCCCAGGAACCACGAGTTCCGGAAACTGAAGCAAGCCGTATCGACTCGTAATGATGACCACTATTCATAATAAAAATCCCAAGTCGATCCGTATGTTAAGATTGGCGCAATAGGCCCATATCTGTATGGTCCAGTATATGAGAACCAGTTTTTTATTAATGGTTCCCAGGAACCACGAGTTCCGGAAATTGAATAAGTTCATATCGGCTTGTCATAATGACTGTTGCCTACCCTAAAAACCATGAGTTGATTTGCATGTTGAGATTGGCGCAATAGGCTGTTATCTGTATGGCCCAAGGATGACAGAATTTAGTTTATGGTTCCCAGGAACCACGAGTTCCGGAAACTGAAGCAAGCCGTATCGACTAGTAACGATGACCACTATTCTCAGTTAAAATCACAAGTCGATCCGTATGTTGAGATTGGCGCTATAACAGTACGAATATTATAATGTTAATCACGTATATTAAAATTTTTTATTATTTTTTTAATGTACAATATTCTGTAATTTTTTTTTTGTTTTCTGGGATAAGTATTCACATTATATTATTTTTTTTGCGATGCTCTACATATTTAATCATATTTAACAGAAATTATAAACAAATCCTGGGCTGGGATGATAATGCAGTTTTAGTGTTGCCTGATGACATTTTTTATTTTTCTGGGATGAAATCCTGGGCTAACTTCACAGACATCTGTGTAAGAACTTGGTCGTACATTCAGAATCAATCAATCAATTCGTCCTTGTTATTTAACGAATCAATTTTATTTTTTTCCATGAAGAAGGGCAAATCACCGAGGCTTCTGTGAAGCACTGCTTCTCGGTTCAAAATAAGTCATCATCGATAAAATGTCTATAAATGTATAATAAAATTGTTAAAAAAAATAATTTTTAAAATGTTTTCGCATAGTTCGCACCGATGCAATATAATTTATCGAAATTTTTTTTTAATTAATTTTAACTAAAACATAAAGCACAAAAATTAACTGGATTTTTTTTTATTACTGCTTTGAAACCGTTATTTTATATATGTATCAAAATAACATCACCCCAAATTTTTTTTTATTGTTCTATCACTACACATAAATGGCTTTGAATTTTTGTTTTTATTTCATTTTTATTTGTGTTTCTTTGTATAAAATTTTACTCTGTTTTCGTCGAGTATACTCGTCTTCGCTGAAAAATAATTAAACAGTTAAAGGGTTAAAATCGATGAAACAAAACGAAAAATTACAAGCAAAAAATGAAAAAGCGATATGAAACGACAGTTTTTCTTTTATTTTTTTTCATACTCGATTGAAAAAAAAAATTGTTGTTATTTTATTTTCAGTTTTATTCTGATCTGTTTTATTCTGTTTCTGTATACACGAAAAAGTATGTATGTATTGACATTTTCAAACTCGATTGAAAGCCGAGTAGTTGTCTCGATTCGTGATTAAAGCAAATCACTGGTAACTTTCAAGACAATTTTGGAAGATTAGATTTAATTTTGATTGGCGATCTACGTCAACGACCGCCGGTTCGCGCTACTCCGATTTACAAACAAATCAAGTGACAAATAGCAGGTCCAACACTATGGCGAGTCGAAATTCTTTGAACTCAGCCAAGTGATGTGACAAGCCAACCGAACTTTTTCAACAATATTAACAAAAATTGGTGATGGACAGCTGTTACATGAGAACGAGTTGGAATTACTTGTAATTAATTGGAATTAATTGTAATTGCAAATATTCATCCAATCCGATAATATTGACCAATTGCAATGCCAAAATTGTTGCTGTACGTATTCAGTTCCATTCATATTCGCTGATCATCTGTGTCACATATATACCGTGTAATTCGAGTATGTCAGTTTATCAAAGTTTTGTGGAAACTGTGTAATCAAATATTGCTCCACTTCTTCAGCCGGAGGATCGTCTATTTATTTTTGGAGATTTTTACATTCCTGGTATTGTATGGAAGTATGTTGTTCACAATTTGACTCCTATTAAAATTAACGATGAGCTGGAAAATTTCATCTCGGAAATATTTTCGTTGGGGTTAAAGCAATGTAACAGTCTTATGAATAATAGTGGAAATGTGTTAGATCTGGCCTTTGTACCATTTGATCATGAGGTGACCGTATCGACGTGTGAGGATCTGGCTGGATCGTCTAGTATTTTCCACTCTCCGTTGAATATTTCAATTATGTTTGAATGTTGTGAGTTAGTCAAAGAAAATGTTAATTCGTGGATTTATAACTTTAAAATGGGCGATTACCATTCTTTAAATTCATTTCTGGATACGTATGATTGGTCGTGTTTTTATGGTTGTAATAGTATCGACGGTATGTTAAGCGAGTTTTATAGAATTATTAATGTAGGTATTGAGAAATTTATCCCTAGACAGAAAGCTTTCCGCGTTATGAAGGAACCGTGGTATAATAGTGAGCTGATAAATCTACAAAATAGAAAGGACAAGGCTCACAAGTAATATAAATTGCATCCTAATGTTGTTAATTACAACTCGTTTTTGTATTGCGTAAGAAGTATATATATCTAAACCGATTTCTTTACAGCCGTTATATTCTAGAAATTGAATCTTTAATTAAATCAAAGCCAAGCCATTTTTGGCATTTTGTTAATTACAAAAGTACATCTAATGGTTACCCGTCCACGATGTTTTTGAACGACCGTTTCTGTGATAATGTACAGGATACTTGTAATTTATTTGCTGAGTTCTTTGAGAGCGTATATAGTTCAAAATCAAATCTTTGTGATTTGAGTAATATTGTAAGAAAATCCAAATTTTCAATATTTCGTCTGGAAGTGGATACTATTTTATCCGAATTGTCTAATCTTGATATTAACCAAAGTGCTGGTTTTGATTCTATTCCATCAATTCTTCTAAAATTAATCGGTGAGGTAATCTCTCCCCATATCGCTGTTTTGTTTAATAGAAGTCTCACTGAAGGTTGCTTCCCTATTGTATGGAAATGCTCACTTATTAAGCCGATTTTCAAATCTGGATCTCGAAGTGAAGTGGAGAACTATAGAGGTATTTCTATTATTTCAGTTTTACCAAAGCTTTTTAAGAAACTAGTTAAAGATCAATTATTCTTTCATGTTAAGACATTCATTTCTTCCAAACAACATGGATTTTTTCCAGGTAGGTCAACTATTTCTAACTTAGTTTTGTTCACTAATTGTATTTCAAGTGCTCTTTTAAATGGTAATAATGTGCAGGTTGTGTACACTGATTTTTGTAAGGCTTTCGACAAGATCGATCATGACTTGCTATTGCGGCAACTCAATTCATTGGATTGTAACTACTTACCAGTTGATTGGATTAGATCTTATCTGGAATCCAGAACTCCAATTGTGAAAAATGGCGGTTTCACTTCAAGAGTGATTGATGTTTCGTCGGGAGTCTCTCAAGGCAGCCATCTGGGTCCCATGCTCTTCATTCTTTTCGTAAATGATGTGGTCAACTGTCTAAGTTATTCCGACATTCTCATTTAGGCGGACAATATAAAAATTTTCAAAACTATTTCATGCGCCAAGGATGCAATTGACTTTCAGTCCGACCTGACAAATTTTAATGCTTAGTGTACATCGCATAATTTGTTTTTAAACAATGAATTTCACCCACGCACTCTTATCCACTAGTTACAATTACTGCTTTGATGGTTGTATTATTGAAAGTGTTGATACTTTTAAAGATTTAGGTATAACCTTTACTTCGAATTTATCGTTTCATAAACATGTTGAATGTTGCATTTCTAAAGTGAATTCTATGCTTGGTTTTGTTAAAAGGTTTTCTAAGGATTTTCATGATCCGTACGTGATTAAAACTGTATATGTCTCTTTTGTGCGTTCATTGTTGGAATATGGGGTTGTCGCATATGGAATCCGTTTTATAATAACTATTCAGATCGCATAGAAAGGGTTCAGAAGCGATTTTTAATGTACGCACTACGAAGGTTGCCTAGAGATACGAGTGTCCCTGCTTTCAAACTCCCACCGTATCGAGGTAGATGCAAATGAATAAATATTCAGCCGCTGTTTATTCGTAGAATTGAAATTAGCGCAATGTTTATTCGAGATTTATTAGTGTCTAAAATCGATTATTCAGAAATATTGAGTTTGCTTGATATATATACTCCATTACGTGTGCTACGCGATAAAGATTTCCAAATTAAATTGACGGTTTATCAATCATAAGCTTCCTTTAATAAAGTACGGCCGGCTTTTGACTTTAATCTATCTAGAAGTGCATTTAAGAAATTAATGTGGAAGCTTTTTTTAAATTGTTAGTAACTTGTAAACTTTTAATTATATAATTTTTTTAATATTTTATGTAAATAATAATGTAACCAGACATGTAAAGTTGGTAATAATAATAAAGAAATAAATAATTGAATCACGATTTTACTCCTTAAAAGCAGCTGATAGAATTTGTACACACGGTATCCGATTGTTCTTCGATAACCATTCAGTTACTGAATACAATAATAAAGTTTTAAATTCTGCAGTCGAAAAAATCATTTCACAAGCAACGGATGTGTATGTTGGTTGTCAGATTGTGTTGAAAAGCATACTTTCATGCGTCAAAAACTACACAAAATGTCAACAATTAATACAAGAGGTTTGCCTTATGAAATTACATTGGTTATAAATAAAATGTACATCACAACAACTAATATCGACGTATCAGATGGATTGGCGAATGGTGCGACAGAAAAATTGATTTATATCGAACATAACGGCAAGGAGAGCTAGGTCGTTTATGGCTAGAATTCCCTGGCTCTCCCAAAACTGGTGAAAAAAATCCGAAAAAAGGCAGCAGCATCAATACAAAGGCATAACCTTAGTCGACTGGCAGTACCAATCGATCGGAGAACATCCTCTATACTATTAGTGCCTAAAAAAACGGTGATCGTAAAACGTAATCAATTTCCACTAGTCTCTGCGTGCGCAATAACAATTCATAAGTCCCAGGGAAGTACATTTGATGAAATTTTGTATGAATATGATAAAAGACATGCTCAACAGCTCCTGTACATCGCACTATCACGAGTAACATCGAGTCAAACGTTACATATTGTTCCGAAAAAAAAGCAACAGTATCCACTCTAGAATTGCAAGCTGAATTTCAAAGACTGAACCTGAATATACTTCAAACTATTGAGAAATTATTATTTGATTTCATAAATACGAGGAAAGGATTGTCACTATTTACCTTCAACTGCCAAAGTTTAGGTGCTCATGTAGAAGATCTTCAATTAGAAAAAATTTCATCGTCATCGAATTTTCTGATTTTTTCGGAGTGGTGGGTGGATAATGACAACATTGTAGAGATCCCAAATTTCGATATTGTCATTCAATATAAAAGGCCAAATATAATGGTAGGTGGCATTGCAATCTTCCATAATATAAATGATGGAACCCTTGTTGTCACCTCACAAATTGACATCAATACACTTCACATGGAATCCTCGTTAGTTCAGGTTTCTGAAGTGGGAGAAATATGTACTTGCAAAAGCAGATTAGATCATGACACATTTGTAATTATTGCAGCGATTTACGTTTCTAAACTAACCAATCGATGGAAAATATTATTCAATTTATCCACGAGAATTTGATAAAGTATACGCCAAAAGTATCGCGGATTCTAAAAAAAGATTATGATAATATTTCAATGATTTTGAGTGGGGATTTCAATGTGAATTTTGGATTAGATCGGCGCTCCCTTTGATTCAATTCCTCAATAAAGAATTAAATATAAAAATGTGCTGCATTCGTACTGAATCGACAACGCGATCAAAAACTGTTATCGGCGCATTCTTTCAACGATGATAGAAATCAAACTAGAGCATTCGTGTCCTATTTTAGTTACCATAAACCATTCGTGTCATTCGTCGAAATAGAAAACATGGAATCGGAATAATAAAATGTTAAAAAAAACTTCGAAATTTTATTTGTTGTTTTGTATTATGACGAATAAATCTTCTAAGTATCCCACTCCTGATACTGCATTCATCTCATTCTCTCGCTGCTTAGATTCCGGAAAGTTTCACTTCTACTGCGCGTGCACTGCACACATTTTTTTTTTAAACCTATCTTATTAATGAAGGATATGTGCCTTTTTATTTACGTCGGCAGTATAGCCGTCATTTGCGGCAACGGTTTAATTAAAATGTGCAGGATGGCTAAAGCCGTCATTTGCCTACATATCACCCTCTGATATAGCCGTCATTGGCTCTGTAAAGAGAAAAAATGTTGTGATGAGCAAATGACGACTATAACCTTCCAGAGTTTTCTTGGAAAAACTGTGATAAAATATGATAATTTTCACTATACAGGTTGCTCAATTTCATATGGCAGTCATAACTAATGGAAAAAAAGTGTGTTTCTGAGCACGGTCGTCAATTTAAAAGTGTGGGGCAACGGGTTAAAAATCGTGACTGACTATTTTCAAGTAAAATAACATTACTCTCAACACCATATTTAATTTATATTTGTTCGAATTCCTTAAATGAGTTCCAATAATCAGCGCCCTATTTTATTGTTTTAATTATATAATGTATGCCGGGTAGTTTCTGTTTCATTAAAATAATATTAATATAAATAAATTGTATCCTAATGTATTTACATGGTTTGCGTATACGTAGTAATAAAAATCTGTATATAAGGACACAGAACAGTGAAAATGTTTTTTTTATAAACGGTTTATTTTGAGTAAGGTTTAATCATAGACAAATAAATGAATAAAGATCCCTAAACCAATGGAAAATTTATGTTTAAATCAAATTCTCGATGTCGTTA